>VZRE01007307.1:63808-149996 GCA_013396775.1 Cephalopterus ornatus | reverse complement strand
ATGAGGTGGTGGATGGAGGTGATGCGCCTGCGGCCGCGGTGGCTCTGCCCGTTGGTGCTGCTGTTCGGGTTCACCTTTTTCCGGCGCTTGCTCTGCCAGTTGTTGTACAGGCGGACCGTCCTGCGCTTCACCTTCCTGAAGATGTGGCAGATGTACTTGAGCAGCTCCTCGTAGCAGCTGCCCGGCTCCGAGAAGCTGGCGATTGTGCTGTCGTTGGAGAGGTACCGGGCCCGCTGCTCCTGCATCAGCTGGTTCTCCCGCTGCTTGGTCTCAGAGAACTGTGTTGCTATCACAACCAGGCACAAGTTAATCATGAAGAAGGAACCGACCTGGAGGAAACACGGGGAGAGGGATTAGCAGGGATTTCAGGCTCCTCACCACCACGTGCTGTCTGGACGTGGAGTGCGGTTCTTAGCGTGGCTTCCAAACATGCCAAATCTCAGGGTCTGCTCACCAAATGTTACGTCCACGCGTGCCCAGGCTGCTAAATTTGCTCCTAAACCATGCTACATTATTTTGGCAATGGCAAAGCGAGCTGTTAACAATGGCCCTCACCGCTTTCCTCCCCTCAACACGCGTGACATTTGCTACTAAGGCCAGGTGGAACACCAGGCAATCAGTCACCACCACAGAACAAGCTGTCTTGGACATTTGGCCAACCTGCAGGGAGAGACGGTCTGAAGCCAAATTCGCGCTGTACTGGAACAGGGTCTTTTCTTCAATCACTTTGATCACACCCTAACAGAGTCCACCCTTGTACTCTTGTGTCTCTCTGCCACAGAGAAATGCACCTCCACGAGGTTCAGTGCTCCCAGAGGGGGCTGATTTATTGCCTGGTTGAGTTGATGTGTTCTTGGGTGATGACTGAGTTTTAAGTCCCAAGGACAAGAATGTGAAGTGACCTAAGGCTACATTCTTCCCTCAGCTGTTGAGTCCACAAACTGGTTTTTCACCACTTGGGTTCTTAAACGCGCCAAAGGGAAATGTCAAATATTCCCAGCAGGGAATTGGTGCCCTTGGGCGTGGAAGGGACTGACGTCAGGGAAGTGCCACTGTCTGCTGGGCCAAACCTCTGCGCTGGGCTCAGCAGGACGCACATGGATTTCATCTGGACCACTGTCTGGGGAATCCTCGAGGGGCAGCCGTTGGGAGATGGTTTGTGGTGCTGACCTCCAGTTCGGAATATCAGCCTGGACACTGGTAGGGAAGCAGCAAGGCTGCCTTTCCCAGCTCCAAGTGACTTGGAGATTAGTCACCTCCTGGCTTTTCTGCAAGGATCCATATGTAGAAAAGAGCTCAGAGCAGTGGAGTGTAAATCCCTACTATTCATGGCCCATTGCTAAAGCTCAAAAATCACTGACTTCAAAACGCTCTCCGTGACTGGGACACTCTCAGTGCTCTGATCCATGCCTCTCCCACTGCTGGTGAGAGCTGGGTTCAATTCCCAAGGCCTTCAAACCCACACTGATGAGGATGGGGTTATATATAAGGAATACCCAGCCTCCAAAGCACTTTTAAGTGCCTCCATCTCATGTCCTGCCTGACAACTACATGGTACCTTTCCCTCTGCTTCCTTCTTGACTTAAATGCTTCCCTTTCCCACAGATGTAGACCCCTGGAGAAGGTTGTGCCCACTGGAAAAACGGAACCTAACATGGAATGGCAGCTTCTGACGACACCTCCAGTACCTCCAGTGGGTAACACTTTGTTTTTAGGAATGACAGCGCTGTGAGACCTCAGAAAGCTGCAGTGCTGTTATTGGGATTATTGTTATTCGAAGGGCTCAGGTGAAGTGCAAAAGTTTGAGGGCCCTCCACTGAGAGGAGGTGTCCCCTGGCACACTGAGGAGACTAAAGGAAGGAAAGCTACAGCCTCTCTGCTTTCTGTTCTGATTAACAGTTGCTTGGCCAAGGCACAGCAGTTCAGACACATCGAGGTGACAAGCCCAAGACTCGGGAGGGCGAGAGGGAGGGGAGACCATATGGCCTGACAAGCTGCGACTGTGCCTCACGTGGGACACTAAGCAGGGCTGTCACAGCCAATAATCTGCCCCCACAGCACGAACCACAACCTGCATGATTACACTTGATGGCAGGAGGAAGGTCTCCCACTCTGGATCCTACCTGGCTCTTCCCTGTAGAAGAACCCAGGGAACAACCCGACCCCACAAGGAAAAGGAATAGGAGCATCTCCCAGTTCATACTTACTATTATAAGCAATATAAAATATATAAAATTGTAAAAAGAATGTGCATCCATCACATAATACATGATGTCAACCCATCCTTCCAGGGTTATAACCTACAGGAAGACAGAGAAAGAAAGCGTAAGAACAAAAGTCAACCAAAAAGTTATTAAATGTCAGTCTTCTGATGGTTCCTGGTACTCATCGCTCTGCAGCACCTCTTGGGATCCATCCAGACCTGCTGCACTCTGTTCCCAGCTGGCTTAGGAGAGCGGCAAAGTGTCATCAAAGGACTGGCCTGAGGTTTCTACAGGAATCTGGCACAATTAAAATGATGAAACATTCAAACAAACCACCTGAAACACTGGTTTTGAGAAAGCATGAAGAAATTCCAAGGAGGGATTCTAACCAAAAAATCCTCTGTGTGCAGAGATCTGGAGTTTTACCTTTGGCTCCTGGTTTTGTGATGCTACCCATAAAATTCCCAGTTTTAAGTCAATTTTGTTTCCTCAAAACCAATTCCTTTGTGATTCCTACTGGCTCAGGATTACAACTGCATCACCAACATCAGAGTGGGAAAGCATCTGAATAGAAGTTACTTTAATTAAATGTAGGACTGATTTAATGCTCGTTTTCTCAGTCTTCCTTTCACTAAAAAAAGAAGCTGAGGATTTAATTAACACCACACAGGCTGTGTGCAGAGCAAAGTGAGTGCTGCCACGTAATTTACAGTTCTTATTTAGGCAAAACACACCAAACTTCTGGTGCAATCTTGCTACTAATCCTGGAGCTGGAATTCCAGCACAATTTCCATCAGAATCAAAGCTCCTGCCTGAACTGACTCATGGTGACGCGACACACTAACGTGAGCCTTGGTGGTCTTGGCAAACCCCAGAACTGCTCCTGCCTCCAATTCCAGTGGCATCATTCCTGATTTAAACCATGTTTGCAGTGAAGGAACTGGCTGTGGGAAGAAAAGGATCAAACCTCATCAGGCTTTCTGGGTGAAAAGCTGATCCATAAAGCACCGGCTGTCGAGGCAGTGAATAAAACCATTTCCTGCAGCACCAGGGCAAAGCTCTTTCAGGCAAGTCAGACATGAATCCTTGACTCTTCTCCTGTTTTTTTAGTCAAGGAACTGAAAGAAGCTTTGAGATGGATGTTCAGGATGTGACCACACGTACAAGGGGAGAGCTTTGCAGCACTCACAGTTTCCCTGAGACTGTCAGAGCTCGCTGCATCCACTTGTGGGTGCTGGAAGGGAAATCCCACCCCCTTGTGATTCCTCACCCTAAAGTCAAGGTGCTGATGTTTCACCAGCAACTTCTCAAATCCACTTGCTGTGTGGGAGCACATGTAACCCCACAGCCACCGTGCAGCTGAGTGAGAGGGCAGCAGGAACAGCTCCACCCTAAAAACAACCAACGGGACCTGCCAAGGAGCAGGGAAAAATTATCTCTGCAGCTGCTTTACTCTGTCAGTGTTGCTAAAGACTCAGAGCAATCAGGTCTGCTGACACACTACCTGCTTTACACAAACATCTCCCACATCTCCTGTTCCTCCTTATATCCATTAGATATTCTTTCATATCCCACCCTCGCTGCTGGTTAGTGATGGTCGGCAATTGGATAACAATGCTTTGCTTCATAGAACCATAAAACCATGGAACTGGATTGGAAGGGACCTGAAAGATCATCCAGTGCCACCCCCTGCCACGGGCAGGGGACACCTCCCACTAGCCCAGGTTGCTCCAAGCCCTGTCCAACCTGATCTTGGACACTCCCAGGGATGGGGCAGCCACAGCTTCTCTGGGCAACTTGTGCCAGTGTTCCAACACCTCCTGAGTAAAGAATTTCTTCCCAGCATCTAATCTAACCCTGCCCTAATCCAACCGTGCCCTCTGGCAGTTTAAAACCACTGCCCCTTGTCCTGTCCCAATCTGCCCAGAAGCGGCAGGGGTTTAACAAAACCCAAAAGAATCCTTTTAGTCAACACGAACCCCAGAGATCAACCTGTGGCAGGTGGTTTCCAGCAGAAGAGACATTTTTTTTTGTGTGTGTGTGTATTCCAGTGCTGTTGTTCCCGTGGAGCCTGGGAAGGGGTTAAGCTGCCTGGGTTTAACAATCAGGGCAGCAATCGGGGTGTTCATCCTCGAGGAACAGACAAGCAATCAAAGCCCAACTGCGCCTTCCTGCCTTTCCCTGAACACGGGTGAAACATTTATAGAGAGCAAAGTTCTTTCTGGGTATGTCCCTCGCCTGTGTGGGCTGTCCTCTGCAGCTGATCCTCCCCCAGCCAGTGCAGGTTCACAGGCAAAACAGAGGGATCAAGTCGGGAGGTGACATAAGGCTAAACCAAATCACTGCCAATTACCCAAGAAATTGTTTCCTTTGTGCTGTGCAAGTTCCCTCCCTTCCTTCCCTCTGTTTGGAGGCACAGCTGGCACAGCAGGTGCTCCATCCATTTACACTTAGGGATGACAAATGAGCCCAGAGACCCCAAATATATCAGCTACACCTCTCCACTGAATTTGCATTTGGCTGGCAATCCTCAAATCTAACATATTAGAATGATTAAACACAGAGCCCTCCCTACAAAAGGAGTTTCCTTGAGGGCTGCTCCTGGGCTTCTGCAGGTGCTGCCACCTCCCCACCTGGGAAACAGCTGCTGAGACAACACTGAGGGCCAACTAGCATTTTATAGAGATATTTTTCTTGCATGCTAGACAGCACTTTGAACAAGAATCAATCAACACGCCAGGTTTCTCCTCCGGAGGGCTCAAAACGCTCCTCCTGCTCTCCGAATATTTAAGACGTAATTAGAACGTGCATTATTTACCACTCACTTGTAAAGCAAGGGGATACAGGAGGCATAAACAGGACCTCTGGGCTTTTGTTCTCCTGTTTGACATCTTTGGGCATTCATTCTTGGCCTCAACCACCCAGTAAAAAAGGCAGAAGTACCGAGGGGAAGGATCCCGGAGCTGCTGGGATTAGGGAGTAGCAGCAGTCCTGCAGGAGAGCGGGATCACAGACATCCGCCTGCTTTTTCTAATCAAGGAGCTCTGGAGAAATGCAGGACAACACACAGGCAATAGCCACCTGTCTGGTCTGGAAGAGGGTCTGGGATTTTTCCAGCCTGATTCTTGCCTTTCTGGGGCTTCTTCCTTGCTGCCCTTTAAAGTGCTCCAAACAACTTTACGAGGACGTTTTCACTGCACATCCCCAGCAGGGCCTGGGTGTAAATGGGAACCAGAGCACCTCAACCTGCCAGCAGAGGGTTTATACACCACAAACCAAACTCTCCAACTATATTTGGAACTAAGACAAAGGCAGCTGCACAAGGTTCACGGCTGCACTGCACACTTTGATCCCACACACTTAATTCTCAGACCAGACGAACTTGTGGATGTCCCATCCCTGGAAGTGTCCAAGGCCAGGTTGGACGGGGCTTGGAGCAACCTGGGCTAGTGGAAGGTGTCCCTGCCCATGGCAGGGGGTGGAACTGGGGGCTCCTTGAGGTCCCTTCCAACCCAAACCATTCTGGGATTTCATGAAGTCAGAGGGAAATCCAGCAGCTCTCACCAGTCTCCCAAGAACATGGGTATATTTTTCCAGCCTTGCTTTGCCTGCTGTTCCTCCCTTGGGGCACCCTGACTGCAATCTCACCTATTTCACTAAGCAGAAATGACTTCCTCCTCTCTTCACATTCCAGTTTGATTAATCCACTTGACTGCACATCCAGCATTTGGCCCTCCAAGCCCTTTAGAGATGTCTTCCAAAGACCTGGAGCACCTTTCTTGTGCCTTCCAATCTCAGCAATCCATTCTCAGTAATTAAATTCTGTTCAAGCCGTGGTTGTTCGCAGAGAATCATATTAAACAGCATCTCCAAATGTACCAGTTCAAAGCCTCCAATAAAAGCAACATACAATTATTTATCCACGGAGATAAGACGGCAAGAGCACGTTTCCTAATTCAGCTCTGATGAAAAAGATGTGCAAGGTACGTGGCACTAATATTGGCAGCTGCAGGGAAATAGCTGAAAGATTCAATTAAGATGATTGGCACAGTTGTGCTGGAGGGGGCTGCTGGCTCCAACCGTGCTGCAGACCCAGCGGGAGAGGAGATCACAGGACATGCTGAGTTGGAAGGGACCCACAAGGATCATCCAGTCCAACCCTCAGCCCTGCACAGGCCCATCCCCAAGAGTCACGCCCTGTGCCTGAGGGGATCATCCAAACCCTCCTGGAGCTCTGGCAGCCTTGGGGCTGTGCCCACTGCCCTGGGGAGCCTGGTCAGTGCCCAACCACCCTCTGGGGGAAGAACCTTGTCCTGAGATCCAACCTGCCCCTGCCCTGACACAGCTCCAGGCCATTCCCTGGGTGCTGTCCCTGGTCCCCCCAAGAGCAGAGCTCAGTCCTGCCCCTCCTCTGCCCCTGCCCAGGCAGTTGTATTTGCAGTAAGGTCTCCCCTCAGTCACCTCTTCTCCAGCTGAACACACCAAGTGCCCTCAGTGCCCTCACACGGCTTCAAATCAAGGCCCTTCCTCCTCTCTGTGTCCCTCCTTTGGACTCTCTCTAATGGCTTCAGATCTTCCTTACACTGTGGTGCCCCAAACTGCAGATGTCCCCTCAGCCTGGGGAAAGGATTTTTGCCTTCAAAGGCCTGGGATGGGCAGAGCACACAGAGCTGTTCTCCAACCACTGGAGGCCCTGCATGATGCTCAGGCTGATTCTCCTTCCCTGCTTGTTCAGTTCCTCACCTCACACACACCGTGGGCAGGGATGGGATAAATCATTTCTCTCCCATTAATACCCATAAGAGCAAGTACTAAGGCCCCCAGTCTTGTGTCTGATCCTCTCTTCTATCACTGCAAGAATTTAATAAAAAACTCACCCAGGTGAACATAAAGACAATTTTAACTTCATTGATCTCTGGCTTGAACACCAGTCAGACACCCTCTGATTACCCCACTAATAGGAGGAGGATGAGAGCGGACAATCAGACTTATTTTTAAAGTCTTTTGCGATTCTGACCCTCCTGCTTTGCTCATGCCACAACAATTTCATCAGCTGTAATAAAGATGCTCGTCTGATTTACAGCAGTGTAATTGTGGACAGAATCAGGTCTTCTAGTCAAGCTAATCAGAGTCAATCTGAACCTCCAGAGTGAAAATCATGAGGGAGATGGAGATTAAAGATGCTGGCAATTAAATCAGACCTCCTCATTGCTCCCAGGGAGATAGCAGGTTTACATTGTTTTTTCTGGGGTTACTTCACAGAACAATTTCTTTTATTATGTCAAGAAGTTTTCATCGTAAAAATCCTTCTCTTTGAGCTCTGCCAAAATTTTTGCAAGTTCTTGGCTAGAGTCGATTCAAGAGCAGGTTATTTTTTGCTTCACTGTCATTAAAAAAAAAAAAAAAAAAAAAAGAACCATCCAGGGGAAAAAAACCCACCCAAACTGCTTAAATTAGCCAAGTCAAACACCGAATTACTGAGTATTAGAAAGCACTAATGGCTGGTGCCAGATGGGCTGCTGCAGCTCGGAATCCACCTCGAGGTGCCACTAATCAATCGAGGAAAGTTGGGAAAATGACGACGGTGAGAAGTGGAGCTGAAAAGATGAGAAGTGAACGCAAGAGCGCACGAAACTCCAGCTCAGCCCCGCAGCTTCCTCGTGGCAACATTTCGCTCCTGTAATTACTGGAACCGACTTCATTTGTAGAGACACCCCTCCCTGAGCACGGGACCAGCATCAGCAGCTCAGCCTCTGGCCACCAGGAATTCCTCCCGATGCCAGAACTGCAGGTGCTGGCTGCGCCCGGTGTCTGCCTGAAGCAGGAGGTGATCTAGAAATACAGAGAAACCCAAGTGCTTCTTCCAAGCCATTTCAAGTCTTCGTCTTGACTGACAGCTATAATTTGCACTCAGCCACTTTCTGCTGTGGCCTAAATGGAGTCCTCTGGGGAAAGATGGGCATTATCGGCATCAAAAATCAATTACAGCGAACCGAAGAGCAGCTCTGGGTTCTGCCGTGATCGTTTGGGTTTGTTGACTCTTTACCTCCTCGTTCCCCTGGCCCTGCTGCAAGGCCTTTTCAGTATGTTATTTTTATAAACTTTATCAAGACAAGATCCAACGCTATAAATTGTGAGAGCTATTAATTATTATGATGGTCTCAGTAAGTTTTATAAGGCCTTTAGTACCCATTTCTGAAAGGCTCTTTATCTCTGGATTCTGCCCTCTCGGGCACATTGATTTGGCTCCCAAGCACTACCCAGTGAGTAGCAGAGTATTCCACAGGCAGAGTGCTTGGCAGATCATCAATTCACTATTTTTGAAGTCAACCTCACAATTTTAATTATTTCCTCATGCAACATCTTGTTAAGTAACCTCAGTGGTCAGAAAAACAGGTTTTATTACACTGAGTAATGTCCTCCGAACAGATGCTGTTCCTTTCACTTTGAGGGCTTGCTCACTGTAGCCATTTCTCTATAAACTGAGAGTCTTGCAAAGCGTGAATCTGCTCTAAAAAGTAGCTCCTGACCTCTCAAATTTATTCCCCATAAATGCAATCCCTGGTCAGTGCTACCAGTTCTCCATGGATCTTGAAAATCAAAGTGTACAATAAAGTGTGTAATAAAGTGAGATGCTGTTGTTGTTGTGGCCCAGAACCACCTGAAAGTGTAGCTACGGGCTTAAAACCAGCATAAACCCAGGTTTTGCTACAAAATGAAGGTGAGTTGTTGTTGCAGTTTCACACTAAACAATGCAAGATCCTCATCCGACCTGTCATTCCTCCCGATTTCAGACAATTGATTTCAGACAACTGCTTTCAGACAACTGCTGCTTCTGACAAATCCCATCTCAGTCCATATTCATGAGGTTTGATTTATTGGGATAATTAGCCTCTGCCTCCATTGTTTGTGTAAAGTATCTGTTGCACAGGGAAGGTTTTTAACCGTTTAGCTTCAGCAATGACTAGTCCATTATGGGAGAGAGCCCCATAAATCAGAGATTTAGAGCAGAGCAAAGCTGAAAGAGGAGAGTTTGCAATGAGGACAAGGGCACCAAAGCCAGACTGAGATCCTCACTTACAGATGAGTGTATCTCACAACTTGTTTAAATTATATTAGAGATTCTTAGGGCAAAGGGTGCACAGAGGGAGCTCCCTGTGCAGAACTATGACACAAAACGCATTTCGGGTGTCCAAGTGTCTGAGCTTTACTCATTCACACTAATCAGAGTGTGTGGGGGTGTATCTTGTTCTCCTGGATGGATCCACCAGCTCACCAGTCTGGGACATCAGGGGGAAGGAGCTGAACCTTTGGCTCAGCACATGAGCCTCTCCCAAGCTCACAGAACAAGGTTCAACAGCAGCAGCTGACCATGGAGCAGCTTTGGGGCAATCAAACCAGATCAAGATTTCCCTGTAAGAACTACAGACTTCTAGAACATCCTGAGTTGGGATGGACCCACAAGGATCATCCAGTCCAACTCCTGGCCCTGCCCAGGACACGCTAACAGTCCCACTCTGTCCCTCAGAGCATTGTCCAAACCCTCCTGGAGCTCTGGCAGCCTTGGGGCTGTGCCCACTGCCCTGGGGAGCCTGGTCAGTGCCCAACCACCCTCTGGGGGAAGAACCTTTTCCTGAAATCCAACCTGCCCCTGCCCTGACACAGCTCCAGCCGTTCCCTTGGGTCAGTTGTTGATGTACCTCAGGACCAGTAGCTTTCTCATCCCCTCACTGGACTCCAGTTGAGGTCATGACTTGCTGAAGACACCCCTCTTCCTACTCTAAACACAAGAATCCATGACTGAGGCAGGATGAAACTCTTCGAAAACTACAGAAGGTTTTCTGGGTCCCTCCAATACCTCCCACACCTGGGATCCAGGTGGCCTCTCTGACTTGTGCTACATGGGAGAATTCCTTCTAACCTTCAAAATGAAGGAGATTTTCCAAAAGCAACTAATCCTCTTGGAAGCACACTCGGAGATGCTTTAAAAGGGCTGGATATTTTTAGATTGGTTATTCAGCATGAAAGCTCTTCAAATGCAGAAAGTGATGTTTATTTGGCTGACCAAATTAAAAAAAAAAGGCAACACCAACAAAATTCAAGCCCCTTGATTTAGAGTGAAATATTTTCAGTGATCTAAACCAGATTCAAGTTGAGCGACAAAGCATCATCCTGAAGCAGTGGAAATGAAAAGCTTCGAACTATTTTCTTGCCAAATCCAGCACAGATAAGCATTGTTGACACATATCTCTGATTTAAGGAACAAACCATTTGGCAAAAAAAGTCCTTTTGGCCAAAAAACGATGTACTCAAGGAGCACTGAGAACATGGGCACCCACTGTGACAGGTGCTTCTAAAAACAGGGCTAAAAACTACATTGCACACACAAACACAACTGCAGCTGGAAACCTCAGACCCTTTTCCTTCTGCTCCAGTGTCTTTTGGCTCTTCCCCAAAATTTTTAAAGACTACTGGAAGTGGGAGAAGAGAGGTTGCAGCAGGCAAGCGAGAGGATTACTAGGACCCTTGTACAATACTCCTGAGACACTGGGGAAGCACTTTTGGAGCTGGAATTTTGTAAAGAGCTTGGCTGAGGTGTCCTGGGGTCCCAGCAATGGAGAAAAGAGAGAAAGAGGCCCCCGAAAAGGTTCTCATTAATATCTGAGTGACAGCCCAGCCAGGAGGAAGTAGACTAAGTAGGATCCAAGAGGAATAGGATATAGGGGAATGGGTTCAAACTGACAGAGAAGCTGTGGCTGCCCCATCCCTGGAAGTGTCCAAGGCCAGGTTGGATGGGGCCTGGAGCATCCTGGGTTAGTGGAAGGTGTCCCTGCCCATGGCAGGGGGGTGGAAAGTGATGAGCTTTAAAGGTCCCTTCCAACCCAAACCATTTGTGATTCTAAGAATGACCCTGCCAATTCTGCCCTTCCAGTAGGTCCTAGATTGGAGGTTTGTGCTCCTCATCTCCTCAGACAAGATCCTTTCCTGACAGTGACAGCACAGACAAGGAGGGACCCTGAGCTCACCCTTGTGTTTGGCCACAGCAGAAGTGCATTGAAGAACACACAGTTTTTACTTTAAGTCAAACAGAAGATATCCTTCTCATTAGAGTTTTAGCTGAAAGATTTCCAGGCGACAAAGAAACCCTCGGGGAAGGATTTCAATCATGAACAGCAGCCGAAACCACGTGAGGTGGGCAATGGCTGTGGAACAGATCAGGGCACCACACGGCAGTGAGAGGAGACAAATGAGCCTTTGTCTTTCCAAAGCTGAGATCTCCCCCAAGCTCTGTACCTGCTCAGCTGGGCCAGCTGGTTGGGGTGCAGAGTCAGCAACACGGAGACAAAACGAGCTCCTCGTCAGCACAGAACAGCAGGTCAGAGTGAACAGATCCTTGACTGGACTGAGACAGCTTCCACAGGCTCCCAGGGGCTTTTCTGACAGGCTGGAGGACAGAAGAGGTACCTTCCCATGCAGACAAGAGGGCTCTTCGTGCAGGTGGCCTGCAGCACACGCTGTCACTGCCAGCTGTCACACCTGCTCTGCCACCGCCTCCGGAGGGACGTGTCCGCTGGAGGACAAATGAAGGAGGAAGTGGGTGGAAGCAGTTCCCTACTTCCCCACCCCAAAACGTATTCTCCCTCCTGAGCTGGTCACCCACACCTTCGTGGATGTGATACCTTCACAGCTCTGGTGAGCCCAGGTGCCAGGAGAAGTTCTCCACCTGAGAACACCCCGAGCTCTCGCAGGCTGCCGACAGTTCCTTTAATGCCGCTCTTTTCCAGACAACTTTCTTCGGAAGGCGATTCAGCTCCTTCCTTCCTTGGGCATTCGCGTCATGTCGTGTGCCTGCTGGGCTGCCTTCAGCTCTCCTGCACACACAACCAGGGTTTTTCTTCTCCCTGACAGCAGGATGGGGGCTGCTCACTGCAGGAGTGTCCTCTGAGAATCCCCCCGCTGACGGGCCGGAGATGTGTTCCTTGGATGACTTGATTAACTCGTTCACTGAGATGTCTTCCTAAGCAAAACCTCGGAGAGGCAATATGTGCTCAGAGCAACAGCAGCTTGAATCTGAGAGCTGCTTCCAGGGACTCATTCCAAGAGGGTCCCTCATTAAGGAAGCCCTTCAGAAAATGCAATCACTTCCGAAATACACGTGAAGAAGATGCCACAGGAAAGGTCACTCAGCAGCACCAGCGGAGCCACAGCCCCTCTGAATTGCCCGGCAGATCTCTCTGGTATTGGATGGACATTTCCTGAATTACACAGACATTTCCTGAAACGTCCATGTAATTTTTTCTGACACATTTGCTCTCAAGGTTCAGTCCCACCAACTAATATCCAGAGGAACAGCGTGTTCCCTTCATCTCATCTTGGTTCTGCCTTGCTGATGGTTATTGTTCCTTCAATTTTGCCAAAAGCACTGTAAAGTGCTCGTACAGGTCCTACTTCTCTACAAATCATACACAGAACCATCCAAGCAATGGTTCTGTGGTTTTCAAAGTGGCTTAAATCATCTCCTCTTCCCAAACTCAGCCACCCAAACCCCAAGCCAATATTTCTGCCTTCAGGCCTGGCCACCCCGAGGCTGCTGGTGGAAGGTGGCAGGGCTTTGGTGGCTCCATTGAGACTGTCAGTAATTCCAATTAAATTGGACTTTGGTTAGGTGGGTAATTCATCATCCAGAGCATGAAAACAGTACCTGTAATTACTGCTCATATTGCTGCGGCTGAAATTCATGTGCAATAAAGGGATCTTAATATCATGCCAAACCTCACAGTTAATTTAGGTTCCATCTCCTTTCATTTATTCTGTAATAAGCTAATTAGTTCACATAATTTGCCATTGAACGTGCCTTCGTAACAAATATATACACGAATTAGCTTATTACACAACAAATGAGGGGAACCAAGACATGAATCATTTGCAGGATTACATAAGGAATTACTGTCCTTCCCAACACCCAGACATGCAGCCATTGCCTTTATTACTTTCAGATATTTTGATTTGCACCAGGTTGTTCTGCTGCCTCTGGCTTACTCTTCTACTTGGAAGGTCAACAGCTCATTTCACTGTTCAGTGTGTCCTGCTGCCACCTGCAAGTTCAGGATCACCTCCACGGAAGGAAATGTCTTTCAGCTTGGCTGCTGGAATCCCAGTCCTGGCAGCTGAAAGAGCCTGCCCCTCCTGCTACCTTGGAGCACCATTTGCAGGATGATCTGGAGTAGAGACTTCCAGATTTCCCTGTCAAAAACCTGCTTTTGGTTTGGTTGTTTTGTGGTCTGAACAACATCAACCCGTGCCCTTGGAAACCCCTGGGCACGACCTGCAGTCACTGTGCTTGGAATCTTCCAGCTCTTAAACCACACTAGATCTGAGAATCACAGAATTAAAGCTCATCTTGTTCCACCCCCCTATCACGGGCAGGGACACCTTCTACTGTCCCGAGTTGCTCCAACCTGGACTTGGACACTTCCAGGGATGGGGCAGCCGCAGCTTCTCTGGGCAACCTGTGCCAGGGCCTCCCCACCCTCACAGCCAAGAATTCCTTCCCAATCTCCCATCTAACCCTGCCCTCTGGCAGTGGGAAGCCATCCCCCCTTGTCCTGTCACTCCAGGCCCTTGGAAATTGTCTCCATCTTTGCGTAGCTCCTTCAGGCACTGGAAGGCCACAATTAGGTCACCCCGAAGCCACCACTCTTCCGGGCTGAACAAACCGACTAGATTTCCACCTAACTTGGGATAAATCACCAGGGATGCTCCATCCAGCCGCATCCTCAGATTGCCACGATGCCCACTGGAGGTTTGTCAGACCTGAAGGTTCACTCCACGCTATAACTCTTGCAAAGCACCATGGATTCATTGTTCTGCAGAATAATGAATCAAGACAGTTGGGCCTGTCTCATCCAAGTGCTTTCTGCCAGTAATTCCACACCAATTCACAGGGAAGCTCCTCAGCTACTAAACCCATCAGTTGTACTTTCTGCACTACTTACTTTGAGGCCTCATCTAACTGCTGACCTGGTGCTCCCCAGCTTCAAGTATTAAATGTAATGAGAGCACAGCTCAATAGCTTTATTTGTTAAATGTTCTCTGCTCACAGCAATTGTTTTGATTTAGCATCTCACCTCCTGCAGTCATGATTTACTCTTTCCATACCCCAGTTAAGCAAGCACCTTGCTCCCCACAGCTGCCTTTTTACCTGGAGTTATATCGTTTCCAGCTTCTAAAAATGAGCCCTTGGTTCTAAAAGGAATAAAGACATAACAAGAATTTTAGGCTGGAAATCCTCTCTAGCATTTGGATAGCCTAAGCAGCACTAAACCCAATCATAAACCTCTTGGCAGCTGCCAAAATGATCTATGGATACAATATCCAACCTTGCCAGACACTCTGCTCTGCCCAAAGGAATCAGCTGAAACCTCTCCTGGGGCTGGTTTGTTCTTCCTGAGTTAAAGCTGCACATTTTGAGACTGAGGAAATAAAATCCCGAGGTGAAACAAAAACTTGCAGCCTGCAAAAAAGGCTCTGGAGGTAAAAAGGAAGCTCCTGGTCATCCTCAATGCCCTGGCACAATCCATTGTCCTGTGCCCTCTCCCGGCAAGAACACTGGTGCCCATGGTGGGAGTCAGACGGGACCTCCCGGGCACATCCATCAGCTCTGGCAAAGAACTGGAGGAAAAGCAGAATTCAAGAGCAGCCGGAGCCCCATTTACTTTGATTTCCCTCTCTCCTTTATCCAGCACTCACCACCAGCCAGCAGCTCCTCTCTTGACACACCAGTTCCAGGAAACCAAAGCATTTTCACAAACAGCCTCGTAGAGACTTGGGATCTGCCTGAGCCCTTCTGGATCTGGTTCTAAGCCTCTGAACCAGCAGAAGTGTGATTCAAGGTGAGCTGCTGTGACAGCAGGGAGCAGACAAGATGCTCACAGCAAACACTCCCCGCTTTACAAGTCCCAGGTGAAAACTGGAAGTTATTAAAGTTCACTGTGTAATATGAAACTGGAAGGAAATTCATAAATTAAATGTAGAGCTCTGAATGAGTAATTATTCATCATTAACAAAACTAAAAGGAGAGTTCTTTTCTCCTTTAGGAATAGATGTCACCTGCACTTCAGGAGGGCTAAATAAAACAGGGCATCTAGCCAAGAGCAAAGAAATGTGTTCAAACCAGAAATTGCCAATTAAAAATGGAAAACAATAGATGGATCATTTCAAATAGGGCAGTCCCAGGAGACCAGGGGCTCTGGACTGTGTGGATGTGCTCTCCAATGTTCCAGAGCTACAAATGCTTTGAGAACACTTCAGTTGCTGGAGTGTTTTGCCACCTGTAAAGGCTCCCCCAGTCTGAGCCAGAAGCACTTTGGTCTGCAGTGAAGAGCTGTAAAAGTGTGGATCAAGAGAGGCTCAAATTCCATGTGAGCAGCATCTCCTCACTGGTGTTCTGGCCAAACCAGCTTTTTCCTCCTTCCAGCACACCATGCTCACTAGTATCATCCTGTAATTCTAGAATCAGGCCTAACTCATGTCATCAGGTTCGTGCATTTTGGAAGGAAATTAAACCCTGCTTAAGAACTTCAACAACACTCTCAGTTTTGTGATGCAATAAAGACCCTACTCCCCAAAATCCCTGGGATTTAGCTGATTTGCAGAGCTAGAACTTGCCCTACCTTTTCCTGCCTCAAGAATTATTCTCCTCCTCTCCTGAAATGCACAAAAAAAAAAAGTTATTCTCTCCAAACAGCACCATTTGTGCAGTTGTTGCCTGATTTGTTTTATCCACGTGTCTCTATTCACAGTTTCACTCAGGGACAAATTCCTCTCTCCTCAGATGCGTTTATCAAAACCTCTCCAAGCAAAAGGTGACAAACCCAACGGTAACGGAGAAACCAAATTCTTTGGGAGAATCCTACCTGAAAAATAGCTATCCAGGCATATCCAATGTTATCAAAATTGATAGCTCCGTTGTGCGGGTTCACGTCCCCCGCCATGCACACGTTGTAATACTGGTTCCAGTTTATGCAGGAGTTCCTGCTGCTGGAGTCGGGGTGGTACAAACTGGGGGTGTAGGAGTCCATGCTCAAGGTGCACTCCACCTTGTACTCCTTCCTGTTTGGGATGTTGGAGCACTTCTGCATCCCGTTCTCCCGGTGCGACGAGCAGATGAAGGGGTTCTCCTCCGCCTCGTCCGTGCGGTAGTAGGGGTGCAGGAAGGTCAGGTTGTAGGTCCTGGAGGGGGAAGAAAGAGAAAAATGAGAAGAAGTGATTCATCCTTGGTTTCAGCAGCAGCAAAAGGTGCTGGTTTCTGTCCCTGGCTTGGGTGGGTTCTCTCTCCTTTGCCCCTCAGCCCCAGCAGACTGGAGACGGCAAGTCCCAGATGAGACAAAGCCGTGTGAGGACACTGAGGGCACTTGGTGTGTTCAGATGGAAAAGAGGAGACTGAGGGGAGACCTCACTGCACTCAAAACTTCCTGGGCAGGGGCAGAGGAGGGGCAGGACTGAGCTCTGCTCTGGGGGGACCAGGGACAGCACCCAGGGAATGGCCTGGAGCTGTGTCAGGGCAGGGGCAGGTTGGATCTCAGGACAAGGTTCTTCCCCCAGAGGCTGGTTGGGCACTGACCAGGCTCCCCAGGGCAGTGGGCACAACCCCAAGGCTGCCAGAGCTCCAGGAGGGTTTGGATGATCCTCTGGGGCACAGGGTATGACCCTTGGGGATGGGCCTGTGCAGGGCTGAGGGTTGGACTGGATGATCCCTTTGGGTCCCTTCCAACTCTGCAAGTTCTGTGATTCTGTGAGATACCAGCCCCTAAAATCATCTAGAAAGCTTTTTCCATCCTGTAAGGCACCAGTGATCTTCCACTGATGGAAAATCCCAGCATAGCTTCCCAAAAATCTAGGGAAGCTTTTGTTTGTATGTAAGGATTTTAAAGTAACTCTTCTGATGCTCAAAACAGCTGATGGCAAAGCAGCTTTCCAACAAATCCGTCCCTCAGCATGTCTCTGATGAGGGAGCTGAACTTCCACAAGGAGAGACCCAGCCCCAGGCCACCCTGAATTCCTTCTGCACTTCCATAAGAAAATGAAGACACATTAATGGGATCTGTGTGCCTCCTGCATCTCTGATTTAATTGGCTTGGATAAAGTTTATGGCTCTGTTGCAGCCCAGATAAGCAAGTGCTGTAACTGCAGCATGGCAGGGATGTGCCTTTGCCCAAGTGCTGCCCCAGATCAGCGAGCAGGCAGAGCCCAGGACTTCTCCTGCTGTTTGCTCAGCATTAGTGAGAGCCAGCAGCACTCCCTGCTGAAGCACTGCTCAGAATGGGAAGGTGCATTGCCCTAGAGCTGACTTTATCCACTGCTTTATCCACTTTTCAGAGCTGCAGGGATCTCAGATGCTCCATAATCATCAGGAGATAAGGGAAAGGCAACACACAAATTACCCGACCAAGCAAGATGTGGGGAGAAGATAAGCAGGTAATTCTTCAAGACAGGACAGCTCTATTTTTATCTGTTTCTGAATGCACCTATCTATTGAATAAATTCAGCTCTAACTGGTGCCAAACCAGTGTTATTCCATAAAACTGCTCCCCAAAACCCTTGAGTCAAGCAGGAGTCACTCAGAGATAAGCAGAGGATAATTGCTGCAGGGCAGAGCTGAGGGGAAATTAGCCCTGAACAACTTTCCTGGGGAATTTGGTTCTCTTCCGTCAATGAATTACTTGAGATGGTGTTGAGTAAGTTAATCCAGCTTCAGGACCAGGCAAGAGGAGCACACTGGAGGAACTGGGATTGTTGGCTGGGATTGTATTCACCAGCTGTTCCCCTCCCACTGCACAGTGTTCCCACACCTCCAGACAAAGCTGTAACATCATCCTCCCTGTTTCTATGCCTGGGATTTCAACTTCAAAGATGTTTTGCCTCCAGAACTGCCTGAAAGCCTTTCCTCCCCCTCCCACCAAACAGCCTGACATAAAGACACTGCCATACAAACGGAGCTGAAGATCAGGCCGGGTGCTCCACAGCACAGTGTTTGCTGCAAGATCACATACTACAAGCACCAGTTTGTCCCACAGAGGGAGGTAACACAGAGGCTTCTGAAGGATTAAAACACGCTCGGATTCAGGGATGTGCCTGGGAGTGCTACAGACTTTGGCAAAGACAGCTGGGAAATTTGGGAGAAGAAACAGAGAGAGGAGAGATGAGACACTCGAGAAGTGACTTGTAATTCCCAAGGGGCAGAACTACGGGATCAACCCCCCTCCCACTGCAACTGGGATGGCCCTGGCTGAGCCCCACACACAGAGGTTTGGGGCTTTGTGCATCCCATGAATCACGACTTAGGAAGACCTGGGCTGCCTGAGCCAGTGCCCTGGGCTGGGATTTAACAAGCTGAGTAGAGAAGATCTGAGCAAAACTCTCTGGAGAACCATAAGAACCACACACTTTGGTGTCTGTGGGAGGCAAATGGAACCAGGGAAACAAAGCACAGCTTGGCTGCGAGGGGTGGGGGAAGCTCCATTGGGTTCTGCTGCTGCCTAATTGATTTTATCCTCCCTTTCCTCTGCCTTCCTCATTTTTGCAACTGTCCCCCAAATAATTTATAAACTAAAACTTGTCCCTATGACAGGCCAAAATCTGTGTGGGGGGCCACTTTCTGCCCAGCCCTTTTCAAGCCCTTCCCTCTTCCCTGAGCACAGACACACCAAGATCCTTCCCCATCTGTTTGGGAAGGATCCACACCCATGTGATGCTCCACCACCACCAAGTGCAGAGGGGAAGGGACACATCAACTGACAGCAAACATGGTAAATTTAAGACCTTTTCTTAGCTCTGCTGCTTGAAGACCTTTCTGGCAAAACCAAAAAGGGGAAAGGAGGAAGGAGAGCAAGAACGAGAAACAGAAGTGATGCAGAATGAGGGAATCCCCAATGTCCACAAAATAAATGAGGTTCTCTCTGCCAAGACCCTCCACCTCCACGTGCAGGAAGGGTCAGCCTGACTTCCCTGCTGCTTGCCAATGGGTAGGGTGCAAATAACTTATTAATGCTAATGAATCCATTAATCACGAGACTCTGGTGCTCTGGGGGAAAAGACATGAGAAACTAAGCCCCAGAATGGATTTGTTATCACATTAGAGAGGATTAACCCCCCTTTCCCAGCCAGCTGCCCTCTGCACATCTTCCTCTGGAGCTTTGCAATGTATTTCTCCTTCTCTGTTCCTGAGCACGTTCATGTGGAGGAAGAACAACAGCGGGGCAGGAAAGTCCATTCTCTCCCCACCAAAGGAATTATCCTCTGTTCCACCTGCCCTCGCAGTTTTCCCACCCCAACCATCCCATGCAGAACATTACAACCACTGGAGTCTGGTGTGGGTGTGTGCTGAGCCCAATCCTGCTCCAGCTTTCTGAGGAGCAGAGAGAAAAGGTGGAAAAAACTCAGCACTGAGCAGGATTTGGTCCCTGCAAGAAGCAGCTGCTCTCGGAGGAAATCCTGCTGCCAACAGCACTGCAGCACAGAGCAAAGCCAGGAGGAGCAATTAAGCCCCTTTCAGACAAACCGAGCTGCCTGTGCCTCCTCCCAGCTCTGCAGCAGCCCAGGAGCCAAAGGCAGAACACCACTGAGCAGGTTGGAGTTAATTCAGACTGAAGAGCTCACATCAGAACTGTCCTGCGGCATCAGAGACACGCAAAGCACTTCACAGCCCTCTCCCCTCTCCTGCTTCCAACCCACTGAGTTCCTTGAAAGGCTCCAGGACTGGAAAACGCTGCTCTGCAGAACAACACTCGAGGAGCAGCCCCAGCAGCAGCAGCCCAGACGAGCTGGGGGGAGCAGGAGGGGCTGTGTGGGACACACATATCCCAGAGACCTTACACAGAAACTGCTGGCTCTGCTTGCCCTTCCCACACAGGCAGGACGAGTTCATCTTCCACACCAGACCAACCAAAAAGTCCTTGTGGAATTCCCGCTGCACTCACTCACACACAGTGCAGACCATCCCGGCACTGCTATTCCAAGCAGTTGTCCCAGGGAGCTCCCCAGGGCTCGAAGAGGTGTTTGAGCCACCAGAGACCTCCAAAACATCCCTCTGATCTCCAGGGCAGGGTGGGGAGGGGCAGATTCTCCCACGTCCCAAACACAAGCGACCCAGGTCATTTTTTGCCACCCCACTACTGCAACAGCCCAGTAACTGCTTGTCATTCCTTCAAAGTCACTACTGGGAGTCCTTAAACAACCTCCTTCCAGGAGGATATTGCAATTCTCCAGGAGATATTTCCAGTGCACCTCAAAAGAGTCCCCAAACTTCTGTCAGAATGCGCTGCATTTAAAAATAGTTGCTTTAACTTGAAGCAGCCAGCTTTCAAGGGGGATTGAAAAGGTGTCCACGGGAAGGAGAACGATGGCAAAAATCAAAGTCACTTCTTCCATGTGATGCCTCCAGTGAAGCTGAAGGCCCAGGAAGCTGCTGGCAGCGAGGGTGAAGGTCAGTAAGAAGTTCTATTTGAAGCACTGAGCTTGCTTAAACTTTGTTTACTCCAGAAAATTTGGGGTTATGGCCCTTCCTTGCCTGGCCCCTGCACTGTGTTCAGGTGTTCACCCTCAGTTCAAAGCAGTTTTGTTTTCAGCTGGGAGGGTTTGGCACCACCACCAAGCGGAGCCCCTCCAGTAGCTCAGGTCTTCTCTTTCTGGGGCTGCAAGGAAAATCTGAGCCAGGACCATCGTGCTCAGCCCCAACCTGGCCTGATCCATCCACCTTCCAGTCCCTCCCAGGCTGCTGAGGGGCTGGGAAACCTCTGTGCCCAGACAAGTTGTGGATTCCTCATCCCTGGAAGTGTCAGGTTGGATGGGGCTTGGAGCAACCTGGGCTAGTGGAAGGTGTCCCTGCCCATGGCAGGAGGGTGGAACTGGGTGGTCTTTTAAGATCCCTTCCAACCCAAACCATTCCATGATCCTATGATCTGTGCAACAGCAGGAAGATGTAACCCTGCAGTGCTTTCCATGTCACTCCCTGCCTTTTTTCCCTTTACAACTTGCTGTTGGGATGTTAAAAGACCAGAGCAGGGGTGAGCCATATCCTGATGCCTGGAACTATGGATTCAGGAGAACGAGTCACAAGTCACAAAAAAGATACTGATTAATTCCATTTGAATTCCCCAAAACTTCCACACCGAGCTCCAAAAAACCTGAGATAGCTTCTAGCAGGAAATGGAGGGATCGGATCATTGCAGGCAGGTTGCTCAGGTCTAAAGTCAGTGCAGGAAACAGCCCAAAACAGCAGCACCAGTCTGGGTGACGGTACCAGAGCACCCCACACGTGTCACACTGATCCTGGCACCAGCAGGGCTGGAGGAGCCCTTCCTGCAAAATCCTGCAGCCTCCTCTGTCCAGATGTCTCTGGAAAGCTGTGACTTTAATCACAACATCCCCTAGCACATGTCATGAAGCAACAGGACTTGTGCAGAGCCACCCAAATTCCCCACTACCTGCTGCTGGAGGCACCCAGGGAGCAGCTCAGAGCCGTGGTGAAGGGGAGAAGGAGAAGATTCCTCGCGAACCTCCTCGAAAACAGCTCCCCAGGCTCAGCCCGGAGCCTGACTCTGCCTTCCCTGACTGGGAGCAAGACCCTGGTAAGAAAATCCTGGGCTGCCTTTGATGCTGCTAATGGCCATTACATAACTGCCTGCCTAATATCTGTACTTAGCAAACGCTTCCCCTGCGGTTCGTTTTAAAAGCTCCACTTTGCAGAAAAATCACACAGCATTTAAAAACCCGGGCAAAGAGATGAGAGGGACTCGCTGGGGCTAATTACAGCTCTGCGCTCCTTGGGTTCCAAGCGTTGCACCAGCCCACCCAAGCAGAGCTTTAACACCACAGTTTGGGCTTTTAAGCGACAGCTCAGGGGTCACTCTGAGCCTGGAGGAAGTCTTGGTGACCAGCAAATCCCTGCTGGGGGTGCAGGAGAGAGTTTGGAGCATCGAGGTGTTGGAGTAGGAACACACACTCACGGCAGGCTCATCGATTTTCTGCCTTTCAGCACCTCTGATGGCATGAAAAAGTGCCACCAGAGCTGGTCTGCAGGACAGGGAAAGGCCTGGAGAGCTGAGAGCCACAGGACTGAGCAGTGAGAGGCAGGAGCAGGACCTGGGGCAGAGCTGAGGGATAATCTCTGCTTGTCTTCCAGGCAATACAAGTTATAGACAGCAGATGATTACACACAGATGTAATTACAGGCTCCATCTTCTCTTACAGAGTTAGAGCTGCCCTAAATCGCTGGTCTCAGGCGTTTCCTCACCTCTGAGCCACTGACATCCTCAGCAGGCTCTGACAGGAGCCCTCCGAAGGGTTTTCCCAGGTGGAGCTCCCTGTCCTGTGGGAGCTTGAAGGCTGCACTTAGTTTTCCTCTTTTCGTTGTGCTGCTGGGTTTGAAGGGGTCCTGACACCCCTGAGGGGGCAGGGGCAGAAGAGCCCAGGCTCAGTGTCCTGCTGAGGGAGCAGCAAGAGCCGGGGTGTCCCACGGCATGGGGTGGGCCAGGAGCCATCCTGGTGCCAGCAGCACCTCCCTGGGCAGAACACAGCAGGGAGAGCCCAGGGCTGGCACCAGGGCCCAGGTAAAGCCCCAGACATGGCAAATGATGGCCCAGATCCACGACTCATCCAGGGAGCTCAGGCAGGAGCCAAAGGCATCAAGAACAAAAAGCTGGAGAGAAGTACAGCAACAGCCCAGCCCAAATCAGGACTAAAAGCCACGGGCTGAGCTTAAATAGAGCTGCTGGGCCGTGGGCAGGGGGGCCCAGGTGAGGCTCACCAGGGCAGTGAGGGCCTTATGAGCAGCCTCACACCTGGCAGGGGTGTTGGGCCACACAACTGCCGAGTCTGGAAGAACCAAAACTAAAGTTTGCTTCATTAAGGTTGGACTTGATGATCTTGGGGGCCTTTTCCAACCTTAATGATTCCATAATTCTATCAAAAAGGGCAGGTGCTGCCCATCCCTGATGCCTGTCCCACGCTGAGAGCAGTGTACAAATGCTTTTAATGCCTTTCACATCAAGCTTCTTATCCTAATACACCTCCAGAGACTTATCTGTGTGTTCCAGCAGCATCTCCCACCTCCCAACCCCCTGCCAGGGGCTGGGCTGTGCTCAGTGACCCCCAGACCTGAACCACTTGGAGAAGTGGCAGTTCCAGGAGAGCTGTAATCCCTTTGCTTGATCCAAATCCTTAAATTCCCAAAGTCAGGGCTCTCAGCTTCCTCAGGCAGAGATAATCCAAACCACCAACACCCTCGTCCTTCAGGTGCAACTCCAAACCCTCAGTAACTTGCTGACAAGTGGCTTTTTTTTTGGACAAAAAGTTCCCTCTTGGACCCGCCTAGTGCCGGGGTTTCTCCAGCGGGAGAGAGGAAGGAAGAAAAAGGGGAGAGTTTGTTTATTTTGCTGTACTTACATTGCAAAATTCCTGTCCAGGAAGCACCTGTTCCTCAGCAGCCCTGCCCAGAGCTGGACACCCACAATCCCAAAGATGAAGAAGACAAAGAAGCACAAGAGGAGGACGTTGCCTAACATAGGCAGAGTATCCAACAGCAGGGTGACCAGGATTCTCATACCTGTGGGCAGAGGGGAAAAAACAGATTAGGAGAGCACTTAATGGGGAAAAACACCATTCCCAGCTTGGTTCTGCAGCCAGTGCATCCTGGGGAGAAAAACTGGGATGGTGGTATTTCTTTTCCCTAAGCCCCAAGGCTGAGAAGGGAAGGTAAAGAGTGCAAAAGGCACAGCAGGAAATAGGAACAAACAGCACATCTCCAAAGGGTGGGATTTTCAGATGTTTCAGTAGCACTCAACGACACACAAACATGGGCGAAGCTGCCAGACAGCTTTTCCTGGGGAAACACCCCCAGGAACCGTCAGCCCCTGGAGAAACTGTCAAAATACGTATTTATAAACATATCGAACATCTCTCATGAGTCACACAAGTTGTTCCCTAAGCAACACAGAGCCTGGTGTGGGAGGATCAGAGGGCCTCTGGTGTGGACAAGTCCTCTCCCATGCAGTTCCTCCTCTTCCTCCTCTCCTTGCTGGCCACAGGACTGGAAAACAGGGAAAATTTTGACTTTTTTGAGGGTGGAAAGCAGGATGTAAATGTTTCTTCCTCCAAGGAAAGCTCTGCTCCCTTTCCTTCCTCCTGTGCAGCCTGTGGGGGACCTTCCCACCAGTCCCACACCTCTCCATGAACCTTTGGTCTCCCCCAGCACCTCTGCTGCCAGGGAAATGCTGATTTCCAGGGAAGATTGAATATTCCAACTTGAGGAATGAGTGAACCTCGCAGAGCCTCAGCAAACCCTGGCATCTTTCCAGCACTGACTGGGCGAGGAGGCAGGGATGGGGTTGGCACCTGGGGGGCTGCCCTGCCTCACTCATCAGGGCACCCTCAAACTCAAGGATAAAGCAGGAATAAAAAAGGGAATAACAACTCACAGCTCAGCAGTTCCAAGGAGGTTAAAGGAACCCCTGAGACATCGACCAGCCATTAACGAGAAGAGCAAGAGGCAAAGGCAAATGCTTAAAAAAAAAAAAGCAGGAAGCTGAGCTGAGCCTCGGGATCCCGGCGCTCCGCAGGGAGCAGGGCTCAAGTTCATGGCACAGGAAATCAATGTGGCTGCTGGTGGGAGATTTTATCCCACTAAAATTCCCCTCTGCAAACACTTTCTCCTGCCTGGCCTTCATGGAGCCTTTTCTCCCTCCCTATTCCCTGGCAGGATGCTGCTCTCCATCAGTCATCCCACGGGAATGGAGAGTGGCATTGACACGCAGTCTTTCCTTTCCCTATCAGATTCCACCTCGGCTTCTCCCAAGCCATGCCCGATGCCTCTCCTGCTAATTCCGTGGTGCTGGGCTGCAGCCCTGCAGACCTCAGGGATGGGTGCTGGGATGGGGAGGGTCTCCAGGAGAGATGAACCCCTCCATCCCAGCCCTTCCCGGGCAGCGCTGGCCGGAGCTGGAATGCTGTCACGCCGCTCCATCCCGCTCCTCGTGCGGCTCTGCCAGCGGAAATCCAAGGCAGCCAAGTGGGGCCGGAGCTGCCACCACCCTGTCAGCACAGCACGAGGGGACGAACCAGCCCGGCCAAGAACTCTGCGCTGATAAATAATTAGGTGTGAGTAATGACCTCTGCACCCAGGGCAGGAGCCTCCCAAGGTCTCCGTGCCCAGCTGTGCCTTGGCTCCGGCACAGCTTCCCGCGGCTGGCGCCGGCAGCGGATGCCTCTCCGGAGGAGCCGCGGTCCTGGCGCCCAGCCCTGTGCCAGCCGTGCCAGCCACCCTCCAAACCCCGTTCCCTGTGCTGCCCTGGTGCCAGTGCCACCCTGCAGGGAAGAGACGTGGCAAATTCCATCCCTTGGAAACACTGGGAGCGGCGCCGAGCACAGGGAGAGCCAGAGCTGGAGGCAAAGAGGGGGGTGATCTCCTAATGCTTGATTCCCAGCTTGGGCTGTGATCACAAGCCCAGCCCTGTGCCAGCCACCCTCCAAACGCCGTCCCTGTGGTGCCAGTGGCACCCTGCAGGGAAGGAACATGGCAGGTTCCATCCCCTGGAACCACAGGGAACAGCGCCAGCCTCGGCTCCAGCTCCGAGCACAGGGAAACCCGGAGCTGGGGGCAAAGGCGGGGGAGGAGTTGAATTCCTAGTGTTTATTCCCAACTTTTGTTGTCATCGAAGCCCCCCCAGGAACACATCCCACAGCACAGCCCCGCAGGCTTTCCTTGCAAATCTATCTTTGGAAAAGCAGAAAAGACTCAATTCCCGCTGGAAAGACAATGCTGGGCTTTTCTTCCCCTCCCCGCCCTCCCCACTCTCACTAATATCCTCGCTCTTTTTTTATCCAAAAATGGTTAAAATTCATCTCCCTGTGCCAGACAACTTTTTTCTGCTCAGCTACTTTTGGTATTTTGGGTTGTTTCATGGCACCATTCTCGGGATTGAATCCATCTGTTCCTTATCCGCTCAGGGTGCTCCGGGCTCTCAGGGAATGTCAAGTGTGCCATGGGAAAAGAGCACGAGCATCACTTAGGCTGAAACAAGGCTCAGGATTCCTTTTCATTCCCATTCCATATTTTCTACCACATAGTAGAAAAATAAAAATAAAGCACTGAAGTGGATTGAAAAAAAACCTCAGTGACCACTGCTAAAAAAAAAAAATCCCAAACTACAGCCCCTGCCAAAGATATAAATTGCAGGAATTCTATTTTTCCAGTAATTTTCAAGGAATAATTTCTAACAGAGATGATGTTTTTATTGGCTGGGGTTCTTTTTTCTTTTCTTACCAAACAGAATCGAAATGAAATAATCTTGTGGGTGACTTTATCGTGCCTGGAAGCGAGGAGCTAATAGTGCTGGCTGCATCCCAGGGAAGCGCCCAGGAATCACAGGGATAAATCTCCAGGGCAGTTCTCCAGGGTCCCTGCTTTCCTGGGTGGTGACTGACCACCAGACTCGTGTCTCCTGACCCAGCTGGAATTTGTTGTGCTCCGTGTCCTTTGTGTGTCTGCCCCTGAGCCAAAACTCCCGTTCCCTGTGCTGGGAATGGCATGGATAGTGCTGACCAGGAACTGCTGCCACGCCACTGGCTGGGATGTGCTGGATATAAAAGGTAATCCCTCGACTAAACTGTAGCATCCTCATGGATGAAAGACTAAAAATGTAACTCTTTTATTACTAGAAACAGCAAAAATACAATAAAAGAGAGGGATGTCACCGCCCATTCCACACAGACCTGGGATTGTATTGGTCTGGAACAGTAAAATTCCCAGTGTTCAGAGTGGATGGAATTGGTGGCTCTTAAACAAGTGAAGGCTGTGATGATCTGCCCTCCAGGAACAGAGATATTTCCAAGAGTACTAACCCTGCCCTGGCACTGGTTCAGGACACTGGTGGTGGTGTGAGCCCAGCCCAGCTGCTCATCAAACCAGGCAACTCCTCCCCAAATCTGGGCTGAGCTCACTGGATTGAATCTCAGGGAATATTAATAAAATAATGGGATATTTTCTATCACCTGCCTTTTGAAAAAAATACAAAAACCCCATGGGAAGTGCAGCAGAAACAGCCTGAAAGGCTCATTTCAAAGCTTCACAGTCAAGAGTCCTAAGGAAGAAAATTCACAGGCTGGCCACAGATCCAAATTTCACCTGAACCTGGAGGCATTGGATTAATAGTTGTGTAAATCCTCCAATTCCCACGCTGAATCCCTGCTCGAGACTCCCGCTGTTCCATGGGAGAGCTATGAAGGGTTTCATGGATTTGGAGGACTCCAGAGGGAGCCTGATGCCAGCCCCAGCAAGTGCCGTGTGTCCTTCTGCTCCAGCCCATCCCAGCGAGGCCACGGAGCCGCTGGGCTCCAAATCCCACAGGGAAACTTTGTGCTGTGCTTTGGGGCAGCTCTGAAACCCCGGGTGACAAAACCTCCCCAGGAAAACAAAAGCTCCAGAGGGGGTTTCCTGGTGCCTGTCAGCCTCTTTGTGTCTTGTTTTGAACTGATGATGTCACGGCCGAAGTCACGGATTCGAGTTGATTTTTTTTCTCCCCTCCTCCCCCCCGCCAAGAAAAATCCTGTCGAATTGGAGTTCAGAGAGGAACTTCAAAGACTCCTGTGAGTAAACATCCATCTGTTCCCTCACATGTTCCTCTGAGGGACTGGAACCGAAACCCTTCTGGGGGAGGTTGTTTTGCTGTCCCTGGGATGGGCAATTAATCCAGGCAGGATGTGGGGCTGTGCCACTCAGAAGCGCTTTCAAAAAGAACAGGAAATGCAGGAAATATCATCTTTTTTTTCCTTTTTCTTTCCAAGGGACCTCTATGATTTCCATACAATCCTGCTGCATTCTGATTTGAGCGGAATTTGGCTGCAAGCTGATGGAAGCTCCATGAAATGAGCACCTTGCAAAGGGTTGCTCAGCAGTGGCCGATTCCGGCAGGAAATTATGTCAACTTGTTGGGTCGTCTTTCAAATTGGATTTAGAAGACAAGCAGCTGAAGCCACTTGAAAATGGATTTAGGGGCCACTTGAACTTCCTATCGTGGATGAACCCAATTTTGTTCTACATGACAGCAAATTTTACCAGCAAACGGAGGCTCCTGCGCTGCTAATCCTAGACACAAAGCCATGGAAAGACCTCAAATGGCTGGGTAGGGAAAATGAACCCACCAGGGCAAGAAGATCCTTCTTAGAACTGACCTTTCCCCTTTCTTTAAAGGAACTTTATTTAGTTTACACAAGGAGCAGGGAGTTATTTGCCTCAGAGAAGTCCCGAAAATGCTGGAAGACAGCCACAAAAATTTGGGCCCCGGGTATAAAATCTATTCCCTTGCCCTTTGCTAACGCTAATAATGATAATAAATGACCTCTAAAAATTTAAATCAGTGAATTTGGTCTCAGCAGCAGGAGAGCAGACTACTAAATGCAAGGCTTAGCCCACACGGAGCCAGCTGGGGTGGCTTTAGCCCCCCTGGTTTTCCAGTTTTCCCAGGGGGATGAGCCTGGCAGAGCCCGAGCTGTGCCTGCCCAGCCTGGCAGTGGTGCCAAGGGAGGGGTCACTTACTTGGGACCCTGTTGATGGCTCGCAGCGGCCGCAGGACCCGGACGGTGCGGATCGCGGACAGGCTGACGTTGTGTCCATCCAGGGAATACTCCATCATGCTGTGGGGAGAGAGCAGAGCAGTCAGGATCGGGGTGTGCTGGGGCCCTGGGAATGGGGCTGCCTGGACTTCTTGCTGCCTGCAAGCCCAGCACTGCAAACCCACCCACTCCGGGTCTGCGGCTCTTCCCGCGCACCGGTGGATGCACTTCCTGCACCATGAGCCTGGAAGTCTTGGATGGGGCTTGGAGCAACCTGGGAGAGTGGAAGGTGTCCCTGCCCATGCAGGGGGGTGGAAGGAGATGATCCTTAAAGGTCCCTTCCAACCCTTACTGCAGCCATAGGTAACACACTGGAAAGCAGGACTTGCCTTCCAGTATCTGAAGGGACACAAGGAGAGGGACTGTTCATCGGGAACTGCAGTGACAGGACAAGGGACAATGGGTTCAAACTGAGAGAAGAGAAATTTCAGTTCAATATACAGAGGAAATTGTTCCCTGTGAGGGTGGGGAGACCCTGGTAGAGTTTTCCCAGAGAAGCTGTGGCTGCCCCAACCCTGGAAGTGTCCAAGGCCAGGTCGGACAGAGCTTGGAGCAACCTGGGCTAGTGGAAGGTGTCCCTGCCCATGGCAGGGGGTGGAAGGAGATGAGCTTTAAGGTCACTTCCAACCCAAACCATTCCATGATTCTATGACTTGGCACGACAAGGAGCTGCAAAGTCAGGGCCACAGAACTCAGGGCAGAGGGGGAGCCCCCAGATATCTGCTCCATGGTTCTCTCCTCTTCCATCAGCTTGTTTTACTCCAGTGGCACATCCACAGCCTTCCTGAGGAGGTGACTGCAGCTCCAAGTAGCTCCAAGGCAGTAACATGCTCCTGAGACATCCCCCCTACCAGTACCCCAGGGTAGTTACACCCCAGCCTATCTCCCCCACCACGACAAGAACTGAACATCCAAGCTGACAAACAACCTTGGAGTAGTTTGATTTCCATTTGATTATTAAAGGAACATTTTTTTTTTCATGCTTCATCTCCATTTCCCATAAACATTTCTCTTCCTGGCTGGGAAGGACGTTAAGTGAAGTCAGTTTTCTTGCTCTTTTATAGCAATGAGTGGCAAATGTGTGCAGTGTTGTTTTTTTAATGGGGTTATGGCTAGTTAGCATGGCTGTAATTACAATTTACGAGTCTGACTACAGGGAAACACTTGTAAATATGTCACAAATCTCTCACCACGCCTGTTCAAATAACAGAACAGCATCAAAAGCAACCCTGTGAGTGAGCTGTTGGATCCCGTGGAGAAAGAGCTTTTGTTTTGGTTTTTTTAAATAAACAAACAGATGTGGAAGGACGGAGGCAAATAGGAGCTGAACTGCTGCAACGAGGTCCTTCAGAAGCTGCAGGTTTTCCACAGAAGCCTCCTGCAGCCAGGATGGACCAAAATCCTTCCGTGCCACCAGGAAGCAACAGCTGAGTGGATTTTGGGCACAGGCAGAGGAGGTTTGGTTTCGGGCCAGCTCATCACTGCCCATGTGCCCATGCTCTGCGCTGCTGGAGCCTTGCGCTTTGTACTTGAATCCTTGCCCTGCTCTACGCTGTTTAATTAGGAATATCTGGATGTTCTGATGTTTGCTTCTCTTCTGGCTTTGTCCTGGAGCTGTTTGGTGTCACGCTGAGGTGACTTTGCCCCGTTACCCCCACCTTGCTCTGCAGGGACTCTGATGGTTTTGAGCTGCTTTCAGTGATAACCTTCCAGATATATATTTTTTTCCCCTGGAGTAGTTAGTGAGTCTTTATAAATCAAACCCACCTTGTGTGTAGGAACTGAGCCAAATCTGATGAACAGGACCCACTGAGGACACGGGCTGATGGCTGCACTTGGCCACCTTAGAGGTCCTTTCCAACCTTAATCATTCCATTATTCTAAAAGCTTTAAAACTCCGCACGGCACAAAAGCAGGCTTTAAATCTCCCCTGTGTTTGTGAAGCTGGAGCAGAGCCCCAGGAATCAGCCCAGTGCCCCACGAAGGACCACACAGTGGGAAAACCATGGGGAATGCCCGTTCACAGCCGCACGGAGGGGTTTGGAGCCAGCACCAGGGGGTTGCTCACAAGAGACCTCGCAGGGATAGACAAAGTGTTGTTTAAAGCCCCCAAAATGAGCAGTGCCAGGGCCTGGATCCAATGCAGCACGCTCCCACAATTTATCAGGTGGCTGAGTAAGTGCATTTGAGTGCAACTGATACAGCTTGTGAGCTACTACAGCATGGAAAAGGAGCAGGAAATGCTCCAGTGGGAGCTGGGTTGTAGCAGCACATCCAAAATTAGCATGATAAAGGGCCAGCTCCTGGAGCCTCACTTTAACTTGGCCCTTGGAGCTTCGGGGGAGCTGATAAAAGATGAATAATCCAGGATTTGCCCTAGGAAACAGACTTTCTGACCTTGAATCTTTGGATTTCCATGACATTCCATTTAGGATTTGAAAGTAAGACTTGGGGGGATCTATATTACCCACCAAAGCCAGCCCGAAACACTTGATGGATTCCTCACTGGCCTTTCTACAAGCAGAGAAAGTATTTGAAACCTTCATGAAAAGGTTTCCTTCTCAAGGCCAAACCTTGGGGTCCTGTTCTCAGATCACACCTGTAAACCAAGAATACCTTGGAAAATTCCAACAGAAACCTGCTGGAGCTGGAAAATTCGGACGGACTGGCACTTGGTAGGTGATCTCCTACAGCCCCTTGGCACTGAAAAACAGGAGGCACAGGCTGTCTTCTGCCATCAGCAGCTCCCAACCCTTCAGCTGTCAAGTTAAAAGGATGTCCAAAGCACATCATGGGAGCCTGCAACGTCTCCGGGGACTTGGATGCACAAGAAACCTCTCTGGTTTCAGCTCTTGTGAACAACATTCTCGATGCTGAGGGAATGCTTTCAACTTGGCTGCTGGACAGACGGAGCCGCTTCGAGCTCCCCTCGGTTTGAAATTTTCCAGGGTACATTTCTCAGGCGAGGAAAACATGAAAGGGCTTTCGGAGCTGGAACAAACTTCAGACACAATCTGTTGCTAGAGGCAGGAGATATGTTTATTTTGTAGTTTCCCTGCTTACCCTCCGCTCTCTTTGGTGTGTTGCTGGTGAGGCAAATCAGCTTCTTTGAGGAGATGGAATGGGACAAACAAAGCAGGCAGCTCTGCCTCTCACTTGTTTCCCTTCTTATCAGAAAAAGCCTCATAATAATAACTCCATCATATCCATCTGCTCGCTGGCAAAAGCAGCTCTTGTTATTCCAGCAGCGTGTTCCCTGCTAAAACCACCTGCAGTTGTAGGAGCAGACACTGGATCGAAGGGTGTTGGTGGGAGAGGTGAACCCCAGACATTGCACAGCTCCTCCTTGTCCTCCACCAGTGTTACCAGCCAGCCCAGCTCCCAGTCCAGCCTCTCCTCAGAGAGATGGGAAGTAATATCCCAGGCATGGCTTGAATACACCAAAATTGTCTGGATATAGCCCAGGATCAGCTGGAGAAGTGGTTATTCCTCTCTTCATCTCCAACCTGAGTAATGCCAGACCAGCAGCAGGGCTTCCCTGTGGGGTCTCCTGGTGCTTCTGCTGCTTTCATCCTTCTGAAACATATTCCAGCCATGGAGTGTGGGGAAAAGCCCTGGAAAACCACCCAACTGATTCACTTTCCCCCTCATCCCGGGGGCTACGAGAGCAAAGCTCCTGGTGCCACCCCTGCCTCTGTGTTACCCTCCTGGTTTTGGGATGACCTGTGTGAGGATGCGGATGACTCTCTGCTCAGCCCTCAGGAGAGCCCACCCTGCATGTCCAGTGTGCGGAAGCGCCGTTGGATGTGGCTGGCAGAGTTCTGATCCCGAGCTCTCCCGTCTACCACAGCCTTGCTCTTCCCTCCCCACTTAAACAGCAGCTTAAACACTGCAGCAGCTTCGGCAGGAGAAAAAATAACTGGTTCTTTTGCTGCCCCTGATGTTCCTTCCTGGGCTGGAACCACACACGGGTTCCAAGGAAGCTCCGCTCAGGAGAGCTCATGTTTTATTCAAACCGGTCAGGCTATTCCTAATTGTATCCCAGACAAATAACACGGAGCAAAACAAAACGCCATTAGTGCAGTGGAGATGGTACATCACTAATGGAAGGGGAAAAATGCCCCAACATATTACAAGAATGTTCTAATTAACCCCAGGCTGGTCATTATAAACCCAGGAATTCAGAACTAAGGCAGTAATTAAAGCATTATATCCCTTCCCAGGGGCTGCTAAGCAGGTAAGAGAGCCCAGGGTTTCTAAACCCATTTATTTATTGGAAAAAAAGTTTTAGGCTTGCCAAGCTTTTAGTCCACTCAGCTATTCCCTGTGGGTGTGAGGGAACTGGTATCAAAAGCAACAGGATCTTCCCTGTATCTGTTTGTTAACACATCCTGCACAAAACAAGCAGCTGTGGGAGATGGTATTCTACTATAAATCAAGAGTTTACAGGAGGCCACTGCATGCACCTGTAATTTGGGTTAAATTCTGGCCAGCTCCTTCCACCGGGATTTCAACTTTCTGAACCAGATTTTTGGGTTCAGTTCTCCTCGTTTGGCCAATTTCTGCCTCGCTCTAAGGGTGTCCCAGCAGGAGCAGTGACAAAGGACCTCCAAGGGTGTCCCAGCAGCAGCAGTGCTGAGCTGCCCTGTGCCCTTTCGACCCCATCTGGAGACCCCAGATAATGGTGAGCACTGGGACACCGTGGCCATCACAAGGACCAGATCAGCACGTTCTTGATTTGCCAGAGGTGACAGTGGTGAAAGGTGCTACAAGAACCCAACAGCTTTGCCTGATATTCACAACTCACCCCAAAAACAGGCGTGGTTATGAGGTGGGGTATGAAAAATAAGAATGATGAGACTTCACCTTGGCTTGAGCCTTCACAAAACATGATGAAAGCCAGCCAGGTCAACCTACAGTTTTAGCTCTTGGGGGTTTTCCTGCTTTCAGCACGAAGAGCAAACTGCTGAGGTTTTTACTGACCCTGCCATCACGATGAAGAAGTCCAGGCGATTCCACGTGTCTCCAAGGTAACACTTCTGCCCGAAGATCCCCAGGGCCACCATCTTGATGACCATCTCCACCGCAAAGAAAGCGAAAATGAAGTCGTCAAAAGCCTGGACATGGGACAAGAAGGTTACAGTCAGTTCTGCTGTAACTCAGGGAGAGCAGAGACCCCAGGGCTCACACCACATGGCCACTCCATGGACCCTGGACACTGCCACCAAAGGGCCAGCTCCCACCTCCAAAATAAAACCTGCTGCACCTGGTGGGTGGTGGCAACCCCTGGGTGTAGCTCCTGGGTCAGTCCAGTGCCTGGAAGTGTCAGTAGCTTCTATTCATCTATTGATAAATTTACATGGACATCACAACCCTTCTGCTCTGGAGCCAGGCTGGGAGAGCTGGGGGGGTTCAGCTAGAGAAAAGAAGGCTCCAGGGAGACCTGAGAGCCCCTTCCAGGGCCTAAAGGGGCTCCAGGAGAGCTGGAGAGGGACTGTTGGCTTTATCAACCAACCTTTCCCTTAATAAACCCCACAGAAGTTTTGCTCTGTTATTTCAGCTCATTTAATAACTGGCATCCAAACACCTCCATAAAGAAGTTCAGGCTTTTCCTGGCTTCCAATCCCTCCTGCAAGCTGGGACAGGGGGAGGGATAATGGTGGTTTTACTCACAGCCCCTTTCTGCCTGAAAACCTGTCAGGAAGTTTCCATGGCCAGGTTGGATGGGGCTTGGAGCAACCTGGGATAGTGGAAAGGGACAGTGGAAAGTGTCCATGGCAGGGGGTTGGAAGGGGATCTTTAAGGTCCCTTCCAACCCAAACCATTCTGGGATTCTCTGAAGGAGCTCAGTGGCTGGAACACTCAAAGGGAAGCAAAGCAGCAGATCCATGTGGGATTCAAAGGAACCGAGCTCGTTCCACCGGCACATGGTAATCCCTGCCTGGGTTGATGTCATGCTTTGGGAACAGGGGAGGTTGGTTCCCAGCCTGAGGAACGAGTTGCTGCCGGAAGGCCAGCGCCAAGGCGCAGCCCACACACCAGATGCTGCCGGGATGTGCTTCCAAACCCAATCCTGCGGGCATATGGCAGCGAGGGCACTGCCAGGAGGCAGCGAGGGAGGGGAGACGAGGGTGATGCAAGGGGCTGGGATGCATCTCCCGGAGGTCACTTATCCTGGGATCTGGCAGTGCTGGGCTTCAGCTGGGGGGCTCTGCTGTGCAGGAGAGCGGGCGCGGGCTCATCCCGGGCTTTGCTGTTCCCAAAGGAGGGAATGAAGTGGCAAAGTCCCGGGGGCCCCACGGCACGGACCAGACTGCAACAAATCCAAGGGATGGAACTGATGGACTGCAAGGGGGAGATTCCCCATGGAACCGGCCACAGAATCCCAGAATGGTTTGGGTTGGAAGGGACCTTAAGGATCATGCAGTTCCACCCCCTGCCATGGGCAGGGACACCTTCCACTAGCCCAGGTTGCTCCAAGCCCCGTCCAACCTGGCCTTGGACACTTCCAGGGATGGGGCAGCCATGACTTTTGTGATTAAATAGTGTTTAACGACCCCAGTGGGAGCTGGCTGCCCACTTTTGAGCCCCCCTTCCCTTAATAAGTGTGCAGTGAAAGGATTTTGCTGGATCTAGTCCCAGGCAGCCTTTGGGTCTCACCCGAGGCCGTGGCAGCAGGTTTCCTTGGAGGCTTTGCATGAGGAAGTGTGGCTTATTGGAAAACCTATCCAATAGCTGGATCTTTGGGAAAAGGGACAAGACAGGGGTCCACCCTGCTCCGCTCCACCCCTCCCAGGCACACAGGGCAGGGTGGGATGCTCACCTCCAGGATGGTGCAGCGCTCCGACTGGCACTCCACGTCCTCGCAGGGCTGGAACATGCCCAGGGTGACGCAGTTCAGCAGGATCACCAGCATGCTGATGTGCTCAAACCACCTGGGAGCGGGGTTAAGGACAGCACAAGCCTTGGGAGGGGGGAGGCTGAGGCAAAGAACACGCCAAAAAACCCTTCTCCCATCACAAACCCTTCTCCCGGGACAACTCCCACCTCCAGGTCTCCCGCTCTGAGCAATGGATCACCCCAAATGGCCTCCAGCATTAAATCTTTCCCGATTAAGGTAAAGAGAGCAAACAAAGGCACCACAACCACCAGGACACAGCCTGTAGCCAACTCCTTGCTCCAACCAGTGAGGCCACTCTCCTTGTTTCCACCTGGAGTCATGGGAATGGGTGATCAGTGCAGGTTATCTCCTTCCAACCCGGTTTGGACATCTCAAGGGAGTTTCAGGTTCCCCTTTTGAGATCTACACCACGCCCAAGGATGAGGGTAAAACAGAGCCAAGCTGGTGGCACAAGTTGGCAGGGCCAAGGACGGCAACATTTTGGGATACAGGATGTAAACCAGGACCCACCATCCCTCAACTAGCAGTAATAGTATCCAGGTAGTAAGCGGCGATTTGCAGGAGTGCAAAATAGTCCCAGAGCTGCTGGTTCCTGCTGCTGGGAGGACTCATAAAAATCATTAAAAAAAGATTTGGGGGGACTGAACAGGAGTTTCACAAATTGAGCATGAATGAGGGAACTGTTTTAGGAAAATAATTGGAAACATCTGGGTGTGAATAAACCTTTTTGTTTCCAAACACACACCCCAGTGTGAAAGAGAAGGACACAGACATTGTCTTACTTGTGATAACAGCAATTCTGCTTTGGAAACCTCAGGAAAAACCCCACCATGTTTATCCCTGCTGCTTTTGGAAGTATTTTATCAGTTCAGCACATGATTTATTGCAGCATAAGATTAAGTGCAGGGCTGCAGATCAAACTACTTTTGCACCCACTCTCATTTATCCAGATGAGAAGGAAAAAGAGAATTCAGCAGGGTCAAGTCTCGCAGCTTCCCTAAAAACCTGATCCCAACCCACTTCTTGTTTTAGAGAGGTATTCTCTAAAATTTATATTATAATAATATAATAAAATATAAATATATATTAAATATAATAATATAAAAATATATATTATAATATTTTAATTTGAAAAGCCAGAGCTGGAAACACCTTGCTGGGGACCAAACATGGCAGGCTTGGAAACCCACTTGTCTAAAAGAGAAATGCATGAAATCAGATAAAGAAATGAAATAAAATCTCAGGTCAGTGGAGCAGGAGGAGCTGGAGCAGGAGAAGCTCCTGGCCACAGCCCCAAGGACTTGTGCCCCACTGAAATACCAATGTTGGTTTAATTTCTCCCTCCCTTAAATGACTCTTTCCTCATTTTTGACATCTTTAGGGGCTGTTTGGATCCCCTTCCCTCTTGCCTAACTAGAAGCAGAGTGACAATCCTGCCCCACAGAGGACACAGCCCCAGTCAGACCCAAACAAAGCCCAGTCATGGCCATATCCTACTCACAATATTTGCACTGTCTGATGGGATCCATGTGAAACTCCCTATAAAAGAGCTCCTGTGCTATTCCCAGGGCTCCAGTATCATTCCCAGAGAACCTGCAGTTGCATTCATTTCACTTATTATACTTGTATTTATGTTTTTTTTTTTTCCTTTAAAGTAATAAAAGTAAGAGCATGTGGATTTTGAACTGCTAAAAGGCTCTGCTGAGCTCCCCCAGACCTCTGTTCAGGTGCTCTGCTCATCAGATCTCCAAAAAACTTTATCCTTTCAGTCTTCTAAATGATCTAGTTGTGCTTTTTATGGTTAAACCATCACCTGCATGAGGAGAATTGTCACTGGAGCTGAAATCAGAGCCCTGATTCCTTAAAGACAGGCAGAGCCACTCCTGGCCCCCCCCCCACTTAACACCAAAGTTTGGTGTCTTTTAGGGCGGCAGAAGAGTTTGATTTTCCAAGAGAAAAAGAAAGGCTGTGCCACTGTGGTCACAGCTGTTTAGAGGCTGCCACAGTGTTGTCAGCAGGGTCAGGCACAGCCAGGGCTGGGAAGAGACAAAGGCAAACTTGGGATGGAAAAGAGACAACAGCAAACGTGGGATGGAAAAAAGACAACAGCAAACTTGTGCTGCCTTTGAAGGGAAGGCCAAAAAGGCGGAAGAAAACCCATTGTAGGGATCGTTTTGCTTGGGCTGGAGAACAGACTGCAGAAGGAAGCCCCTGCTCAGAGATTCAATGTCTCTGGGGATGCTCCTGTCCTGTCATTCCCAATCCCTTCCCGAGGGGATGTGCTGGAGGGGTCTGAGCTGAGATTCCCGTCCTGCTCAGCCCCTCCAACCCACCTGCTCCTCTTGCACCTCTGGCTCCCTCAAAGGCTTTAAGCCCCTGCCCTATTTATTTTCCCATCAGATTAATGACAGTGAAATCCCTAATTGGAAAGCGGGATTACCCCGAGGGCTCTGCCCTAACGGGACTAATCCTCCCTCCCGCCGGCGCTCCGACATCGAAGGGAATTTCAGTTCACTGCCCCTTCCTCACCCCGAAAGCTGGGACCAAAGCCCTGACTGGCTGCTTTTCCAGAGCCCCCCAGAGCCATCCAGCCCCAAAGCAGGGCAGCAGGAGGTGATGCTGCTTGGCAGGGTGGGATTATGATTCCCAGCATCCTTCCCGAAGAGCCTTGGCCAGCTTGGAATGTCCATCAAGGAAGAAAAGTCCCATTCTGGTTTAATGGGAAAACACCCAGAGGAGAAAAGGTGACAAAAGCCTGAGAGCAGCTCAACACCAGCACAAAACAGCAAGGATGTGGCTGGACACAGAAGTCCCCCGGCGCAGAAGCCCTGTGGATGTTCCCACACAGCTTGTCCAGCTGTTTTACAACCAGGAGGTCAGGGAAGGTGAGGGCTGGTCCCACCAAACTCAGCCCCACGGGCTCTGCTCCCAGCCCCAGTGGCCCTGACCCGTGTGCCGCTGGCAGCGGGATGCTCGCGGGATCCTCCCTCCCCAGCAGATCCGCTAAAACCGTGACTCTGCAAAACTGCCAACTTCGGGGGAGTTCCCATGGCAACTGCTGCTCCGCAGGCCACGGAAGCACCACCCAGTTTGCCAGCACCAACTTCCCAACTCGCTTTGAAAGGGGAAAGATGCGACGGGGGGAAATCCAGACGGAGATCCAGATGAAGCGCTGGAGGCAGAAAGGACTGCAGAGGGTCCGCTTAATATCGGTCCCTCCGGCACAAATTCCAGGGAAGCGACATCTCAAGTGTAACTGGGCCAAGCTCAAATTCCCCAGATGTCCTTTGGGAGGGAGCTGGGGAGCAGCAGAGCTCCGTGTTGTGGGGTCAGCACCGGCCCTTGGACTAAAACTTAACCCTGAGTTTAACCCAGTGGCAGCACAAAAACCAGGCTCTGCCTCAAAATGCAATGAGTGATGCTGATGCTCTTCATCACCTTTCCACGGGGTTTTACTGAAATCACCTCCCGGCAAAGACCAGTGGCTTGGAGATGAAGAGCTCTGCTTGCCAGAAGATGCCTCAGCAGGGGCAAGACCTGATTTCCCCACTGATCTCTGCTGTGCCAGTTTAGCTGCTGAGGCCTTGATTTGCTTTAAAAAGGAGAGATGGGAATTCAAGGGTGTGTTGGAGGGATTTCACACATTGTAGTCAGCAAAACAATGTGGAGAATTCCTGTTTCTAGCAGACTTTCACATCATAAAATAGTGTGGGTTTGGAAGGAACCTCTAAAGCTCATCTCGTTCTACCCCCTGCCATGGGCAGGGACACCTTCCACTTTCCCAGGTTGCTCCAAGCCCCGTCCAACCAGGGATGAACACTTCCAGGGATGGGGCAGCCACAGCTTCTCTGGGCAACCTGTGCCAGGGCCTCCCCACCCTCATTGTAAAACCCTTACCCATCTATAAGGGGATTTTCTGGGCTGCAGGTCAAAATCATTATTTAAAACTTAAAATTTCTCTTAAAGAGAAAAATGAAAGGAAAATAAACTGCCGGTCTGGTTGGAAAGGTCACTTCTCAATATCTCTTTTTAAATTGCCTCAGTACAGACCAGGCTGCCAGGCTTCAGCCCTGGACTGTGTCTCATTCCCTCTCCATCGGTCACTTCCCCACTCCAAATAAAGCCCAGAAACCTCCAGTGATGTGGGTCCAGGTCAGGCTCAGACATCCCAGAACCCAGACAATCCCAGGCAGTTCAGCCACTCTGCTCCTCCCCGTTTTCAGGCAGATAATCTCTCCCCTCCCTCACTTGAATTCTACAGATATTTCTGCAATAAACACAGCAAAAACTGCTGGGACTGTATTCCCACTGTGCCACAAACTCCAGTGCTTTCATCCCATGCCTTGTGATGGCACTGCTTAAATTCCCAGGTCCTTCAGAGCGATCAGCCACAGCTTCATTTAAAGTTCCCCAACCAACCCCAATCCCACCCCTGATTCCCACCCTGGAGAAAGGCAGGAGCCACAGGACTCCCAGCAGCTGAACAAGATCACAGTGCTCACTGTTTTCACATAATCTTATTATTTTTAAGCCAGTCAGGGGATTTTGGAGCCTGAACCCATTATTTTAAACGCTGGGATTTGGCAGGATCGTGGTTTTTCCTGTTCTATCTGTACCTACTGCACACGGTGCTGAGGAAGAACCCAAAGCTAGAAAAGCCAAGTTATAGTTACAAGGAGAACGTATGTTTACAGAGGAAGCAGCCAACTGAAGTTTCAGTTTTTATAGTTGAAGATGTGACTAATACACTAAATACACACGCACACACGTATATATATACACACACACACACATATCTGAGAGACTGGGATTTTCAGAGCACTCTGGGGATGTTCTGCTCATTGGGGAGCAGCAGGGTTGGGTGTAATTCCTCTCCTTTAGAAATCAGGCTGGTCGGAAATCCGAGGACCTGCCTGGAACCCCCCAGCCCACGTCCGTCCCCCAGCAGCAGCTGCAGGAGGAGGCAGGAGAGGGCCTTGGTGTGTCCAGAAGACCTCAAGGCCATGAGGATGGCTACATTTTCCAGGAGGAATTTCTCCATGGAAAGGGTGGTCTGGCACTGGAAGGGGCTGCCCAGGGAGGTTTGGAGTCCCCATCCCTGGAGGTGCCCAAGGAAGGACTGGATGGGGCACTCAGTGCTCTGGGCTGGGGGACAAGGTAGGCATCGGGCACAGGGTGGAATCCATGGGCTGGGAGGGCTTTTCCAACCTAAATAATTCTGTGATCCTTGGTCAGCCCACAGAATTGGCAGTGGGGCTCCTACAAAGCTGTGCAACATCAAAGGACCCGCAGGAAAAGGTGATGGGGATGGGGGAGAGCAGGGAAGGGGGTGGGTACAGCCGCTGCCTTGTCCCAGCGAGCCCCCATGGCACTGCCACCACGGCTGTGTGCCACGTCCTCTGACTGGCCTGAAAGGTTTGGGTACCCATGGGAAGCTGCTCCAGTGTAGAAATATCGAATTAAAAGTACCAAGTGCCTGTTTTACCGGTATTTAGGTGTGTTGCCCCAATCCCAGCAAATTACAGCAGTCACACTTCCTGTTCCTCCGTGCCACCGGGGACAAAACCAACTTTAAAACCTTCAATATCCACCTCATCCTGTAGGAGAGTAACAGAGAACAGCCCAAACTTAATGACGGTTGGTAAATAGGAGCAAGAAAGAAATAAAGAGGGGGGGAAAAAAAAAAAAAGAAAGTACAGGACTTGAAGAAAAATGAGTCAGAATAAAATTCCCAAGAGGCAGCGCTGGCTGGTGTGCTGGCATAATTTTAAGGAACATTCTTATTTTTAAAAAGTTGATTGATTAAAGCTATTTTTAGTGCCCATACTGCACTGGATCATTTGGGTTCGTTTGCTTAGGAATTGTAAAACAAAACGAGGCAGCTGCACTTCAGCAATATTTACCTCCCCAGCAGCACCACAAACACAGCCCAAGAGCAATATCTCAGCCCCAGAGGCACCCAGTTGGAATAGGACTTTGGAGATGGGGCTGGTTGCAGAGAATTCTTGTTGAAGGAAGGATTAGCCTGAGTTACTGGAATAATTCCATCCCACTGATCTGTTATAGAAGAACCATCATGGGAATCCAACTTGGTACCAGCCCCAAGTGGATCTCGAGTTCTGCTGGTCTGGTGCAGGATGTGCCTTTCTCCCCCAAAATGGGAATAAATCCCTTTGCCTTGCACAAAGATTATTCCTGGAAGTGTCCAAGGACAGACTGGATGGGAGTTGGAGCAACCTGGGCTAGTGGAAGGTGTCCCTGCCCATGGCAGGGGGTGGAATGAGATGAGCTTTAAAATCCTTTCCAACCCAAACCATTCTCTGATTCGGTGATTGGGAGCTGATTTTGGGGCAGAGCTCCTGGATCTGGCCATTTTTGCCTGGAGCATGGCAGGTTCCAGCCCTGAGCATCCCAGATCTCTGCCATATGTGTTGCAGCCAGAGCATCCCAAACCTGGAAGACTTCCCTGTTGTGATGTGCATCATCGTGCAGTGCAGAAACAGAATCATGGAACGGGTTTGGTTGGAAGGGAAGTTAAAGATCATCCAATTCCACCCCCTGCCCATGTCCTGTCTAACCTGGCCTTGGACACTTCCAGGGATGGGGCAGCCACAGCTTCTCTGGGCAACCTGTGCCAGGGCCTCCCCACCCTCACAGCCAAGAATTCCTTCCCAAAATCCCATCTAACCCTGCCCTCTGCCAGTGGGAAGCCATTCCCCCTTTTCCTGTTCCTCCATCCCTTGTCCAAAGTCCCTCTCCAGCTGTCCTGGAGCCCCTTTAGCCTTCTCTTCTCCAGGATGGAGGTTACCCCCACACCCTTCAACACCTCCTCTGGTTTCTGGCACTCTGGGCAGCTGGAACAGTATCTGCACTGAAGGAATCTGCTCTGAACTCACTGAGAAGCTGGGATTTGTCCGGCAGGGAGAAGTCACTGTGCTGGGCCACCACTGAGAGGGTCCCCAAATAACCCACCCCCCTACCAAGCCTGGGTAAGGAGTGCATGCAGAGACCAAAGCTCGTTCACAGAGCATCCCCCAGCAGTAAAAGGAGACTAACTCCACCTTCTTATGCACCTGAAATCATTCACCTTGCTCGAGCCCATCTTTGGGAGCTGCAGTGAGTTCAGGAGCATTAACTCCCCGTCCCTGTCATGTGTCCCTTGCAGCAGCTCCCTTCCCTGTTCCCTGCCTGCTGTCACAGCTTTGGGAGGCTGTCACCAGACAGGATGTGCAGCTCCTGGGGATTAAACTTCAAACCCCAAGGACGACACAGGAATAAAGGCACCTCGAGGGGGTGCACAGGCTGCCTCCCTCAGTCAGTCCAACACTGATCTCCCTGTTCTTGGAGATTTCCAAGTGTAAAACCAGGGTCTGTAAAACCTGAGCGTTCCCGCTGCTCTTCCCTGCCCTGTCTCTCCAGGACAAACCTGTCCCAGCAGATCTTGTACCTCCCAAACCAGCTCAGCGGGGAAATCAAGGCAACACAAACCAGGCCCACAGGAAAACCTTCCCACATCAGCACCCGGGAAAAATCCCCTCCATGGGATTAGTGGCTGTCAATGCCCAGAGTGCTGACAGCAAACGGATTTCCTGTGTTGTTAAGGCCTCCTGAGCTCCTGAGAGACACCCTGGGAGCAAACAAGGCTGGATTGATTCAAGTGGCAGGAATGGACTGGAGCAGAGCTGTGCTGTGCAAGTGGCTCGGGAGCTGCCCTTGGAATTGTCATTCCTGTGGTTTGATGGAAAACACCATCTCCTGTGGTTTAAGTTCTGCAGCTGGAAGCCCATGGCCAGGCCAGGCCAGAGGAGCTGGGGTTAGTGTGGGTTCTTCCCAAAATCCCACCTACATTTCCCCTCTTACAGTTTGAACCCATTCCCCCTTGTCCTGTCACTACAGTTCCTGGTGGAAAGTCCCTCTCCAGCTTCCTTGTAGGTCCCTTCAGGCCCCCCTTTTCCAGCCTTAATGGTTCCATGACTCTATGACTGCTCTGAAGCCCTGGCCAGCCAGCAAATCCTCTGTTCCTGCCACTTCCCTGTATCCCGATCAACCTGCTCCGTAATTTCAAGCTGTTACTCCTGATGGATGGCACACAGAGATCTCAGGGCCAGAACATCAGAGACGTTTACCCAAAACAAACCCAAACCATCCCTAAACACATCACAATCCGCTCAGCCCCCGAACCCACTAAATCCAAACCCAAACAAGAGCGTTCCGTGCTCCCTGAATTCCCAGCCATCCTTCACCCAGCCAGGAGACAGGGACAGGAGCAGTGTTTTGCCTGGTCCCTCTGTCTGCCTGACTCACTTGATTAAAATAGATATAAGCACCGATGTAGCGGTGACAGGCGAGGGGGAGCAATCAGAGCAGGTAATTGCCTGAGAGAGACGGGCGTGGGTGAGACACCAAATCCTCGGGAATCGGGTCACCGAGGGCAGGGAGCTGCAGCCGCAGCCCCGGGGGCGGCTCAGTGTCATGGCAACCTGGAGATGCAGCCTGGCTTCCTGAGCTGCTGCTGCTGGGGGGGACCCCAGGCTGAGCCCCAAAGAGCTCCTGGGCCAGCTTAGCTGGGTGAGGGGGACACGGGCTGGGGAGATTTGGGTCCGGCCCTGCCCTCGCTGAGCTCGGCTCACACACCGGGCAGTGGTGGGGCAGCGCTTCTGGGGGTTACTCTGCTCTCTGGGCTCATGGTTCCTCCCATTTACACCAGTATCCTGGTGGCTTGGAGAAGGGGAACAACCTTCCCCGTGCCCTCGGGGCTGAGGAGCAGGAGCTGTCACCCACAGGGGACGGTGCAGGTGACAAACATCGCAGTGTCCCCTTCCGAGGAAGGTCAGTCTGAAGTTGCTCCAGGGCTGCAGTTCCCCTGGAAGCACGTTTGCAGCCCATTTGCCTTTTTTTCCTGACAAGAGGCACCCCATTCCCAGCCTGCCCTGAGCTCACTGCCTCCAAAACACAACCCTTGGGAAACCAAACTCAGCTGGAATCCTGAACATACCAAGGGAATGACTTTGGCTTCTCTGCCTCCTCCATCCAGACAGGGAAAAAGAGCTTTACAAGAACAAGCAAGCAAAGCAATTAAACTTTGCACAAGTCCTCCCTTTTACAGATGGGAATATCAGCACAGGAAGATTCCTGATGCTCAGAGAATCCCAGAATGGTGTGGGTTGGAAGGGACCTTCAAGCTCATCACATTCCAACCCTCTGCCATGGGCAGGGACACCTTCCACTACCCCAGGTTGCTCCAAGGCCCGTCCAACCTGGCCTTGAACTGGGTCTTCCTTCCCTTTCTTAGATGCTTCAGGTGTTTTACACACCCTTAGTGTCCCATCACAGCTTTCAAGGGACAGTATCAGAGTAGCCTGGGATGGTTCCAGAAGTCTTAAAAAATGTCATTTATTACCAGCACTGATCCCTATTTAATGACCCAGAACTGCCCCCACAGAGGGACGTTTCCATCAGCCTCATCTAATCTCCCCCCCCGTGGGTTTTTCATGTTAAAATTGGGTCACTCACATAAAAAATTTGTTGCCTTTTTAAATTCAATGTGCCCCATAGCCTTTATCCAGGACTTCTCAATATTTACAGTCCTCCAGAGGGATCTGGCCCTGGCAGCTGAGCTGCTTTGGGCTGAACTTCAGAGGTTTTTTGGGTAAAGCCAAAAAGACCCACTCTTTGTATAGAGTGAGAAATATAATAACGATAATAATAACAACAACCATATCTGCCGTGATAATAAAAATAGTGAATGTGATGATGGTAATGATACTTATGATAATAAACTATGATGATAATAATAATGATAATGGTCAAGTTAATAATGGAAAAGCAAATCATCTGTGGGATAGGGATGAGCAAAGGACAGAGGGGAGGAACCAGGACCCAGCTCAGGGATACAGCCCAATCCTGCTGCCCATGCCCAGGGTGGAATGGGATGAGTCACTGAGCAAACACCAGGAATGAGCAGCAAATGGCTCCAGCGCAGCAGAATCAACCTGCTCCTCTGCTCATCCCCGGAGCAAATCAATCCTGCCAACACCAGGGCGGGAGCATCCCAGAGAACCAGAGACCGGGAGCGTGGTTGGGCTGGTTCCCTGTTTTCCAGCCGGGATCACACCCCCACCAGCTCTCATGGGGTCAGGGGAAGTCAAGAGCAGCTGGTTGGTTTTTATTTAAACCACAACAGCCTTCCCTCCCCCAGTTAATGCTGTGCCACAGCCCCGGCTCCGTTATCGACGCCGAAGTGACGCCGTGGTCGCGCAAATGTCACTTGGTGGCAATAAAGCCCAGGCTGTGGTCCCCGGGGTCAGTGAACAGCCACACCAAATGTCATCCAGCTGGAAAGCCCTGAGTAATTGGGAAAGGCTAACACAGAGGTAAAATCCAGGGATGCTCACGGGGCATGAAGTTTGTTTAGAGGAAAAGATTGATTTCTCCACAGTCCAGAGCTCTGAGAGCTTCTGGACTTGGCCTCATTGTGACTCTTGTGCTTTGCTGCCACTGTGGGCAGGGGCTGCCTGGGTGACATCTAGTATCTTTGGTGGCACCTGGGGGGCCTTGGCAGTGCTGGGGGAAGGGTTCATCTCAATGATCTCAGAGGGCTTTTCCAACCTAAATCATCCCGGGGTTCTCTCTCTGCCTTTCCACTTGACCTGGGCACAAAACCCACTCCAACCACCTCTGGGGGGATTTTGGGGCCTTCCCACTTTCTATTCCCTGCCTGAGCATCCTTGCTACCCAAGAGACACATCTGATTGTTGGGGTGTCCTGTGCAGGGCCTTGATGATCCTTGTGGGTCCCTTCCAACTCAGGAGATTCCATGATTCTGTGAACACTGAGTTTTAGGAATTTTCCAACCTTACCAAGTCTCTGATTCTGTGACCCTGGAATTCCCCATGCTCTGCCCCAAGACAACCTCCACACTTGCTCTCCTCAGCCAGTGCAGCTCCTTCCTTTAACTCAGCTGTGGAAAACTTCAGTCCTGCTCCCAAAGAGCTGAACATTTTGCAGCTGGAGTCTTGTGATGGATTTGCATAAGCAGCAACATCCATCACTGACAGATAACACTCACCTATCCCAGTACTGCCATTTGATGGATTGACCTGCTCTGTTCAAAGAGAGAATTACTGGGAGAGCAAAGAGCTTTGGTTTTTTTTTCCTGACTGCAATATTGAAATAAAAGGTGGTGGTGGTGGTGGGATAAAATAAAATCCCCAATCAAACACTTCATGCTACACTTGGATCCATGGCACATTCTTCTGATGAATAGAGGCAATTATTTTTCAGAATAATTTAAGCAGCTTGGATTCAAGGGGCAGTTCAGAGTGACATTGAAATGAGTTCAAATTCAAACCAAGCTTTATTATCAGCTGGTGATTTTCGACTTATTGCTTCAAAGAACTCCATGTCCCACGTTTGCAGAGCAATAACTCCCCAAATTACAATGAACTCAGCAGGTGAAGGGCCCCAGTGCCAGAGTTGCTTTGCCCCAGGACATGCTCTGGGATTAGGCAGGTGATGGGGATGCAGGGCCCTGTGCCACCGGGGACATTACAATGACAGAGGTGACACATGGCAGTGTCCCGGGGGGGTTAACCATCCTCTCCCACCCTTCCCAAAACATTCCTATTTATGTTGAAGGCTTAGGTTTCCCCTGACAAATCTGGGTTGGTTGGATGCCTCAGGTTCTTTCTCTCTGCCTTGCTGTCCTGGGTTAGCAGGTGAATGGGCAGGACCGGACACATCCCACCAAGCTTGAAGGAACCCCTGAGATGTAACAGAGCAGCTGAATCCTGAACATTTGCCCCAAATGGGACATGGACCTGAACCCCTGGACCTGGGGATGCCCCTCAGCTCAGGTGCCTTCGAGTGGCCCCCTCTGTGGAGGGTCCTACAAACTGCCACCAGAAACACCACGACACTGCTGAGAAAAGGAATTTATAAGGAGCTGCTGGCCTGGAGCAAATCCCACTCCAAATCCTGCCTGGGGGGAGCTTGTTCCTGGGAAACAAGCCACGTCTGTCCCTGCTGCAGGTCTGGATGCCTGGACAAAGGTTTCCCAGGTTCTCAGCCCTTCCCTCGGGCTGTCACAGGGGGACACATGATCCTGGCTGGATTCACCCGAGAGCTGTGACACATCCCTGTGCCTTAGCAGCCCTAATGCCAGCATAAATACATTCCCACACATCCACAAAGATGTTCTCCACGGCTTTTCTGTCCTGGGAATGAGCAGCCTGGCTGCTGTGGTATCTGAGAGAGCCTCATGATCTTCAATGGCTTCTCTGCATGAGTGATGCGGTTACATGCAGCTCACCCGAAACGCTCTTTCATCCTCTCTATGTGCTTTTCCTCCTTGGCACTACCCTCCAGTTTTATTCCCTTTTATCTGAGCCTTAGTCTGCGCTGGGATGACAAATCCAGCCCTTAATGCCCAAAGAAATGAGGCCCAGTTCGGATGCAGCACGCCAGAGGTAACAACAGATCCCAGGTGCAACTAACCCAAAAAATAGGGAAACGGCCCTGAATCTCCTCCCAGGAGCCCATGGGGACTGAAACTGGGGGACAAAGCCACAGATGGCAGGTGGAAATTGTGGGCCCCTGTATCTCTTGCTGGAGCTGAACCCGGAGCTCTGGCAGATTCCCAAAGGATAAACTCTCTTGGTACATATGAAACTGAGGATTGTGATCTCATAACAAACTTCTGGAGGGTACGGGATGTAGAGCATTCAACAGTCCCTGTACCTCCAGCTGGGCAGTGCTCATGGATCACACATGGATTCAGTAACTATGTCAACATGAGAAGGCCACGGACTGCCCCGTTCCTCCACTCTACAGAGTCTGAAGATGTTTCACCACCAGCTTTTTGGCTCATTGGTGATCTCCAAACTCAACAGGAAACATCCTCTGCAGTGCCTCTCTCCCCCACCAGCTGTCACAGAGGGAATTGGAGTGGGGGAGGAAGAAATCCAGTTATTTTGGCCCATGGTGATCCATACTATCCGTGACAAAACCAACATGCAAATGCCTGGTTTTTATCCTCTGTGTGGGACCCACCCACAAGGCACCAGGGGGGTCAGCCCTATTCCATGCTGACTCCCACTTGGATCATACTGTTGCTCTGACTGAAGGAAAAACTGGGAGCCAGAAAATGTGTTTTACCCAGCCACAGTGGTGGGGTTGGGAATAACAACCCCTTTTTTCCCCTGCAGACAGAGTCCAGCCATGGGAGTGGCTCTCTGGGTTAGAAGGTGATTTCCAGACACCTCTGAAATTGTTTAATGTGCCCCAAAATCTCCAGCAGAATAAAAGCAGTGCAGCCCCTGAACCCCCTTTTGCTGGGGATGGAGACTGACAAAGGGTGTGCCAGAAAACTGCTGAACATGGTTAACTGTGCTCAAGTGCAGCAGCCAACAAGCCAAATTTGGGGAGTTTCCACCAGTCTCCTTGTGCACAACCCTCCTGGCACTCACTCCCACCCACCCCGGGACTGAAATCCCACCACAGGGCCAGGGCAAAGGGATGCCCAGAGGCTCTGGGATGAGGATGCTGCACTGGGAAGGGGTGAATGCCCCTGGAAGTGTCTTTTGCAGCCATTTGAAACCAGCTGTGACCCAACAGCTGTCCCAGCCAGGCTCTGGCAAGCCAGGAAAAGCCCCCAAGAGCCCGGATTTTTCTCTCTGCTTGCCTCTGCTATCTCTTGCTTCTGCCTCCAACTGGAATATTACCAAAGTAAATAAACAGAGCATCTCAAGACGCAGCTGAGAGAAAGAAAGGAGGGGTGCTGGCCATCCCTTTGGAGCTGGGGGAAAGGAGCCAATTCTCAGCAGATTTTCAGGCCACACAAGGCTCAGACACGGAGTCTCTAACCCAGACCTCCAGGTCTGCAGCTGCAAAGCAGCTCCACAAAAGCCCAGCTGAAATCAGGGAGCCAAGAGGGACGGTCACATCTGCCCCACCACGGGTGCACATCCCACAGGATCCTTCCCTCCCACTGCCACGGCCAAGCCAGCTCTGAGCAGCAAAGGCCGGGGAAGGCTCAAGGCAAGGATGCTGCTGGAAACGGGATTTCCTTCCCAGCTTTCCTCAGCCCTGCTGAGGAAATAGTAATCAATCCCCAAATATTTGAGCTGGTGGAGAGCCCAGCAGACAGACAGACAGACAGACACAGGCAGGGGCAGTGCATAAACCACCCAAATGCCCAGCAGGGCTCTTTTTTCTGCATTATTTTTTCATTTCAAACCTCTCAGCCCAGCCAGACCCTCCCCAGTCAGCACCAGCAGGCACTGGGAGGAGGTGAGTGGCTTCTCCATGACCCAGCAGGGAATGGCCCCATCCATCTCCTGCTCAAGGCTGACAAGTGAAATTGCTTCATATCCTCCACAAAATGCATGGAATGAAACCAGGATCTATTTTAACACATATTCAAAGGGACACTGTCAAGTAGCCGAGGTCCAAAACGAGAGATTTCGTAAACAAAGCAACCAAACAAAAGACTTACAAAGCTTGATATTAATAGAAAAGTTATTGGGCCGCTTTTTACCCCCCCTCCTTTTCCTTTCACACAGCAATAAAAGAAAGCTTCTTAAAAATTCCCCCTGCAGTGTTTGCAACCCAAACAAACAACATTATTCTGACACATGAGAAACGAGCCCAACGAGGAGCCAGAGCTGCAGAGAAGGCACAGGGGGCAGCTCTAGGAGAGGGGACAAAAGGCATTAAGTCCCTTATCCCCCCCTTTTCACCCCTGTCCCCAAATTCTCCTACCTCAGACCCCTCAGCACAGTGGGATTCCCCAGGAGGAGGTTCCTGTCCCTTGCGGGGATCCTGGTGCTGCTGCAAAATCAGCATGGAAGGAGCAGAGCCTGGAGCAGGGACAAGCAATAAAATTTGGATTTAAAGCCATAAGGAACACGGGGGAAGGTTGTGAGTAGGCCAGGTAGGAGCTGGAGCTGCCTCCCGCTTCCTTTAGGCTCATGGTGGGCAGGGATGGCTGCACCTGGCAGGGAGGGGCTGGGTGGGGGTTTCCTCAGTGAGGGATATTGGCAGCCTGGGCTTGGTGCCTCAAATTGGGGGAAATCTCAAAACATCCCCCAAAAAACCCAGTGGGGTTGCACAGGGCTCACACCATCCCAGTCAGCATGGATGGGCTGTATGGCTGTACCAGCTCTGTTCCCACAAAGCAGGGCTTGGAGGGATTAGGAGGAGCATTACTTGGGATGTGGCTCTTGGGAATGTGGGATGGAGAGGGAGGGAGTGAGAGGAAAATGGGGTCGTTCAGTCTGGAGAAGAGAATGCTCCAGGGAGAGCTCAGAGCCCCTTCCAGTGCCTGAAGGGACTCCAGAAGAGCTGGAGAGGGACTTTGGACAAGGGCCTGGAGCAGCAGGAAAAGTGGGAATGGCTTCCCACTGCCAGAGGGCAGGGTTAGATGGGATTGGGAAGGAATCCTTCCCTGTGAGGGTGGGGAGGCCCTGGCACAGGTTGCCCAGAGAAGCTGTGGCCGCCCCATCCCTGGAAGTGTCCAAGGCCAGGTTGGACGGGGCTTGGAGCAACCTGGGCTAGTGGAAGATGTCCCTGCCTGTGGCAAGATGATCTTTAAGTTCCCTTCCAACCCAAACCAGCCTGGGATTCTGTGACACACCATGAGACTTTCTGGCTTAATAAAGTGACTGAGGTAACGTTTGGGATTAAACGTGCTAGAAAAAAAACTCACTGGTTTCATAAGTACCTTCAGAGCTGTGGGACTGTGCCTTGATGATGCAGCAGATCCCCTACCTGGATGTGGCAGCCCCCAAAATTCCTCCCAAAGCAGGGAAGCCTCGCTCCCTCCCTTTCACCTCCTGGCAGCCCCAGCTGTACAAGCAGGGGAGATGCTCAGAAAAGCCATGAGCAAAGCCTTGTCTAGCCAGGTCCTGGGCTGGAAAATGAAAAAGGAGTTGCAATTTGCACTTTAAATGAGTTAATGCTCCTCAAGTGCTCTCGTGTCAGAGCCAACGGCACAAAATGCTAATTCAGCTCCGCAATCAATGGGGCCTTTCTGAGAAGTGCCTGGATAATTAGGGGGAAACAGAAAGGAGGGTTTTAAAGAGGCAAACAGCTGAAATTCATTACCTCCCTTTAGTATCTGAGCTGGCAAAGTGGGAGGTTCCTGAGGGCTGCCCACGGGCAAGTTCAGGTACTCCTGGTAGCTGTGATGAAACGAGGGTGGGCAGGATGCCACTCTCCACTTCACTGGAATGAAGAAGACTTAAAGGACCAGAGGATGGAACTAGAACCAGCAGCTCATCAGGTGTAGGAATGGCCCAGGTTGGGCAGTGAGCACATTCCCAACACTGATCCACGTGGGCACTCGGGGAGGGATGTGCCTGCAGGGAGCGGTGGGGCTTGGGCCAAGGGAAACAGAGCTGCAACCCAACTATCTCCTGATTTATCAGGTCTTCAGGAGAATATTTATTAGTAATTGAATAAAAAAGATCAGATAAAGGTATTTGCAAAGACTGCAGCAAAATACGGTCTTTCCTTGGGAGAGAATTCCTCATCTGGTTTCCTCGTCTAATAAACACTTTGGCATTAATGAGGCTCCTCCTCAGCACCTCTCACAGCTTTCAAAAGAGAAAAGGTCACCACCAGGAAAAACACTCATGGGACAGGATGCCTATGGACATCAGCAAAGCTTTGGGAAAAACACATAAAACTCAATCTCTTTGAGTTTTTTCTGTGCACAGACTCAGACCAGCCCCTGACACCCACATTGCCTGGGGTCTGCTGTGTGGGGAGCCTCCTCCCGACCCCAGGCACGAACAGCTGGAAGCCAAAGGAGAACCAATATCCACCTGCACGCTGAAATGAGCTCAGAGAGGGGGTTTTGGCTGCCCTTCCCTGGGGCTAAGTGGTTATAAAACTCAGTTTTCATCATGTTTGCACTGGAGAGGAACAGGGACCAGCCAGAGCTCGGCGAAGGCTCTGAGGGCTGGCTGAGCCAGGCTTTAAATCCTCTGGATTTGGCCCATCTTCCTGCATGTTTGCCCCCTGAGGGGGCTGCAGGGAGCAGGCTCCTTGCTTTGGGCACTGATGGGCATTTTGATGTTGAGCTGCAGCAGGGAGGGACGGCTTTCAGGGTTTAGTCCTTGGTCAGGCACAGCTGTAAACCCGACCAGCGCTGGCCCTAATCCAGCAAAGCACTTAAACCAACCTCCTCCTGCAGATTTCACCCAGGCTTAGAGCGGCCAGGGCTGCAAATGCAAGGTGAGGATGAAGCACCAGGAGGGGAGGATGTGATGCTGCCTGATTTTGGGGCCAGCAGCCAGTGATGGGGCAGGAGGGGAATTCCCAGGACATCACCGTGGTGTTCTTTACACACACTTCAGCATCGAGCCAGCCCCAAGGCAGCATATAATGATGGTAATTGGTGGCACACAGATGATTACCCTGAATTTCTCAAGTTTTGCGATTCAGTTTTCATCATCTCAATTCTCTCCTTCTAAAGAAATACCACTGTGGGTTGATTTCCAAGGGTGAGTGAACCCAGGGCTTTCAGCTTTAACTGGGCAATTCTGCGGCAACGAGAAGCTGGCATCTTGAAGAACAACCCCCCTGTGGTGTTTCTGCCATTCAATAACAGAGGAAAGATAAAACATGGGTTCAAATAAAATCTCAAGGCATCACAGGACACACAGAGCTGCAGGCAGCTTTCCAGGCTGAGCTGGAAAGCAATAAACTCCAGCTGAATGCAGCAATTCCCACCTCGGGCTGAACTCTTCTGAAGGAGTTCTGGCCTGTATATGCCAATCTCCTTTTCCTGGATATAAAACAAAACATAAGACAGGTATAAATTCATTTGCAAGCACAGACAGGCTGGGGAAAATCAGAAGAGACACTCACAAGAAGCAGCCTGGGCAACCCTTTGGAAAGGCTTTGCGCTGCTCCTCTGGGAGAACGTGTCTCATGGATTTAGTTCCAAGGTACTCCATGCTCAAGTCATTAGATGTGCATATTAAATCCAGGGAAATTCCTAAACCCCTCTCTGTAGGTTAATTCTGGGAGTTTTTAACACTTGGTGTGACTGAAGGGGCCAAAGGTTTCGAGTGGGTGAGTTGTCCTTCCACCAGTTGATGTCTCACCCTAAGCCCCAAGTGCTGTGTCTGAGCCGCCCCAAGAGCCTTCCCTGGCCTGGATTCTCCCAAAAAGAAGGACATTTGGAGGTGCAGGCACTGCACACTTCAGGCTCTTCCTAACTTTTGCCTGTGTGTCTCCTCTGGGGAAGCTCCAGCACATCCAACCTGGTCAGGACACCAAGCTGCAGTGCTCGTCACCTGATGAAAACCCTCAAGACCTGGTGGTACCAAAACTCAATTAGCCTAGTTAATTGCAGCCCTAATGAACGTGCATCTTGCCCTGCTGTGGTTTTGACCTGATTGCTTTCTCCACCTGTTCCCACTGGAAGACTCCGGAGAGGACATTCCGGCCTGGCTCTGTGCAGTACCCAAGAGGCTTCTCTGGAGATGGGTTGATGCAACAAGGCATCTCCTCTTTCTCCCATTGGCCCATGCCAATCAACCATTGAAGCAAACCTGTCCCCCAGAAGGTTCTTGTGCTCTTCACTGTGCCCTGAACAAGGTGAGAGTGGAAACAGCCTCTGGTTTTCTCATCAGGACCAGAGGTTTCCATGGTTCTCAGTGTAAATACCAGTTTGGGGACCTCAGCATCTCCTGTGCATCTCTGCCTCTCAATGGCTTCAATCCACAGCCTGGTTGCCTCCAGTTCAGAGAATCCTGGGCTGGTTTGGGTTGGAAGGGACCTTAAAGATCATCTCATTCCACCTCCTGCCATGGGCAGAGACACCTCCCACCAGACCAGCTTGCTCCAAGTCCCATCCAACCTGGCTTCGAATTGATCAGTTCAAACTGTCCAGTTCTCCCACAGCCTCCTACCAAGCACAGACATCATGGCTAACGAGCTGATGCTCTTGCCAAACCCATTTTTCCCCAGGAATCCGTTAGAAAGTTGCCAAACCGCGAGCAAAAACCAAACCGTGCAACACCAGTGTCACCACCCACGAGAAAACCAGAATTCTTTTAAAAATTCCTCATATCTGGCTGCAAGCAGCAGAAACTCCTCAGCCTTGCATGGGAAGAACTTGTCACCACTTCTTCTAGCCACGAGCGAGATCCTAAAATCCACTTTTCTCCACCTGAGATGCTGCCGTGTCTGTAACACCAGTTTTGGCAGGACTGACTCGCTGTAGCGCCGATGGGAGCTGATGTTTCCCAACTGATCCCTCTTCTCAGCCTGGTTTGGTGCTGAAAACCATAATTTTTAGTGTTGTTCCTCTCTGGCTGTGTTGGACAATCGTTGTTTTGCTGTGGTGACAGCGCAGCGGCCTGGGCTGTGCCCGACAACCAAACAACTCCCCCAGCAAGACAAATATTTTGCCGTCTCCAGATTCTGCATTAGGTAAAAATAACTCTCAATTCCCCTCTCAATTAGTTGATGTCATGAAGGGCTGAAATGTGCATCTAATTGTGCCTTTCTTGCCTCAAATTATCTCTGGGAAGCAGCTCAGTCCACGCCAGGCCCCTGGTACCACAGATCACAGCCAGGATGGGGACGATGGGGCAGCACATCCTGGGGGGTCCCCAGGGGGAAGGGAAAAGGGTTTTGGGGGGAGGAAAGGGAGAGAAAGAGATGGCAAAGGCAGAGGAAGGGAAAACTCTGGGCCATGGTGCAGGTGGCAGGGACTGGAGCAGAAGTGGGGCTGGAAATTCAGAGGATGCTCCAGCCCTAAGGCACGCGGAGAAATAAATTTAACTTTAAATTTTTTTAAATTTAAAAGAGAAAACAATCCAAGAAGAAAAAAAAAAAAGGCATGTTTTCTCGTGGACTAGAACTTGTTAATTGCAACAGATTTAAACTGGGGAATTATCCTTTGATTCCCAACAAACCCTTGGAAAATATTGAAGCAGAGGATTGAGTGGGACAGTCTCAAATGCCCCTCGTGGAGAGTCACAGTGACCCTGTGCACCCACATGTGGTGGCTTTGTCCCCCTGGGTGGCTCTGAGCCGTGTCGGGGGGTGACACCCACGCTGGCTCCTGGGGAGCCCGCCAGCAGCTCTCCCTGCCTGTCAGCTCTTCTTTTTTCCTCTCTGGGCGATGAATAACGAGAATAAAAATGAGAAAGAAAGCAGTGTGACAGTCAATTACTGCCTGTGATTAACCACCCAAGAGCAGCCCCTGCTCAAAGCCCCACTTGATGCTCCTTTTAAGCGAAACGGTTCCTCCGGAGTGCAGGATGGACGTGGAAAGGGGAAAACAAAGGATCTGCTGATTTATTTTCTTGTTTTCTTAGAGAATCACAGCTTCCTAAATGTTAATGACTCCCACACACACAGGATTTGCATACAAGCCTGGAGCCTGCGCGTGTTGCTCTTGTTAGTGGAGGTGTTGGGATGCTGGGGGAAGGAGTCATCCCAAACTGCTGCCCAAATGTCAGGAGAGGGGAGGACACTGGGATGAACCTAAAATGAGGGTTCTCAGTGGGGCAGGATTTAGTTTTGGTGCTGAGGGTGTTTTGTCATAATGTGATTTTATTTTTGGACAGGTTTGCCCAGAGAAGCTGTGGCTATCCTGTCCCTGGAAGTGTCCAAGGCCAGGTTGGACGGGGCTTGGAGCAACCTGGGCTAGGGGAAGGTGTCCCTGCCCATGGCAAGAGATGATCTTCAAAATCCCTTCCAACTCAAACCATTCCATGACTATTTTTTTTTTCCTCCCTGGAAAACTGCATCTCCAAAGAAGTTCAAGGGTTACCTGAAGGTTTACAGCACCACTAGATGAGCAAAACATTATTTCTCTTTATCAGCCCTCCTGTGGGTCTCAGAGCCCAGGAGACTCCAGCTTGTGTGTCCCTTCCCACAAAACATTCTCAATGAAGTTACCGTTTAGAAACACTTCATGATTATGTATTAAATGATTATTAGAAGCCATGACTGTGCATCCTTAAAGAGCTTATTGTAAATCATCCTGCAATAAAGTACCTCAAAAATAAACTCTCAGCCACTGATGCTTTAATAAGCTGCAATAAAAACACGTATCAGAGCTTGTAATGCTGCTGAGCTTAACTCGGAGCAGCTTTAAGGAGCTAATTTAAGTCTGATTGACACCTCCAGCCTGCAGACACTTAGGCAAGGCAGCAGGAGCGATGCCCCTGTTTGTGGATGCTCAGCCCAACGGGATCCCAGGTTGTGCAGGAGCAGGAAGACCCCAGGGATGTTAAAACCTGGGCAGAAAGGGAAACCTGAGGCACCCCAGGTGCTGGGAAACGGGAGGTTGTGCAGCGAAGGACAAGCAAGGCCCAGCCACTGGCTGCACAAGGAAACTTGTGTCCAGGAGTGTTTTTACCAGGTGAAATTCCAAAGTTTCTGGGTTTTTCTGCATAAGCAGCCTGGCATGTGCACGGCTTGAACCTGGGCAATGATCGATGTTTTGGCAGAGGGAAGGAGCCAGGAACCAACCCTGCACCCCGATGGATGTGCAGCCCCCCCAGGGCAGGGCTGAGCCTCCTGGGGGTGCCTTAAACCCAAACAGGAGCAGACACTGGTTCTCTGTGCACCCCCTGCTCGCAGCCAGCCCTGATCTTTTCAGCATTTCACTCCCCTAGACGAGGAGGATTCGGGGCCGGAGCGAGGGGAGGGTGAGGCAGGGCTCAGGCATCGCCTCCAGCCACGGTCACTGGGAACCCCAACTTGGGTCATTTTTAATTCAATTATCTGCAGAGTTGCAGCATCTTCCCTGGGCCAGAATGAGAGAGGAGCCAACCAGATCTGTACCTCTCCTGTAACCCTGCTTTTTATGAGTGTTTAGCACAAGCTCCTCTGAAAACAAACAAACGATCTGTAAGAGCAGAGGAGCTGCCGAAACACTGAGGGCTGCCCTCGGTGCCATAAAGACAAATTCCTGCAGACTGCAGCAACTGGCTCCAAGGGATGTTTGCTGGGAGACACAGAGAGGGCTCAGCAGAGCAAAGGGAGCTGCAGGGCAGGTGGCTCATCAGAGCCCCTTTCGTGCTGCAAAACTACTTTCTACAAATCATTTCTCTGAACAGGGAATTTGGCCTTGGACCGTGGCTGAGCCCAGACTGCATTTGGATGGGACCTCAGATGGAAAGGACTGAAGGAACTCAACCCTGATGGAGATCACAGCCCCACTTTCGGAGAGTCCAACCTCTCCTGCTGCCTTTGCTTTTCCTTGCAGGAAACGTTTCTACGCAGGGAAATCAATCCAGGGAAGGAAAAGGCATTAAAATGATGCAAAGAGCTTTCACAGCTGAGCAGAGCAGCTCTTGGTCTACCATTTGCTGCTCAGAAATTACTAAGCCAGTTCTCTGAGTGCCTGGAGACCTTGACATCAAGAGAGGCTGCCCAGCGTGGCCAATTGGGACTTACAGGCACAGAAGGGTCATAAAAAAGCCAGATGTTAATGGCAAAATCATTCCCCAGCGATCGCTCAGAGCCTGACACAGGACCTGCACAGCACTGAAGCATCATATGGTCCCTCTGGGGCTTAAAAAAAAATGCCCTGTCACGTATTACAGCATAAAATTGCCCTGTTTCATCAGGGAACTGAAAGTCAAGGGCTGTTCCCTCGGAAATAGGTCTCCCTGAGAGGGTTGTTCTGTCAAACGTGGCACCAGCACTGCCGTAATGCCCAGCACCACAGAGCTCTGGGGTTCAGCAGCAGCGCTGCCTCCCCCAATTAGTGCTCTGGTAATTGGCTAGGAAAGCAGCCAGGCTGATCTGATATTTGGATGGCCCAAAATGGGAGGATGCAGTGAAAGAAATTTCCTGCCAGAGCTTCTCTGCAGTCAGGAGTCGTGCCAAGGCTCCGCGGGCGGGAGGCTCCTGGCTTTCAGCACGTGCTGGAAGTGTCTCCTGCCCTGGGGGACCAGAGGGGCTCAGGGGTGCCTGTGCTGGACAGTCCCCCTTTTCCCAGATTAAAAAAAAAAAAAAAAAAAGCCACTTTTACACCTTATATCCAACTTTATATTGGATTAGATATAAGGAAGAAGTTTGTTAAAATTAGGGTGGGGAGGCCCTGGCACAGGTTGCCCAGAGAAGCTGTGGCTGCCCCATCCCTGGAAGTGTCCCAGGCCAGGTTGGATGGGGCTTGGAGCAAGCTGGAAGGTGTCCCTGTACACTGAAGGGGTGCTGGGCTAGATGACCTTTAAAGGTCCCTTCCAACCCAAACCATTCCATGATTCTGTGATGCCTGAAGGCATCAAGAGACCCTGACAATAAATCCAAGAAAAACCTCGCCTCAGAAATCCTGTCTGCACTTCATTTGCTGTACTTATATAATCCAATTCAGGCCAAGTCATGACCCAGGGAAAGAGCCAAGGTCTGCACAAGTGGGACCTCCTGGCCCTCTGTTTCCAGCCCAGCTGTGAAGGCTCCTGATGGATGACTCTGACAAACATTCCCGTTCGGGGTTTCCATCCAAGCACAAAACCTGACCCTGCTGCTGTGACCCGACAAGTGGCATCAGCGGGGCAAAAAAGATTTACAACTTTCTGAAGCACAAGAGAGCAGGAGGCTGGAAAGCCATCCCTGGGGAAGGCTGGGAGAGGAGTATCGGTCTCCCCTCCGCTCCCGGCCCAGCCCATCCATCCTGTGGAGCAGCACACGCAGAACTGCCTCCAAATCTCTACTAACCCCCCATAATGTGGCAGCCCCGGCCCACAGCTCCATCAAAGTGTCAGAATATGAATGGAATTAGGATTTGATGGAATTGCAGTTCCAGCAGAGCAGTGACAGCAAGGGCAGTGCATATATGGATCCTCTTCCCATCTCCTGTGCCTCGCTGGAGCAGCCAGAGATAAATTTCCTGAAGGCTCCAGGAGCTGAGCAGTATCAATATATCTCACTTTTCCAGCTTTTCTAAGGACACAGAGCTCAGGAGGTACTCACTGCCACTTAAACCTAAATACTGCCTATGCTTCTTGAAACCCTGGGGACTGCAAAGAGAAAAGGACAGAAGAAGGACAAACTGCTCCAGTTCTGGATCTCACAAGAACTGTGGCCCTGGCCCTGGAGATCACCTGGCTCTGTTATTCTCACCAGCATGGAGCTTCTCCATCAGCAAAGACACCATCCCAGAAGCCCTGGTGAGGGGCTGCCAAAACGTGGCCGCACCATGGAAGGTGAGTTTTGGCTCAGAGCTTTTCCCCAGGGATCTGCTGCCCTGTGTGTGCCTAAACCCTCCGGGACCAGCTCCTGTTCTCCATCAGCCTCGTTAAAGCCTCTAGTTCAATTTGCCACATTTAACACGAGACTAAATCACAGAATGAGGGAATTAGAGAATTCTAAATGGTGGGGCTGTGCACAGCAAAACCTGAGGTTTGCACCTCGTGGTTTGCAGGCACGGAGCAGAAATCACTGCTAGGAGAAGCACGTGGAGCCCAGAGCCCTCCACAGCCCCCATCGATTCCTTTGGAATCTTAATATTAATAATTAACCACGTTCCACTGCATTATCTCTTCTCGGCCCCTTCAATGCAACTTCCCCGTCTCGAGGATTTGAAAGTGACTGGGAGTGACATCAAATGTTAATACTAAGGGACAACATTGAAGTAAAGAGATAAAAGCATCCCATCCCCTTCCTTTCTCCAGCTCATCATTTATTCTGTTTTCACATCCTCCATACACTTGTTTGGCAATGACAGAGTTGCATCTTTTGCAAAACACAGAAATACAAGTTGGCTCTGAATCGTGACTAAACAGCCCCTTGAAGGATTAAAAATAAGGGGAAAAGCAGAGTTCCCTCCCCCTCCCCTCCATGGATCCCAGCACAATAAAACTCAGCTGAAGGCTGAGAGAGTGGAGAGAGAACATTTTGGTACTGCAGAAAGGATGTGCCAAAGGAGACATGGACGCTGTGGGACATGGTCAGGGACGAAGCATTTTGTTGTTTTACTCTGATTTGAAGAAATAGCTGGAAACAGTGAGAGAAGACTTGAACTAAATCACCAGGGGGTAGGTAGATGCGGCAGCAGATCGAGCGTCTGCTGTGCCTGAGAGAGACCAGGAATTCAAAGCTTCTTCTCCCTCTTTCCAGGCTCCAGCAAACATGGGCTACACCCTCAGACCTCCCTGGGCTCCACACTACTGGTACAAAAAAATCCAGTGTGCACCTTCCCATCCTTGGAAGTGTCCAAGGCCAGGTTGGACGGGGCTTGGAGCAACCTGGGCTAGTGGGAGGTGTCCCTGCCCATGGCAGGCAGGGTGGGATGAGATGAGCTTTAAGGTCTCTCTCAACCCAAACCATTCTGGGATTCATTTAAAAACTAATCAGCAAAATAACATGCAAAAGGGAGCAGATCTGGGCAAAGCACAGGGAAAGCTGCAGGACATACAGTGGCTGTGGCTCACTGAAGTTCATCCACTGAGTCCTCTCACTGTCCTACTTGAGATGTTTTATCATCAGGAGCTAATGACTTTGGTCTCTCCCTCTCAGCAGCTCCCTTATCTGCCCCTGGCACTGCTTTAATCTCTTTGCTTGTTTGTTTGCTCTGTTTCTCCAGCTGGAGACAGAATTTGAACTGAAAAATATTTGCATTCCAGTTCAGAGCCACTGCAAAGGCCTCCAGACTCCCACTCCCAAGGCACGGAAAATCTTTAAGATCCAACTGGTTGCAGAAAACCCAAGGAAACCCCTCAAAGCCACTGGCCCGGGGATGGGACACGAATTAAACCACATATAAACCCCCCAAGCCCAGGGGCCTTGGGGGCAGCAGGACCATTTGCTCCTCCCAGCACATTCCTACCCTCGTTATTTCCTTAATTAAAGCGGGATTGCCCCGTCGCGGCGAGAAGGAAGAAGAACCCGGTTCCCTTTCAAGGAATCCCGAGAATATTTGCAAGGAGCTCTTGTTTTCCCTTGGTTTGCAAGAAGCTCGTGCCTACTGAGCAATTCTCCTAAAAATACTTGAGAGTGTTTTGACATTGAACGGCGCCAGAAATCCCCCCCGTCCGCGCTGCCGGGGGAAGCATATGCTACACTGAGCTCCAAGGGCTCCTCCAAAAGCTGGGCTGGGAGCTTGGGGGTGGAGAACAGGCTCTAAAATAGCATTTTGCAAACTTCTGGGGAAGGTTACTGCCAATGGAACGTGTAATTCTGGAAACGTCTCAGCAATTAAAAGCGGTGAACTGCGCGAGGAGGATTCCCCCCCTGTTCCCTCACTGATAAAAGCCGATGAACACAGGGCCTTCCCCTGCCTGCATCCAGCTGGGAGATGATTTCCCAACAGGCACCACCTTGGGGAGAAAGGGAAAGTCCTTTGCCACTCTCATGGTTTTCTTTTACAACAGCTCCCGAGAGCACACCTCCGTTTTTAATGCCAGAGTTGAGCAGGAAGTTGCTTCTCACCTCCCGGTTTGCTCAACTTGATGGAATCCCAGCATTGTTTAGGTCGGAGAAGACCTCCAAGATCATCAAGTCCAACTGTTCCCCCAGCACTGCCGGGTCCACCATTAACCCACGTCCCCAGAGCGCCGCACCCACACGGATTTAAAACCCCTCCAGGGCCGGGGACTCCACCACCGCCCCGTTAAAATGCCCGAGCGCACTTTCTGTAAAGGGACTTTCTCCTTGTAGCCAATCTAAATTCGCTTCAAAGCACCACAGAGGAACAAGACTGTAATGGAAGATTAGAGAAAAGCCATCTTCTCGAAGGTCCAACAGCCTGGGACCCTCGTCCCAGCCCACGGCAGGGCACGTGACCGCGGCACACAAAAGCAACGCCCAGATTAAGACCTGCTCCAGCCCTGACCTGGTGTTTTAACTCATCTCAAGGAGTGCACTGAACACAGCCCCGCTGATCAAACTGCTTTGGGTGGAAGCAGCAGCTCTGATTCCTCTGTCACATCACCGTGGCTATTTTCTCCCTGTAATGCCCTTATCTTTCCCAGGGTGTTTCCTTTTTCTGGGTTAAGATTCAATGCTACGGAACAAAAAAAAGCGGCAACCAGGCCTAATTTATTGAACCAACTGATTTCCACGGCTCTCACCGTGCACTCTGCTTCGGATGAACAATGAATAAGCTGAAAGAACAATACTCACTCTTAATTAAATGGTGCTGCAAAAAAATATGCATCGGGCTTGGACCATGGCCATGCTGCTGGAGATTTATTGAATTTGACAGTTTAATATGCTCTGAATATCTGTGCTCCTTCATAAGTAGTGCTCAGAAAACAGTTTAAATATGCTTTCAATTTAATTAGACTTCATGCCTACTTCCCTCCTTGTCTGTGCCACGAGCTGACCTCGAGGGCAGAGGGAGGGAGGGCAGCGGAGCCACATCTGCTGCTGAGGTTCCAGGGCACAGAGGGGTGTGGAGCAGCGCCCACGTGAGCTGGCACGGCCCTGCAGCACGCGGGTGTTGGTGTGCATGGTGGCCCACCTCCACATGTGGAATCACAGAAGCATCAAGACCTCCGAGACCATCAGGTCCAAGTACCAGCAGGCCCACCAAAGCACATCGTGAAGGGATAGCCTCGGCCAAGGCCACCCTCCAGCAGGGTCCCGGTGTCCCAGTGAGGCACTTTCAGTGCCAGAAACAGGTTTTGCAGCCCCAGAAATGATGAAGCTCTGAAAGGAGTTGCTGGGCTGCGACCAGCACCCTCCTGCTGTTGGCATTCCCAGCTCAGAAATGCCAGGGGATGAATGGGCACAGAGACCCGTCCTACCCTTGGCTCACCAGGAGGACTTGCTTTTCTCACCCCTCCCTCTGCAGCTCTGTCTCTGCTAAAACAGGGCACCTCGTGCCCAGACCTCCCAACCGCGAGATGTGGTCTTGAAGCAACAAAATGTGCCACCGCGTGTCTGCTGAGCCAAGGCTTCAGAAACTAAATGTGTTTAAGAGAAAAGGCCCCAACAGGAAGTGGAAAAATTCACAGAAACCATAAAATAGTTTGGGTTGGGAGGGACCTTTAAAGGTAATCCAGTTTCACCCCCTGCCACAGGTAGGGACACCTTCCACTAGCACAGGTTGCTCCAAGCTGGCCTTGGACACTTCCAGGGATGGGGCAGCCACAGCTTTTCCCCACCCTTATTAAAAATAAGGACTTGAAAACAATTTCTCCTTTCCCCAACTCCGTGGAGATGTCTTTGGGAGTTGACAGCAGAGTGACAAAGTTGCCAGCACTCAAGTCACCGGCAGATTAATCATCCCAACTTTTGGAAAAGGGACATCTAATTGAATCAAACACACTTCAGGAAGCACTAATTGCTGTGGAAGTGACTCTCATTTACCCAAAGGGCAGCCGCACTCAGGGAAGCTGAAGTGGCTCCGCTTTCACCCCACCAACATCACGTCCCTTTACCTCTGACAGCTCCTAATGACACCACAGACATGGCGAAACTGCCCCATAATTACAGCCCTGCAGCTGAAGACGTGCCACAACATTTCCCTTGGAGCTTGGGAGCTGGTGGTAGACGTGGAAGTGAGACACAGTTTGGTGGGAGTCGTGTCTCCCCCATCCCAAACCGACCGTCAGCTTTGGGGACGCAGAGTCCTGGTCCCAAGCCTGGGACACCTTCCCCCCGCCACTCAACCCATCTCAGCTGCAGACAAGCAGCATCTTTTTTAGGGAGTGGCAGGACTGGGGGGAAAAAAGACCTGTAAAATTGCAGATTTTTGGATACATGAGGTATTCGGATTTGCAGAGCTTCAGGAATATATGAGGAGTGATGTGTGAGTTAATGTGAGCTGACATAATGAACCCAATCCCAGGATTACCTTCCACCAGTGGGAAATTCTGCCTCGTGGCTTTCCCTCGTCTGGGAATTGTGACTTATTTTACAACACAATTACGAGGAGTGGCAACAAGAATAATCAGGCACTTGATTTTTTTTCCCCAACAACTCCTTTTCCCTGCTGTATTCCCAGGTTTCTGCCATCGCTCATCCACGCCGTGGGGCTCAGCTGGCACGTCCCTCTGGATCAGCACCTTCCAGCACCCCAGAGCTGCCAATGGGTTTATCCTACAGCACCCTATGGAAAGCTACTTTGCCTGGGATTATCCGCTCTGGTTTAGCACAAAGGAAGCAGGACATAATGAGGTTGAGTGACTGGCACAAGATCACACAGGGAACTAATTACTCCTGGGCCTGCCTGGGTGCTCAGCACCCTCCGGAGTGGAGCACGTGCACGAGGAGATGGGGATGCAATTCCAAGAGTTTGGCACTTGACGATGGGCAAGTCCACAGCCAGGGCAGTGCACCCCACCCCACCTTCCACCACAGCCATCAACAAGGAGATTTTAAGCAAGGAAATCCTGTGACATTCAGAGCTCCTGCAGCTCAGGCAGGGAATACGGTGTGGCTTAGAGCAGGAGATCCAGGGATGGGGCTAAAACTCATGGAAAAAGGCTGCTTTTCCACCCTCTAATAACGAAGCACCTCTACCGGAGTGACCTTAACAAGGGGGCTGAACTAAGGACTGCCCAAACCAGCCCACCAAATTCTTCCTTTTATGGCCCAGCAGCCTCACTCCGTGCTAAATCCAATACACTCTGGGCATCAGGAATTGCCTGGTGTCGTCACAGGCTGTCCTGGTTTAATCACGTTAAAAGCCACGGAGACGGCATTATTCCGGCATTATTCTGGATCAGAGATGAATAAGGCCTTTAAGACCAAACTCAAACCCAAGCAATCTGCTTACAAAAAAAGCATTACAGTAAGTAAAAGTCAAATTGTTGCCATCAAATGCACTTTAAAACCAATCAAAAGTGCAAGTGCAGAACTGTTGGGCCCCGGGAAGGCTGGAGGAGGAGGAGGAGGAGGAGGAGGTGGTGGCTCTTCCCAAGTGTCTGGAATCACTTCCAGGGCAGATCACAGGTAATTTGGGTCAAGGCTTAAGACATTAAACCATTGCTACAAACCTTGGGATTTAACAAGCTTTGGGACTTAGCGGGAGAGGGATAAAGCAGCAGAAGTTTAAATACTTCCAGGGACATTTGTCTTCCGTGCAATGCTACACTCTGGGAAGTCCTGTAATACCCTCTGGACCTTTTTTGGGGGCCATTCCCTGGTAAAAGGAAATTTGAGGAAAAGGGATGATGGGGGATTTGGGATAGCCTTGCTGGAGGTGATGTACACACCTGCAGGGCTGGGATGCAGCATCAGAATCCTTTCCCTCAGCTCTCATCTTTTCCTAGAATTCCACTTACTGAGGAATGTCACCCTGCACAGAGGTGCTGTTAAGTTGGCTTTTCCTGGATATCCAAATGACCAAAATACTCAGAGCAGCCCCTTCCTTAAATCCAGTCCCGTGCTGGAGCCTTTAGGCAAAGAGAGAAAAGGAAAGGGAAGGAGCAAAAAAAACCCAAACCCCATCCTCATCTGTGGGCTTCACATGCTCATCCAGACCCTGGAAAAATATCAGGGGGTTAAAGAAAAAATGTCATCTCTCCAAAGGGCCTCCTGGGGAGGAGCGTGGGAGAGAAAAGCTTCTCCTTCCATATGGTTTGTGCACGGAGCTAGGAACTGACTCCTCTGCTCCAGGAGGGTGGCTGGTGCTCCATGCCAGGCCGTGGAGCTCAGAGAGTTGATCCAGAAACTTCCTTTGGGAGCTGCCATCCCAAGAGGGCTCTCAGGCACCGGGGGGATGTTTCCTGCCCTGACCACGGGTGCAGGGAATGCTGAGGGGGCTCCTTCTGTCCCCTCCTGCAGCCTGGGGAGAGCTGTCCCTGCTGAGCTCCCGGCCAGGGTAACAAGACAGGGATGTCCATGTAGAAAATTCCCATCCGAAAGCTTTTAATGGAAAGCTCTGAAATACCCGACAAGAATTCAGGAAAGAAAAAGTGCTAATGCCACGAAACACCTTCAGGATTTTTTTATAGATGAGACATTTTGGAAAAGCCTACCTATTACCTGAGAGAAAACAAACACGTTTTCTTCAGGAGGGGTTGATGGAAAAACTCTCGCTGGTCCTGCAGTCCCTGAAATTGCCTTTCCCTTCAAAACCTTGGCTCAGGTGGTGCCTGCAATACTGCAGAACAGCAGTGCTCTGATTTTACAACCAACACTTGTTCTGCAGCTCAGATCAGCACTTTAAAAGCCCTTTAAGGCTGCCAGACAATCCCCAATCAACATAAGATATTGCTCTGATCAAACAAGGAGCGCAAAGACACCGAAAACCCTTCGGCGACGCACAGGGGGCACCATGAGGGTGGAGAGAACTTAGTGCTGGCCTGGGCCACATGGCTGGGATTTAAACCTAAAGCTGAGCTCAGAGAAAGCTCAACTCCAGCACAGTTTAATGCAGTTCTCCCTGCTTTTTTACAGGATGGGTGGGAATGAACCACTCCAGTCCTCCTTTTCTGTTGATGTAGACCTTGTGTGTGGTGTTACCTGGCACTGGAGAAGGACAGGATGGTTTGGGTTGGAAAGGACTTAAATATCATATTGTTCCACCCCCTGCCATGGGCAGGGACACCTTCCACTAGCCCAGGTTGCTCCAAGCCCCGTCCAACCTGGCCTTGGACACTTCCAGGGACGGGGCAGCCACAGCTTCTCTGGGCAACCTGTGCCAGGGCCTCACCACCCTCACAGGGAACAATTTCTTCCTTATATCTAGTCTGAATCTCCCCTCTTTTAGTTTAAAACCATCATCCTGTGCCCTACCAAGAAGTCGAACTCCTGCTCCTCACAGGGACTCTAAAGTTTTTGGTCTAAGGCTTCATCCATCCATCCATGTGTGGCTCCCAGAGAATTGTCGGCTGTTGCTGCTCTGAATCCATCCCCTCACCCACGGGGAGACAGGCAGCAAAAACAAAAGGGTGCAGACTCCAAAGCCTGGAGCTCACCCTTCAGAAAAGCTCTCCAAAAGCCCTCCAGTGTTTGCTGTCCTGAGATCCCGCTCATCCCTCCGTCCCAAGGATTCCCTCAGGGTTTTCACAGCTGGTTTCACACCCAAGGAATAAGAAAGGCAGCGGAGAGCCCCGGGCTCTGGCCTGCAGATGTGTGTGCAGAGCACCACTGCCACCACCCAGTTCGGGGCTGCTGCTCTCCCCGTGGGCTCTCAGGGGTGTCCCACCCGCTCCCACCTCTCCTGCTGCCTGCTGGAGCTCCCACAACCAACAACCCCCTCTCCAGCCCTCCCAACAACCCCCCAAATGGCTGGCGCAGGCTCAGCCATTCCCATGACATTTACTCCCACCAATGCTCAGCACAGGGAGGATTTGGAGCTCAGCTTGACATTTGTGGCGGTTCCTCCCCGAAAACATTCCGGTGCTCACACACTCCTGTGGGTTCCTGTTCAGCCAAGCACTTAAAACACATGCACAACATTAAACATTTTAGGCTAAATCCGTCAGGCTGAGCACAGGACAAGCTGAGTGCTTCCTGATCCCCTAATCCTGCTGCATGGCAGCACGAGGGACACACAGCAGCTCTGCAGTAAGGAAAAGAACGGTGGTGCCCGGTTACCTCATCTCTGCTGCCTCACAAAGTGACACAGATGGAGCTGCAAAGACGGGAAATGGCGTTTGGGAGCCTCAGCTCCCCACTGCCAGCACCCCAACTCCTGATGGTGGCTGAAGTGTGTGATTTTGCAGCAAGAAAGGGCAGCTTTGGCTCTGATTTGGTCAGCAGTGGGTGCTGGGGCAAAGCTCTCTGTTGTGTGATGCACCACCTCACTGGTCAGCCCAGATTTGGGGGGCAGAGAGGGCACCCCTCCATCCTGGTGCCTGCAGCTCCACACCAGCTGGGATTCACTGCTCTCCGCTCCTTGGGATCTCACAGAGGTCTCCAGTGATGCAGGAGTGAAAAAAATCAGAGAATTCCACAATGGTTCGGGTTGGAAGGGACCTTAAAGCTCATCTCATTCCACACCTTCCACTAGACCAGACTGCTCCAAGCCCTGTCCAACCTGGCCTTGGATCCATCCATGTGTCCAGCAGCACCACAGCCTCTGTGATCTGCCCACCCCCTCTGCCTCCTCCCCTGACATCCCACATCAGCCACCAAACCTCCTGGAACTGCTGAGGGGTTGGGCTCTCTCTGAGAGCCCCGGGTGCTGTGTGCCCGTAAGCAGGGAATTCAACCATTCCCAACGCAGCAATGGGGGAGGCAGAGCAGCAGGAGATAAATGCAGGAAGGAAAACGCTCTTGTGTCCATCCTCTACACCAAGGCTTTGCTTCAAATCACCAGGGAGCAGCCAGGGCCAGGGCCAATTCATGGAAAACACAGACAGCTCTCTGCTTGCGCCTTGGTTTGGGGAGCCCTTGGCACCCCATGCTCCGGTCTCACCTCCACCTCTCCAAGCTACTGCTCCGAGGTGTTGGTGCAATGAGTGGCACCATCCTGGCCTCCTGCATCCCATCCCCATCCTCATCTCGCTTTCCAGTTCCAGGGAAGAGCCAGCAGCAGCCCTAGGCTATGCCCTGAGCACAAACAGCTCAGCTGAGCTCAGCGAATGCCCCTGTTGTTTGTGTGGCTGCTGCTCCACAGCCCCTCGGAGACCCAGGGAAACAAAACAACACAGAAACCAGACAACAGCCTCAAAATTGCCTTGTGGATGGTCAGGGATGAAGTCTGGCTTCCCAGCTGAGAAAACGTTCCTGGCTGCTGCAATACCTGCTCTTGCAGGTGGCTCCCAGTCCCCGGGAGCTGGAGGCACTGCCCGTGTCCTGCATCCCACGTGCTCCAGTGCGTTCTGGGGACAAACCATCCAAGGGCTCCGTGTGGGCACAGGAACAGGCTGCTCTCAGCCACCTGTGCCCAGTGTTTCCTCCTCTGTTACAAAACACATTCTGCAGCATCAGAACCCACATCAAAGCTGACTTTGAACACAGGTATTTGCTGTGCTGAACAAACACCACCAACCCACCCGGGGACCAGCGCTCACAGATCCACAGTGTGAGACCTGGCAGGGATCACACGCGGGCTGGGAAAGGAGGGAAAACCCACCTTCTGGGCTCAAAGAAGGGTTCAGAGAGAAGAGGGTGAACTGACGCAGGAGAGAACACAGAGCAACACACAGACCACAGGGAATCTGAGCCTGGGCCTCCTGTGGGAATCCGTGAGCAGACACTGAGGGTGGGGAGGCCCTGGCACAGGGTGCCCAGAGAAGCTGTGGCTGCCCCTGGATCCCTGGAAGTGTCCAAGGCCAGGTTGGAGCAACCTGGGATAGTGGAATGTGTCCCTGCCCATGGCAAGGGGTGGAACTGGATGAACTTTAAGGTTTCTTCCCACCCAAACTATTCCATGGTTCTATGATCCCACCTCTGAGCATCCTGCCACAGGAGCAGGGAACCGGGAAGTTTTGGGCTACTGACATGATTAAAATGAACAAGCAAGAGGTTGCAAGCGGTGGATTCAGAGACTGCAGGGAAGGGGTTTGCACCAAACCAGCAAAATCTGGGTTTGCAAGGAAGCAAAATGCAATGGAAACTCCTGGGGGGGGCGGAAAAACCAAGTCCAGGTGGTGCAAGCTGGGATACGGGGGCCTAAAACCCACAGTGGGAATGTGCAAGCCTTCAGGTTGGAAGTGCATGATCCTTAAGGCCCCTTTCAACCCAAACCATTCCATGATTCCACTTCCTGATGTGTTTACCCTGGGATTTGGGATGCTCCTGGTGCACCGGTTGGCACAGGAGCGGGACGGAGCCGAGGTCGGAGCAGGGGACACGGAGCAACAGCCTCCCCACGTGCAGAAAGGACGAAGATTTCCCAGAAAGGCCAGAGATTTCCAGGAAAATATCAACTATTGGGGTGGGCCACTCGACTCCTACGGCACAGCCCCTGCCAGCACCTCAGCCCGGGGATCACCAGCCTGCCCCGGCCCCTCCACCGGGGCCTTTCATCTGCTGCGAATGGGAGCGAGAAAAAGCACAAAACCCACAGGTAAAGCTATTTTATGCCCAACTTGCTGCCAAAGAACTATTATCAGTGTTCCCTGCCTTCACCTCCCCTCTGTGCCTGCTTGTTCCAGATGACTGAATAAAAGAAAATCAGAATAAAATCAAAAGAGTGAGACTGCGAAAGAACCGGGCGCTTTCAAACAAGCCCAGCTTGGTGGTTTGAAGCCCCAGATAGAGTCACAATGGGATGGCCTAGATTCCCCAGCTCTTTTTTATCCTTTGGTTTCCTGGACTGAAAAAGGAAGGAGGAAACCCCCCCCCTGTAAAACCCTTCCCTCACTTCCCCCCGGAGCAGATGGATAAATTAATAACCGGAGCGGGAGAAGAAGAGCAGGAGCTCTAATGAGCCCACATTGCCATGGACTGAACATGAAGTTCATTTTCCCCCCACCCCCCGCTTAAAAACCTTCGGCATGAGGGATTTTTCCCGCTGTGTCAGTCATTCCTGGGGATGGGGAATGTCGCACGGAGCAGCGGGAGAGGAGCCCTGTGGTAACACCAAGTTCCCAGCACGTGTTTGGACCCCCCCAAACACGGAGCAGCCGGGCGGGATGGCCGGGAAATCCAGCTCATCCTTGGCAGCCCAGGCCAGTCTTAACTTACACGGTCAATCCCAAGGGTTCCCCCGTGCGAATTCCCCGGCACCGCGTCGAGAGCCTCCGATCCTGACGGATATTTGATCCTTGCGACGTGTCAGAGCTAAAAATACCCCCTGCCTGGGAGAACCAGGAATAGCCGGGCATTCGGCGCGCCGCGGGACGGGGCTCACCCTGGAATTAAGTGGCTGGATGTGGAGTTTGGTGTTTCTCCTGCACACCTTGGAATCCACATCTCACGGTGTTACCAAGGGAACGTTGCTGAAGCGCTTCAGAAGGACCTGGCAGCTGCCAGATTGGAAAGGGCAGCCTGGGAATGTGGGCGAGCCGAGGCGGATGCGGCTCCGCCGGTCCCGGGGAGGGGGCAGGAGCTGCACCTGAGTAACCTTCAGGTAAACCTTGGTGTGTCGTGGCTCTTTGCACCATCAAACCAGCCCATAACCTGCTGGAGGATCTGTCGTCAGCCTTGGAATCTGGCCCTGGACTCTCCCTCTTGGGCTTCTCTTTTCTGCTTGTTAACTTAAAAACAAGGCTGTCTCCTTCCACCCTCGCAGGGCAAGGAATGAGCTTTGGACTTCAAAGGATTGAACACCAAGAACAAGCCCAGAAAATCAGGGATCATCCCTCTTCTGCTCACAGGTAGCTCCTTGTTTTATTTCTTAAACATCAACCAGCTCACCCACTGTCTCACATCCCCCACATTCTGCTCTCCTCCTTGGCCCTACTGACAAGTCCAGGATGTGGAGCTGCTGGAGCGAGTCCAGAGGAAGCCACAAAGATGCTCCAAGGGCTGGAGCCACTCTTCTCTGGAGTCAGGCTGGGAGAGCTGAGGGTGTCCAGCCTGGAGAAGAAAAGTCTCCAGGGAGACCTGAGAACCCCTTCCAGGGCCTGAAGGGGCTCCAGGAGAGCTGGAGAGGGACTGGGGACAAGGGATGGAGGGAGAGGACAAACGGGACTGGCTTCCCATTGCCAGAGGGGAGGGTCAGATGGGATATTGGGAAGGAATTCCTGACTGTGAGGGTGGTGAGGCCCTGGCACAGGTTGCCCAGAGAAGCTGTGGCTGCCCCTGGATCCCTGGAAGTGTCCAAGGCCAGGTTGGATGGGATGGTCTGCAGGACTTGGCTGGAGGCCACCAGCTCCAGCACACCCCTGGGCTATTGGAGGGTGAGGGCTGGATGCCACCAGAGATAACGAGCTTGAGCCAGGGAACCCAACAGCACAGAGGTCTGCATCCTCCTCCGTCAAGGCCCTTAGAGATTCCAAGTTCTCCAGGTGCACTGGTCTGAAGAATTCAACATGTCTACTTCTCCAATCATGCCAGAGGGCTCCATAGCTACTTCCAAAACACACCCAGCAGCGGGGCCAATGCCAGCGAGGGGGCTGGGGTGGGAGCAGAGAGCACAGGGCAGCCAAGATGGGCTGGATGGCTCTTCCCAGAGAGCAGCTGCTGCAGACTGCAGCCCTCATTTCTCTCCATCATCACATTTCTGGGATAACGGAGCTGCAGGGCAAGTCTATCACTCGAGATGACAGGTTTTATAGTGGGCTGTGCTCTTCATAATAAGCCACTTTTGAGGACTTAGCCACACAACTCTTATTAATGTTAAAGTGACTAATGGACAGAACTCTCCCTGAGCATAAAGATAGGAATTATCTCCTCCTCTAAGTATCCCTTTCCATCCCAGGCTGTCAGGCCTTGTCTCTTCGAACTGCTTCACCTTTCCCTCTCGCTGTCACATTCCTATTATATTATCCTCCTCTCCCCAGCACATTTTCCAAAAGAGGTCCTGGTATCTGTGGAGATAAAAGCAGCTCCCACCAGGCTCAGGGAATTCTTTCCACACACTGGAATGGTAGTGGGACCCGGCAGGCGGAAAAACGCAAGCACCGGGATTTAGGCACCCTCTGCCTGGGATTCCCACACGGCAGCAGTCCTGGTGGGGTGGGTCCTGCCACACCCCGGGGTCCTGGGGATGGAGATGTGGGGATGGATCCCACCAGCTTCTGCCAAAGCAGCTGCTCTGCTCCTTCAGTTCCCAACTGCATCATCTCACTGCAGGTAAAGGTGACGCGCTTTGATTCGTGTCTCCAGGCAGGAACACTCCTGACTTCCATTGAGCACGGAGCAGAGGGAAGAAAAAAGCCTGATATTATACCCTTATCTCAGCAACAAGGGTCAGCAATTCTTTATACTTGACTGGTGACACGACTTTTCCTTAAAGGCTGCAGGAGATACAATTTCATTTTGCTAAACAAGCCCAGAACAGCTTTTCGGTTATCTCCGTGTGTGACACCGGGAATGTGAATGTGCTCAGCGCCACAAAGGCAGGAGCAGTGAGGCAGAAATTGTTTTGCCCTTGGAAATGTCAGCCTGGGAAAACCAGGCAGAGGCAGGGCAGGGGCTGTTCTGCATTTTGGTTACAGTGGTTCTTGCGGGCCATAAACCTCAATTATATATAAAGTCCATCCGTGCACCTCAGTCTTCTGGATCCCAGAATCCCAGCCTGATTTGGGCTGGAAGGGACCTTAAAGCTCATGTAGTTCAAACCAGGGACGCCTTCCACTAGCCCAGGTTGCTTCAACCTGGCCTTGGGCACTTCCAGGGATGTCCAAGTGCCCAGCTTCTCTGGGCACCCTGTACCAGGGCCTCCCCACCCTCACACGGAGGGATTCCTTCCCAAATTCTCCCCCGCAGGTGGGAGCGTTAAAAGGCACCGAACGCTCCAATCACTTTCAAAGTCCGGGGGTAACAGTGAGATAACAACTCGCTCCTGTGACAACCAACAGGCACCAGGAGCTGCGAAAAACACTCCACTTAGCCTGGGGTCACCTCCTCACACACACACATTTTGTTTCTCACACAAAGCCACGTCGAGCAGCTCCCCCTGCACAGCTCAGCCAGCGAGCACGAAACAGCATCAACCCCAAATCCATTTGTTATTGTGAAATTAGAATTTTTTTCAGGACCCCTTTCCTGGCATCACTTTCTCCCTGAGAGAAACTCATCAGGCGCATTGGGGGATAATTGAGTGCCGAAATGTCTCCCACCACGGCTGGAAGAAGCACAGGCTGTGGTGGGGAGCTGTGGTCGGCCACACCACACAATGAAGGAATGAGAGAACTCTGAAGTTAGGAGAAAGGGGGGAAAAGGATCGAGCCACGAAGATCAGGAAACGGCAGGAAATTATTAACACATTACTTTCTGTTTGTCCTTAGGTTGTACAGCTGTTTGAGGTATTAGATGACCGTGGATACATCAGATTTGGGGTGTTAATCTCCCATTTCTTGCCTTGATCTGCCCACCAGCAGAGGATATGCCAAGCTGCAGGGCAAGGGAGGCCAAGGCCTTTGCTCTGGGATATTGGTTTTGGAAGATATTCGGCCAGAGAAGCTTCTGCCTTTGCTTGAACCTTGCCTGAAAACATGGGAGAGCACCTTCAGTGCTTCTTGAAGGAGCAATGGTGGCCACTTTCCCAAAGCAGAGCCCAGCAGAGCAGCCCTCTTGTGCCATGGCTTTATCCTCCCAGAGCTGCAACTCACGGAGTTGCAGGGTTTGGAAAAGCTTGTGCTCAGTATAAAGAACTGCCTCAGAGAAATCCAGCTTTTTGTCTCCATCAGGAAAAGACAAAGACGGGCTGTCGGAGCCGCTGGGGCCGGAGCTGCTAAACAGCAGCACTAACAGGCTGTTAGAACGCGTGGCTGAGAGTGGGATGCCCCGAGCCAGGGAAAAACAGAAAAACAGGTCAAAACCAAATCTGACAGCAGCTGCAAATGGCCTTCCTGGTAGATGGAAGGGCTGAGGAAGGGAAGCAGGTCCTCATCCATCAGCCTCGGGGAGAACACGGCGTGAAAACCAGCAACGGCCCCGGGAGAGTGAGGATTTGTCAGGACTGGAGCCTGAGGAGCTCGGTTCTGTTTCCCTGGCCCTTCCCTAAATTGCACACCTCCAAAGAGCCTCGTTTTGGAACACCAGGCTCAGGGAACATAAATAACCACCTCAAGCCCTTGGACTCGGCTCTGCCCAGGCCACAGCTGTTCCAGCAGCTCCGGGGCAGCTCATCCCAGCCATAAAAAAAGTGTGTGTGTGGGGGGAAAAGTAGGAGTAATATCTCTGCCCTCCTGCCTTCTCATCCCTGACAGCAACACCCTGCACGGGACAGCTGAGAAACAGCTGAGTAATTGCCGGGAGAAGGGAGGGAGGACGAGGGGAAGCCCTGGAAGACAATACTGGAGTGGGAATTCGGCGTGTGTGATGTGAGCACAGCTCCTGGGGGATCGTGCTGTTAGACCCAGCCCAAATTCTAAGCTTGGAGAACCTAATTCATGGATGTTGATGGCCTGACTCATGTTGTTAATCAGTGATGACAACTCTGAAAGTGGCCATGGGGGACAAAGTAGAGGGGTGAGGGTGCTGCAAAGCCATCGCTGGGATAACCAGAACCAGATAACCAGAATCAGATACCCAGAACCAGATAACCAGAGCCAGCCCCTCTGCCCATGGTGATCTCCTCTTTCTGCAAACAAAATTTTTTATTCTGTGCTAAAAAGCAACTCAGATCCTGCAGCTCAGACCTACCCCAGGGCTCCAAACATCCGCCGGGACTGCCCATCCAGCTGGATCAGGGAGAACCCATGTACTGGGGTGAGAGGGTGTACTAAAAATGTGAGCCATCCCTAAATTCTTCAGGGAATTTCAACACAAAACATAACCCTTGGAAAAACAAACCTTCTGCCTCTAGAAAGCTCAAACAGCCCATTAATCAGTTGTGGTTAGGACCATGTCCAGCCCCACCTTTCAGACAAGGTTTTTAGTTCTGACAGGGACACCTTCCACTAGGCCAGGTTGTTCCAAAACCCATCCAAACTGGCCTTATTTCAAGCCCATAATTCCATGCAGCTGTACCCACCAGGAGTGGGTTATGAGTCAAGTTTATTGGTTTATCTGATGGTCACACCCCATCCCACAGCACCTTCTGCCCCTTCAGTTCATCCAGGTCAGCTCATCCCTGTGTCTCACACACAGATCCCCCTCTGTACCAGTGGGATTGTTTTTCCAACATGTCTGCAGCTTCCAGACCTTTTCTGGTCCCCCCAGGAGGACCCTGGACATGATCTCACCTGCTCTCCATCCCACCACGTGTTATTTCTCTGCTCTGTGACGACGTATTTTGGGCCATTTTGTGTGTAGCCTCCAGCAATTCTGTTCCACAGTAATTAGAACTCATCAGGCGAGGCGGCTCCAGAGATGTTTAATGCCAATTACTCTTTAATTAATGTTCTTTCCATGCTGCTCCTGCCACTTGCCCTCCATGGAGCTGCAAGGACCTTGTGCCTTCCACAGAGTCCTGGTGGGTACATCTACATGGAATTATTTGGGTTGAATAAGGCCAGGTTGGATAGGGCTTGGAGCAGCCTGGGCTAGTGGAAGGTGTCCCTGCCCATGGCAGGAGGTTGGAATGAGATGAGCTTTAAGGTCCCTTCCAACCTAAACCATTCCAAGATCCCGTGAAAGCATTTGGAATTAATCTCAAGCTCACACATCTCAAGGCAACATCAGAATCCTGGTATTTTTTCAGGTGCTTTCTTGGGGCTTGTACTTAATCCAACCACCACCTTCCTGCACTCTCAATTACAAGCTCTGTTTTCTGTTCCAGGTGCCATAAACATCATCTGTCTTCATTACAGGACCTCAGAAATAAGTTCCCAACTAAAGACCAAGCTCCCACTGAGCCCAACGAGGTTTCTCAGCATTTGATCAATTTTTAACAGCTTCTGAGGAAAACCCCCGTGTGAGAACCTTCCCTGCTTTTCTGTTCCATCAAGGGATGATTAAACATTGTTTCCTGAGCACAGAAACCTGTATGGGAGCAAAAAGCCCTTCAGGAGAAACGGAACAGATTCAAAATCGTGGAGTTATAAATTATTCAGGTTGGAAAATCCCTCCAAGATCATTGATTCCAACCGTTCCCCCAGCACTGCCAAGGTCACCACTAACCCATGTCCCCAAGTGCCACATCCACATGGTTTTTAAACCCCTCCAGGGACTCTTCCACCACCCTGGGCAGCCTGTTCCAATGCTTGACAACCCTTTCCATGAAGAAATTTTCCCTAATATCCAACCTAAACCTCCCCTGATGCAACTTGAGGCCGTTTCCTCTTGTCCTGTCCCCTGTTGCTTCGGACAAGAGACCGACACAAAAATGAGTGTTTCAATTCACAGCTCCTTCTGGCTCATCCTCATTTCCTGGGGGAAACAGAACCCTGGGATGCTTGGGGGGGATTCTGCCTGGTGGGATCTGTGGAAAATGCCCTGGAGAGGGACCCAGTCAACACAGAAAGCAGCGTGTGGTGGAAAGAGCTGGGAAAATACAAGGGGTATCCAAAAAAAAGGTGGGCTGCAGGGACCCCCTGAGCCAGGGGGATGGAGCCATAGGTTGGTCAGCGTGTGACTGCTGCCACCTTCAGTAGCCCCACAATTCCAAACAGGACTTGCCCAGAAACCCAGCCAAATTCCTGGAGGGAAGTAAATGCATTTGCAGCCACATCCACCGGAGAGAAATTTGGCCCTTCAAGTGTTATTCTGTTGTTTAAACTCAGTTTGACATTTACTCTCTCTAATGTCAGATCTTTAAATCTAAACACTTCAACAAGATTATTTCCCAGCCTTTCATTTGCCTTCCTTGATTAAGGTTAACTGGTCCCTCTGGTCCAGGCCAACCACACACACGTGAGCCATGTGGAACGAGGGAGGAATTCCAAGGGATGAAGCTCCCGGCACATCAGCCAGGTGCAGAGAGTGACCTTTCCTCCCAAGGAGACCTGGACTTTGGGCACCCAAATAGCTGGGAAAAGAGGTTTGGGAGAGGTTTGAAATGGGTATGACAGGTGGTGGAGCCTGAGCTGGACACTTGGGGAAGGCTGGAGGGAGGAAGGGATGTGGGGAGAGAGGTTCCACTCCACTCCTCTGACAGTGCAAGGGAACAGATGGCCCTTTCTCTGATAACACTTTATCATCAGGGTTATTTAAAGAAACTGCCCAAACTCAGCTCCTGAGTCTTTGAAAACTGTGTTTTACAAGAATAGAAATGTCTAAAAGATAAGAGATGTAACCTCCTGGCAGCCCTTGCCAAGGAGATCACATCAGCTGAGGCAGCTTTGGTAACGGATACCCCAGGAAGATCGTTCCAAAATCACGACTCTGGAACTGTAACGAGACTTCTTACCAGGGTCTGTAGGGACAGGACAAGGGGGAATAAACTAAAATAGGTTTAGATGGGATACTAGAAAGGAATTCTTCCCTGTGAGGGTGGGGAGGCCCGGGCCTCCTCTGGGGAGCCCAGAGAAGCTGTGGCTGCCCCTGGATCCCTGGAAGTGTCCAAGTCCAGGTTGGATGGGGCTTGGAGCAACCTGGGCTAGTGGAAGGTGTCCCTTCCTACATCAAGGTTTGGACTAGATGAGCTTTAAGGTCCTTCCAACCCAAACCATTCTGTGATTCTATAACATCTTGCAATCCAGAGAACCCCCAAATTGTCCCTAACTTAGTGTAAGTGTCCAAAGTGAAAGGACAGGAACAAGCAAGGCTCATCCTAGCCTGCTGGATGAGCATTCCCAGAGTAAGGCAGAGGGAAGACCCCAATCCACAATGATGGAAACTGCAAAACAAACAACTGCAACACAACAACTCCGGAGCAACACAAAACCCCAGGGAGGTTCTGCACGAGCATCACCCAAACCTCCAGACACTGAGGCTCCTTGACCTCAGAGAGCTGCAGGGCAACCCAGCAGTGGGGTCAGCCCGGAGTTCCCTCGGGATGGGGATTTCCCTATCAGAGGCTGAGCAGGCAGGAAAAGCCCGGAGGAGATGCCGGCTGAGTTCGCTCCCGGGGGCGGCACAGGAAAGGCCGCGAGCGAAAACTCGGAGGCAGCAGTTCCTTAATGAGGCACTTTTGGGAACTGGCTGTGATTCCACCAGCTGGTTCCACCAAACAGGAACAAACTGTCTCCAGCCCAACCCGGAGAAGGAGCCTTCCCATGGCTGACTACAGGAGCTCAAAGGAGGAACCACATCCCAGGCCCACTAACATGATTTAAGAATGTGCTTTCAATTTGGGGCCCCAACCCCGTCTGCTCCTGGCCAGGGACAAGTCTGGTGCTTGGCATGTCTTATTTAGTCTCCTGGTAGAAGCAGAGCAGGAATTACATTCATCCCAGATTCTTTGTTACTCAGGTTTCTAAGGCTCCTTGCAGTTGCATACCACTGTCAGCTCAAGTTTCTCCATGAAACTAATTAAACCAAGGAAAAATTAGTTCGCATGATGCAGGGGGAAAAAAAACCAACACCCCAAAAAACCCCTCAGGCTGGACTTGGAGCAACTTGGTGTAGTGGAAGGTATCCCTGCCCATGGAATGGGATGAGCTTTAAGTTCCCTTCCAACACAAACCACTCCAGGATTCTATGAACTCCATGGATTTATTTTAAGGGTTCACAAACTCTGAAGCCTTTTTTCCATTAGTCCTGTGGGTCCCATCCTGCATTCCCTGTGCACCAGCACACAGGCTAAGCACAGAGACATATTTCCTGGCTGGATTTATCCCTCTCTTCCCAACTCTTCCCCCTCTTCACGGAACGCTGTGCTGGGCTCCCATGCACACCCCTGCCGGCTCTCCTGGTGTTCATCCACCTGGAAAACTCAAGCCTGGCTAAAAGAGAGCTTTTACAAATTCAAAGGGAGGTTGAAGCTGATGGGAATTGTTTACTCCTGCCATGGGGATGGGAAGTAGAGGCTGAGCACAGTTCCTGCTTCCACAGTTGAGTCACGGCCTGAAGCTGGAACAACATTCCCGGAGCATCCCGGGAGCTGGAAGGACACAATCCACGCAGTGCAGGCTGGAGCAGTGGGGCTGCACAGCCTCCACCTTGGAATTAATATCGTTTATTACGAGGTCAAACAATTTCCAAAAGACTTTGTGACCCCTCGTGCAGCCGCACTCTGGAAATACAACGTGAAGGGGGGATGTGGCATCCCAGCCACTTCCCAACAAGGAAATTCCTTCAAAAAGGAGGACCAGGTCCAAGAGCTTCCTCGCCCAGGCAGAGCTTTGCCAAACCACTGTGTTTAAATTGCTTTGGGGACCATCAGCCTGTTTCCCAACTTAAAAAAAATACCCCAACAACTTGAATTCATTTTTCTCCTCTACCTCATGACTTTGCAACTGTGCAAAATGATGCAAGCCAAGGGACAGGCCCAATTTGTTAAAAAAGGGGGGGAAAAAATGAAAAAGCAAGAGTTGAAAAAATAAAGACAGCGATCCCAGATGATTTGCCAACAGGGGAAAAAAGACCCCCCACTTTCCAATCTTGCTTTGCAGCAGTTTCTCCGTTTGGGAGGTGAAGAGTCTCTGGTAGGTCCTTGTGTGATGTATTGATTTAATCAAATTTCTGTTTCATCTTGCTGTTGTTACCATAGTTACAAGCTGCTGACAAGGTATAAATGCAAAAAAAAAAAAAAAATAAAAGAAAGTCACATATGCATAACAATCTACGAAGTTCCCATTTTATTGTTTAGAGCCCAATTAAATCTATTCCCGGGAGGTTTCTTAGGGAAGCTGGTTTATAATCACTCTGGAAGGGAGGTGTAAACTTGCTCCCAACCTGGCAGCACCAGGTGAAGGGCAATTGCTGGAGCAGTTGGAAAAATTCGATTAATTGGAGAAATTGAATTAATTGGAAAAACTCAATTAAGATCCGAAATGCCACCCCGTTCCCGGTGATCTCAAAACTGCCGTGTCCCGCTCCGTGACAATGAGCTACAAGCAAAGCTCAAAAAACAGCCCCAGTCCTGGCTTTGCTCCTCGTGTTATTTGTGGCTCCCTGCCTAAAACATCCCGCTGGCTCCATGAGGAATGCCAAATCCACTGGGAAAAAAGGCATGGCATTCCGAGCTTGGAGCACAAGAGAGTCCTGCCCTAGTTCAGGGCTGGGGGGAGACTGACACCCACCATGTGAATGTCCCTATATATATATGGATGTATTCCTTAAATAAGGAGGAAATAAGTAGAAAAGCGGGAGAAAAGATCTAAAAGGGAAAAATCAGTGCATTTTGCCNAGGTAGGATTTGGTTTGGTTTCGATTTTTTTTTTTTTTTTTTTTTTGCAGATCAAGGGAAAGGTCACGGAAATCAGAGAGGGAATTCAAAAGGAATTGGGATCCCAATGTTGGTGCCCAGGTTTGCTTTTCCTGCCATTATTACTATTATTATTATTATTATTTATTTATTTATTTATTTATCTATTTACTTATTTTGAAGGAAAACTGGCTGTGGGCAGAGGAAGGAGCCTGTCTTTGTGGTGGATCAAGGGTGAGGTGCTAACAGGGACATGGGAGCTCCAAGGGCTCCCTCCCTTCCTCCCGCCTGACTCCTCGGGAGATGGGAATTCTTGTTCCCTTTCCAGCCCTGGATCACCCTGGCAGACAAACGCCTGGCTGAATCCAGCCCAGAGAAATTAAGGAAGGAACTAAAGCAACCAGTGTGGCAGTTTTTGCCAGAGGAGGTATCCTTAAAATAATTGCATGGAGCCAGGCGGGAATTAGGGAATGCCTGGGGATGGGGGAGAGCCAGAAACCAGCCCCCAAAACTGAGACAAACCCAAAGACAGGCAGCAGTTACAAGCCAGGACCTCATCCAGCATTTTGCAGATCTTGTGGGAAAGGTTTCCCCCTCCCCCCTCAAAAAAAAGTTAAATCTAACCTCACAAACCGAAATCGAAATGTGGATTTTGATAAAAGGACTTGTGCTACTCCACATGGGAAATGGAAACCAACATTTCCTCCTCAGAAATGGGAATGGGGGAAGTCTCAAGTCCCTCTTGCCAAGTTCTTTCTTTTCTGTAGATCTCTGGAATTGCCTCTATTTGAAGGAACAATTTCCCAGGCAACATTTTCATTTTGCCCCTGGAGAGCTCGGAGTTATCACCAGGCAGGGAATTCTCAAGGAACTATATCTCAAACTATTTCATTTAAAGGCCTTTTCCCCACATGTTTTCAAGTCCAGTCTTCAGCCCTACACACAAACACACCTTTAGCTTCATCCTCTCTAGGAAATCAATAGATTTGTAACTGTGTTTTAGGGGAAAAATGTTAATTTAAGGGATTTATGAGGCCATCAAAGAGAAAAAGTTGGCAGCTAGAACATTTGGATATTGTATTTTATGAAATAAATTAAGAAATATAAGCTATGGTAAAGGCAGCACTGGTTTTCTTTCATTTTTTTTTTCTTCCCTTTTACACTTTTTCCTCCTTTCTGGGTATTTTCCAGTGACTGGAGAAATATTAAATCCACTCTCTGGGCCAGGACTCTCAACGCGCTTAAGTGGGGTTATTTCTTTGGTTTGTTTTTCACATCCCAAAAGAAAACGAGGAGATATTTGATTTTCTAAATGTCCTGGAAGCACAGTGGGTCACGGCAAGGAACAAGGCACAGGCACTTCGTGGGGGAATCAACGGGAAGAGGCTGGAAAACAAAGAGCGGCCAAGGGCAGGTCAGAATTCTCAATCCCTGGGGGCTGCTGCCAGCTGGGCAAAGCCTAAAAAAGGAGAGTTTGAGCTTGAAATTGTCAGTTTTCTAAGGAAACCTCCTTAAAAGACGAGCTGGGGATGGAGATGGAGACAAGGGAGAAGAGGGAAATGATTTAACTGGGATAAAATCGACAGTGACCCGTGTGGGGACATTATTCTGGTCTCACTTTGGGCTTTTGGGTAATTTTTACTGACTTTTAACAAGAAGTAAATAGTTTTTGGGAAGTCCCCCTGCCGTCTGGGATAGGTTTCAGCCCAAAGTACCTCTGCCAGTGTTCAACTAAACCAACAGCACCTCCCTGGGAATGAGCCCTGAAGCCCTAAAAGTTGGATTTTTTTAATGCTTGACATAAAACCATGGAATGGTGTGGAAGGGAACTTAAAATACCATCTCATTCCACCCCCTGCCATGGGCAGGGACACCTTCCACTAGCCCAGGTTGCTCCAAGCCCCATCCAACCTGGCCTTGGACACTTCCAGGGATGGGGCAGCCACAGCTTCTCTGGGCAATCCATCCCACCACCCTTACAGGGAAGAATTTCTTCCCAATATCCCATCTAAATCTATCCTCACACTTCCATCACTGCTGGTTCATCATCACTTCCGTTTCTCCTATTTTTGGGGGGCAATCAAGTAATGGGTTTGGGGATGGATTTGATTGGGTCCCCTCAGATCCATCGGAGTTCCCCCGTTTGTTCCCACCGATTGCCCAAAGCCAGCTTTTGGCAGCGGTAAATTGGGAATTCTCGCACCCACATCAGCCTGGCTAATTCTTACACCGCTCTAATTGCACCTTTAAAGTTATCCCTCATGAAAGTGTAATTTTGCAGAGCATTAATTAAAGAGCCCGGGTGACCAGCACTAATTGTTATGCTCATCCACCTCCCTGACCCACCGCTCTGGAGGATTAAAGCCGTAAGTTAATATTTGCATTTAAATCCTCTACACCAAGAAGGAGAGGGCAGGGAGGAGGGATAAATACAGCCTGGGTTGTGTTTAAGGAGGAAGAGATGCCTCTGGGTCGGGAAGCACCCGGGATCACACCACATCCACACGGCACATCCATCCCAGGACACCGCTCCTGCTGCTGGTGAAGGAGCTCCAAGTGCACGACCAAGTGAGAAAACGGGGGTAAAAATGGGAAAAGATGGGGGCAAAAAGTGAAAAAATGAGGGTAAAAGAGAAAAAAAATGGGGAGAATCCATCTGAGGGCCAAGGGCATGTGAGTGGCTCGGGTTGTGCTGTAGCCAAAGCCCTCCTGATCCCGCCGGCGGCTCAGCCGGGTATTTCTGTTGTCAGGGAAGGGATTCTGATGAGTCACCCTTCAGCAAAAGTTCATGCAGAGAGGAAAGGGGGGGGCACACCAGGGAGATTTCCAAACATGGCAATGTTTATTTGAATTTCAGGCTGAAGGAGATATTCTGAAAGACCTATAGAAAATACTTCCTGGTCATCAAAGGCTGCTGGCTACTGGATATCGCCAGCAGTCCAGGGAAAGGGAACTGGGATTGCTGCAAAGCCCAGGGCACATGGGCACAAAAATAACCCCAGCACAGATTCCCTCTCCACAAAATCACAATCATTTAGGTTGGAAGAGACCTCCAAGATCATAGAGTCCAACCTGTGACCCATGACCACGTTGTCAACCAGACCAGAGAGCTGTTTGCTCCTTGAACCCCTCCAGGGATGGCAGATGCTCCATAAAGAGCATTCTCCCAAGAGAACCAGGTATTTCACAGGTTGGCTGATTCCAAGGTGATAGTTTGCCGTGTTCAGCCAGGCCAGATGTTGTCCCTCACCTGCACAGCCGCCCCTGAGCCGCAGCCAGGGCTCCTCTGCACCAGCACTCGTGACCTGAGCTCACGCCATTCCCATCCCACCAGCACGAGGCTCCCAGCCAAACTCAGCAGCAAACCTTTGGCTCCAAGCCATGGAAAACTCAGGTAGGATAATTATAGCAGGTAGCAAATTGCAACAACAGACTCAGCATCGTTCCCTGTGGGACAGACATCCTGGCTGGCAGCAGGGAGTGGGTCCGGACACGGGCAGAATGGACGGAGCAACACGCAGCAAAACAGGAATTCAGAGGGAGTTTGGGCTGCAACTTTCTTTGCTGCTGGGAGAAACCCCTCAGCACTAAAACTCTCTTCCAGTGCAGCACAAAACGTGTATAAATACCCAAATACAGCGTGAGTGTGTTGCGGCGTGTGAACGGTGGGGAGATATTCCAGGCTGAGGTTAAAGCAAGGACTGTGCCATTCCAGCACGGATTCCCAGCTGTCCTGCAGGGGGGCAGAGGTGGAGATGCTCATGGGGGCAAGGAAGCAGCACGGAGCTCCCCAGCCCAGCCACTCATACCAGAGCAAGCCCAAAGCAGGCAGAAGATACAATGGGGAGGAAGCTCTTGGAAAAAGCCGGTATTTCCACGGTCGGGATGAGTCGATCCCGACAGAGGGACAGCTCCTGAGCCAGCAGCTCCACAGTGCAGGGGGTGAAGCAGAACAGCAGCTCCTTGACCCCGGAGTGTGTGTATACACATGGAAGAGCTGCTTCCCGGGATGTGGCAATTACCCACCCTGCAAACAGCAGCAATTACACCACGATACCTGTAATTACTCCTAATTCAGCCAGCCAGGAAGTTCACTACCTGATGGAGAATAATTAGGCATCAGCACAGCGTGGTTAATGTACCTGGGCTGCTAAAGGAGCTGATCAACTGATGAGCTGCTGTTCCAGCTGCTGGAAAAGCAGAAAAAGCAGGCAAAGTTGAGGGGGAGTGCCATATTCGGCTGTGGTGGTGTCCTGGCTCCAAGGGGAACAGAGCAGAGGCCATGAGGCATTGCCTTTAAGGCAAGGCGGGATTTTTGGGATGGCATCCCCAGGATAGGTATTCCCCATCCAAGCTGTCCCTGTCTCAGTTGCAAACAGGAGCCTGGCACCCCCCTCCTGATGTCCCTGCCGTGCTGCAGCTCCTTCAGGGCTGTGCAAAGTTTGCTAACCAGAGTCTCCTCCAGCTTAACACCAACAGATTTCCCACACACCGGGAGCACACGCTCCCCACTGCTCCCCTACAGCCCAGTCTGAGTCACAAACGGATCTGGGTTGTTCTCTGAGCAGAAGCACCAGTGGCTGCTGCACCAGGGAGGGGTGACCAGGGGGACAGCACTGGGGTGACAACAGAGCTGGGTGTCCCATGTCCCTGTGTCCAGACACAGATGGGAGCAGGCTGTGATCACACTGGGCTCTGCAGCAGCGAGAGGGCTGAGTGTTGCTTGGTGAAAATCACAGAATAGTACAATGGTTTGGGCTGGAAGGACCTTAAATATCATCTCATTCC
>VZRE01007307.1:50785-63575 GCA_013396775.1 Cephalopterus ornatus | reverse complement strand
CACACACACACACACACACACACACACACACACACAGTGGCTTTACCAGCTCCAGAGGTGGCCACGGGCTTTCCTACCTGAGACCCCACCTAAGGGGCTTGGGGAAGCCCCAGTAGGGCTTGGCAGGACCTCAGTGACTCCAAACCCACACACTGCTGCCAGCCAACCTGCCTTTGCTGCCTCCCACCCAGAATTCCCACCCCGATCCATGGCGAGGGGGGCTCGGGTTGCTGCTGCCAGCCCCCCCTGCCCCCCACTCCCACGCTCGGGGAGGGGGCCCTGGGGATCCCGCTGGGGTGGGAGCGGGAGGCACAGCCCGCCTGGCATTCCCAGGAGGAGGAGCAGGACACATTCCTCCGGCCGGGACGTGCCAAAGCTCCCGTGGCGCAGCTGTCCCTGCACGGGATGCCTTCCCCTGCAAAGGCAGGGCTGGAATCACACGCACAGCCAGGATCACGCCCACAGCCAGGGAGAGGGGGGATTTTACCCCTGCTCGGGGGAGCAGAGCTCTGCAGACACAGCCCAGCCCTTCCCTGCCGAGCATTCCCGCTTGGCACGGGCTCTGCAGCCACTTTGGGATTGCTCCACGTTTTCTGGCCGCGCTGGGATGCAGCTGCAGACCCCAGCACGCAGAAGTGCTCTACAAGACCTTCTTGGCCATCCAAAAGGGGAGCCGAGTGCCCTGCCTGTGCTGGCTGGGGGTCCTCATCCCCCTCCGAGCACAGACCTTTGGGGACACGCAAGGAACGGCAATTCCCGGCGGGAGGATGCAGGAGAGGCTGTCACACGTGCAGTGGGGACAGAAACACCAGCTGAGCCCCCTCAGCTGGAGAGGAGCCATGCTGACATATGGATCTCACATAAAAGGGAAGGTTGGAGGAGCGGGGGGAGCTGAAACCTCCATGACAGTGCACATTTGACCTTGATATTTTCACCGTCGCAGCCAAGGATTAAATGTCTGCTCGAGTTTCTGCGCCTGGGAAAGCTCCAGTGTCTCCAGCCCGTGCTCTGCAAGGGTGTGGGATGTCTGGGCACATGTCAGCAGAGACGAGAAAAGCCTCTCTGGACCAGGATCCCAGCAGATCCCATTCCAAAGGGTGCTGCCCTCAGCCAGCCCAGCTCTGCCAGGGAAGCACTCTGGGTTCGCAGCCCCACGGCAGGTTTTGGGGGCTGGTGGTTCCCTGAGCTGCCCGAGTCCCGGTGCTCTGCAGGCTCAGGGAAGAGCCCTTCCCTGTGGGGAGCAGGGTGGGGCAGGAGACATGCTTCCCTGGGACTAGGCTGCAGGAATACAAAGTGCTGCTTATGAAAAGCTTGGGAATTACAGCCAAGAATCTCCGTCCCAGCACAGGTTGTGCTGCTGGCTGACACCTCCCTGTCTCCTGAGGCTGGACCTGCAGCAGCTGCCGTGCTGTGACCGCAGCTCTGCCTGCAAAGGCAGCTCAGGGGCAGCTTTGCCACTATGGGGGGGCCTGTGTCACCCCCTGGAACGTCACGATGCCCAAAAATTGTGCTGGGGACGTGGCTTTCCCTTCCCACCAGGCTCCCTCCTCTGCACCACTCACCCCCGCAGGAGCAGAGCTCTGCAGAACCCCCCAGCAGGAGACCCTCTGAGCCCCTGGCAGGGCAGATGCAGAAGCTGAACTCAAAAAGCCATTTTAGGTATTTTGGAATTCTAGGATCCCAGCCTGCTTTCCCCTCTGCAGGATGACTTCTGGAACAAAGTAGGACCCAAATGGTGTTCTGTCAATCCCAGCAGCCAGCACTCTGATCCCTACCTTCTCTCCATGCAGAGCTTTTGGTGCTGAGCACTAATTAATGCCCATTAATTAAGAGGTGATGCCTGCAGGTGGGAGTCACACCTGCACTTAGACCCAGGCATTGACTCAATATCCTTCTCACTCGATGCAGTACAATTAACACAAACTCATCCACAGAATACACAAGAATCCCTGGAATCTTCAGGGATGGACACACAGATCCTGAGGCACAAGCCTCCAGCTTCTCCCTCCCCCTCAAATCTCCCTTTGGAGCCAAATTTTGACATTTCCAACTGGGAGCAACTGGTAAGAGACGGGACAATGACAGCAGCTACAGTGGGAGCAGGAGCTGGGTTGTGACCCCACATCATCACCCTCCCTGTCATCACTCGCTCCACACCTGTCACTTCCTTCCCACCTCCTTATTTTCCCAGGAAAAATGTGAAATGAAGGAAAACCAGCAGCTTTGACGACTGGCTGCTGGGCTGCCAGAGCGAGGATGCTCCGTTTCAAGCCAGCGGGCTCACAACACTTTTTCCTTTCACAAAAGGGAAGATCTCTCCTCTTGCAAATTCATTTAAAAATAGACCCACTCCCCATTAATGCCACCAGGCTCAAAGTGAGATTCTCCCAAGTGTTGCCTTATAAGTCCTTATTTTCCAGAAGTTTATGGCTCAGCAGTGAACACACACAGACTCCTGACTGGATTTTTCTCCCTTTTTCCCAACTCCTCCATTAACCACTTCTAAGCTGTGTAGGAAGCAAAAGGGGATCTGCTGCTTCCTTCCACTTCCAGGGACCCCCCCACACCCCAGTGCACCCTGAGAGCTGCAGTGGTGGGGCACAGACACTCCTCACACCCCAAAATACAATTAATAAAATGCTCAGAAACTGTTTTTTAAAAAGTGCTCCAGGAGGGTGATAAGAGAAGGGTGGTTTTACAGCATTTTTCCAGCATCTCCCAGCTTTCAGGGCACACTCACTCCCCTTTCCACTTGGAAAGGAAAGGCAGAAGATATCAAAATGACAGCCTTGGGCACCAAGGCTCTCCTGACATCCAATAATGCTGCCTTTGGGCTTTTTCTAGCACGTAAATGCTGGATCAGGCATTTTGTCTCCTCTAGATGCCAACACAAAAGGATAAAGCTGACACAAACTCCATATTTACAGCTCTGGTCAGCTGGATAGAAATTCCCCTTAGGTGTGTATCCCAGATCCAGCCCCAGTTTGAAGTGCTGGAGGGGTCTGGAAGCGCTGGGAATGGGGATTGACTATCACCAAATCATGCCCAAAGCAATCTGGGACCACAGCAGATGCCAAAGCCAGACCCATCCTGACGCTGCTCTAAAACACCTCCAAACCTGCTGCTTCCTCCTAAAGATGCATGTCCCTGGGGAAGTTTGGCATCCAGACCTGGGTCTGGGGACAAAAAGAGCCTTTCTGCTGTTTTCCAAACCCTTTATCGTGCAGGGGGCGGGAGATCAGCGATGGAATGGTTTGATGCCCGGCAGGACAGCGGGGCACGGGGGGTCGGGGGGGAAGGAGGGCTGGCAGTGGGCACAGCCCCACGGCTGCCAGAGCTCCAGAAGGGTTTGGATGATCCTCTGGGGCACATGGGATGACCCTTGAAGATGGTCCTGTGCAGGGCTGAGGGTTGGACTCGACGATCCCTGTGGATCCCTTCCAACTCCGCACGTTCTGCGACTCTGTGAGTTACCCCCAAGAGAAACCAGGATCAGCTGCAAACAGCACCACACATTCTGATGTCTGTCCCATCAGAACCAAAACATTCCCTAAGTCCTCAGTACCGATGATGCCCCCACATCCCACAGGAGATGGGATCCATCCCAGCATGAACTGCAGGGCCCAGAGCAGCTGCCCCTGCTCCAAACTGGGCCCTCCCGCCAGCACAGCTCCAACTTTCCACCAAGTAAGACCTTCTGGATGTGTGTGAGATGATGATAGAAGCTGATTATAAGATTATTATTGAAGCTTGTGCTCATTAACCCCGGTGCTCACAACGACGGGATGTGGTGCCAACTCCGTGACACAGAAAGGCAGGAATTAATGGAGTGACTAACAACGTGGGGAATGGCAGCACTCTGGAATATCCCAGTGTGTAAACATCCCTAATGGCACCGGGATTCTCCTTCTGAAAAAGAGGCATGAGCTCGGCCTGAGTCGTGTCATTTCCCTGTTAAAATGTTTTCCTGTTGCTTTTCCTTTTCAAAACCAGGCATTAAACAGCTCCTGGGGACGGGGGTTTAACTGGATTTTAACTTGGGGTTACATTCCCAACTGGTTTTAAGCAAATACTTCTTTTCAGTGCCCACTCCTGGCCGAAGGTTCTGCTGGGTATCTCTGAAGGCTCTGGGCAGTGATCCGAGGTTCCTGGAGATTGGGAGCACTGCACGTGGAGCCAAGAGACCTGCATGGGGCTTCTCTGCCAGAGGGCAGGGTGAGATGGGATATTGGGAAGGAATCCTTCCCTGGGAGGGTGGGGAGGCCCTGGCACAGGTTGCCCAGAGAAGCTGTGGCTGCCCCATCCCTGGAAGTGTCCAAGGTCAGGTTGGAGCAACCTGGGCTAGTGGAAGGTGTCCCTGCCCATGGCAGGGGGTGGCACTGGATGGGCTTTAAAGTCCCTTTGAACCCAAACCTTTCCATGACCCTCTGGCTTTCCAGTGCCAGACAATACCAACATCCACATCCATGATGGATATCAGCCCAACTCTGCCTTTGCTTCATAGGAAATGAACCCTCATCCCAGCACAAGGGATCACTCCTGGCACAGTCCCCTTGAAAATGCCAATTTCCATTTTCCTGCCTCTATTTTTTCATTCTCAGATCCCTCAGCAAGTCAATAGCTCCAGGCTGCAAAGGAAGATGCTTCCAGTCAAATACTCAATAGTTATTAGATAACTGTGCCTCCTGTGTGTAGGTGGGTTGCCAGGTTATGTCAGCATGCAACACCTGAAATTACATTTCCAGGGGGGAGAAGACTCTCCACCACATAGCCAGGAGCTGAGTTTATGGGTTGGGAAGGATGTTATCAATCTATGATCACAGAGAGAAGGACAGAAAAGCTTTTGTTCGGACACATCTCTTCCAGCTTTTCATCTTAGGACATCAGCAGCTGATGTTCAGAGATACCAGCACTGACCCATCCGGTGTCATATCCTGTCCTAGTTGCCATCCATCTGCCTTGGACCACTCCACCCACCACCCCCAATAACCCAGGAGATGATGTCATTTGAACTGGGAACTTTTAGTTGGGACCATCGATCCCTGCTAATCCCGGAATGGTTTGGGTTGGAAGAGGCCTTAAAGCTCATGAAGTTCCAACCTCCTGCCATGGGCAAGGAAAACCTTCCACAAGACCTGGTCACCCCCCAGACTCTTCCTCACACTCAAACTGCAAAACTGTGAGGAGTTTTTGCTCATTCCATCTGGAAACAAGAGTTTCCAGCAAAACCTCCTTTAGGTATGCACAGGACCGTTGTCCCTACGGCAGCTGAGCCACCTGGGCAGGGACTCTGCCTGGAAAACACTTGGATGGCCTAAAATATCTTGGACAACACTCCCAGGCACATGGGGGGATTCTTGGGTGTCCTGTGCAGGGCCAGCAGTTGGATTTTGATGATCCTTGTGGTTCCCCTCCAGCTCAGGATATTCCAGGATTCTGTGATCTGAGCCTGCTGAAATTTGGTGGGTTTGCATATCTAGAGGCAATTCCTGGTAGCACATTTTAATTCTCCAATAAAACACTGCCCTTTGAGAAAATATTCAGCCTGAGGATCCTTGTTTTCATCTGTGCCATTGCTTAGAGGCCACTGCCACCCAGAGCCAGCTTCTGCCAGAGAGGCAGCTGCCTGCTCTTGGTGTGGGCTTCAAACCTGCTGGAATCATGGAATCCTGGAATGGTTTGGGTTGAAGGGACCTTTAAAGGTCATCCAGTCCAACTCCCTGCCATGAGCAGAGAGAGCTCCCACTTTCTCTTCCCAGTAAAATCACAGAAACCCAGACTGGTTTGGGTTGGAAGGGACCTCAAAGCCCATCCAGTGCCACCCCCTGCCATGGGCAGGGACACCTCCCACCATCCCAGGTTGCTCCAAGCTCCATCCAGCCCTTGGACACTTCCAGGGATGGGGCAGCCACAGCCTCTTTGTGCCAGTGTTTTACTCCCAGATGTGCCCTTCCCTGCACACACACGGGGCAGAGGGGATACTCCTCTTCCCCCCCCGCCCCTACTTCCTTTGAGATCCAACCACAGAAATTCAGGGAATTCTGCCTGCACCATATGGTTGTTCCGGATCCAGCAGCACAAATGCCAAGTGTGATGTCTGCAGGTGCAGGATGCTGGTTGGACTGCACGAAACCACACATGGGTAGTTAACTTCAATTACCAGGTGGGAGCAGAGCTGTGGACAGCAAGGAAAAAAAAAAAAGGGAAAACCTCTTAAAAATGCCACTGCAAAGTATTAACTCAAATCCCAGCAGCTCCTGCATTTCCAGCAGGCAGAGCTTTCTTCCTTTCAGATTTCCCATAAAGACACAGCTACTTAAAAGCAAATTCCAGGTGGGGGTTTTGGATGACAAAAGTGCTGCTTGGTATTCCAAACGTCTCCTAATTCCAGGCTGGAGCTGCAGAAGTCCTGGGATGCTGCCACTGTTTAGATTAGAGCCCTACTGGGAGGTTCCTCCTGGAGACACCCCATATATGGATTACACAAGGAGAACAAAAAGCAGGAAGGGAGCAAGATTTGGGATTTGTCAGGTCCCAAGTTGGATGACTTTACCTAAATCTCCTTTTCTTGCCACTTTTACTCTGGCTGATGAAGGAAAATCTGTTCCCTCTGATAAAAACCTGTCGTCCTATTCCCAACCACTGAGTTTGTTCCCAAAGTCAAGACTTGGGATGTGCAATTCCCTGGACCATCAGGTGGTCCATCACCCCTCTGTTCTCCTGCATTGCTCTGGCTCAGATCTCCAAAAGGAGACTGTCAACATTTCCCACTCCAGTTGTTAAAGACCCTTCCAAGTACAAACAGAATTTGCCCTTTTGGAGGTGTCTTTCACTTGAAACAAGCAGATAAGTGGATAAACTTCCCCACTCCCACTGCCCAGGAATCCAGGCAGCCCAGGGCCAGATCCTGCACTGCAAATCCAAGGCACAACTCTATCACTATGGAAAGACTCCCTTTGTGATGCCTCCAGACCCTCAGCTCAACCAGAACCGTCTCCCTCACCGCCCAACACTATTTGCTTTGGCAGAACGTTCTTCAATATCCATTTCCCAGCTCCACCCCACACCGAGGCTCTTCCACATTCCTGCCAAAACCAGGCTCAACACTGAACTGACGGATCAGCTCAAATGCCTTCGAGTACTCGGGCTCCTGGTGGTTCCTCAGCCCACGGGAGGAAAACAAGGAAAGCCCAAACAGCACCAAGCAAGGCCCGTTCTCGGCAGCAACACAGAGATTCTCACCGAGAAAGAGCCCTGCAATCCCCTCTGAGGCAGCAGAGTAGGACAAACAAGGAGGCATCTGCTTACCCTAAATCACATCAGGGCCAAATCACCAAAATCCACCCTGTCCTTCATGGAATCATCATGGAATGGTTTGGGTTGGAAGAGACCTGAAAGCTCACCCAGTGCCACCCCCTGCCACGGGCAGGGACACCTTCCACTGGACCAGGTTGCTCCAAGTCCCATCCAACCTGGCCTTGAGGGTGCACAGGCAGCTCGTGCTGAGGCCCCCTTTGGTTTCCTTGGAAAAGGAGGCTCTGCCCTGCAGCATTCCCAAAGCACAGGACTTTAAACCCCCCCCCACACCTCCCTCCAGACAGGTCCGGGATGTCCTGCATCAGCATCACCAACTTCTGCCTCGTCACCAGTCAATCCTCACAACACGCTGCTGAAGCACCAAAGTTTCCTCATTTCCCCCCTTCCTCCCTGCTCTCCATTTGTACTATAAATAGCCCTGGCATTTCTGTTGGTACAGCCTGCCTCGTTGAAACTTGATTTAAGAGTAAAATTGGCCGGACTCCGTGGTAAATTCTCACTGTTATCCATCTTTACAGACGTCCTCCCCTCCAAACACTGTCTGAACTGGAAGCGAGGAGCGGAGACGCCGAGTGAAGTCGTTAGGAAAGATTTCCTGACAAACCTCAGGCACGTGGAGGGCTTGCTGCATTTTTCACCTCCCATCAGATGAGTTCAGACAACTCCACACTCTTTCCAAACTCCATTTCCACACTCTTTCCTGCCAGTGCTGCTCTTGCCCTGCACAGCCTTGGCAGAGGGAAAGGACAAGGACTGTGTGTAGTCATGTGGCTTGATTAGAGATTTATCAGTTTTGGGAGGAATTTTGTTGGAAAGGGGGAAGAAATGAAGTTTTCCCTGAGCTGTTTTTACTTTGAGAGCTTTCTCCCTCCTGTTGTCACAGCTCACAGCCAGCTTTAGGCAAGGGGGAATGGCTTCAAACTGAAAGAGAGGAGGTTTAGTCGGATATTGGGAAGGAATTCTTCCCTGTGAGGGTGGGGAGGCCCTGGCACAGGTTGCCCAGAGAAGCTGTGGCTGCCCCATCCCTGGAAGTGTCCAAGGCCAGGCTGGACGGGGCTTGGAGCAACCTGGGATAGGGGAAGGTGTCCCTGCCCATGGCAGGGGCTGGGACTGGATGGGCTTTGAGGTCCCTTCCAACCCAACCCACGCCATGATTTGGGCATTGAACAGGAGCTTTCCCAGCACAGGGGTTCCCTATTAAACTCTTTCTGGTCATTAATGCTGCCCCTTTATCCCCAGCACTCCCCACACCCACAGCTGGGCACTGTTGGGAATCCCAGTGTCGTGATTCCCTTCCAAAGTCATTTCACAGCAAGAACCGACCAGGAAAGTTCCTGCTGGGTCTGGAGGTGATGAGACTCATCTCTCCAGTGGCTTTTGGAGTGTCCCCAGCACCCACAGCCAGGTGGGCACCCTGCCAGCCCCCAGCAGGGCTGGGCTTGCGTGCAGCCACCTCCACAGATCCTGTTTCAACATCCCCCTCTTCCCAAAACACCTGCCCACGAACAAGAGCCCCCATTCATGAGTTTCTCCTCAGCAAAACAAAAATCCCCCGGGCTTCTGGCAGACTTTGTCAGCAGAGGAGTTTATTATTTCTCCTGCTGCTGTGACATCCAGAAGTTCTCCAGACTCTATCCACAGGCTGGGTAACCTTCACTTCCCAAGGGAATGCCGTGGGCTGGTGATTAATGCTGTGCCTGGGACACAGCCCTGCTCCTGCACCATCGCTTCCCACCCTGGATAAATCACCATGTCACTCGTGCCCCCACCCTGCCCAGGAAGGACAGCAGGACTCCCCTCCCCCAGGGTGCTGGGAAGATAAATCCCTTAAAAACAGTGAGATACGGTGTCAGTGGGAATGATATAAATATCTCCCAGGCTTTGCTCTGCTTCAAACTCGACCCGAGACCCGGGCTAACCGCACTCCGTGCGTGTTGCGGTGACACGACGGGAGCTGAATGCATTTCTTTGAAAGGACTTGCCAGGCTTTAAATTGCAGCCTCTGTTCCTCACACACTCAAAGGCACCTCTCTGCCGGGGCAGGGGGTGAAGTGAAAAGCACAAACACAAGCCCTTCTTTGCCCGTGTGTCAGCACTTTCTGCACCTCTCTCTCCGCGGGAGCACGAGCTCAGGGCTCATCTGCATTCAAACCTCTGCGTCTCACGTGTCCCGTCTCATATCTGATCAGTCAGAGAAGATCACAGACATCAAGTGCCTTATTCCAGCAGCCCCCAGGATTAAAAACCCCAGAAATCTCATACCTCCAACCCAGGCTGCGACTGGGATTTTTTTAATGCCACAGTGCAGCAAACTTCCCCCAATTAATTTTAAAGATCGGCTCCAAGAGAGCATTTGTGTGTTACAGAATCATAGAATGGCCTGGCTTGGAAGGGATCTTGAAGATCATGTAATTCCAACTCTCCTGCCATAAATTTCTATATAGAATCTTATGGAAACACAGAATGATTTGGGTTAGAAGGGACTTTCAAGCTCATCTCATTCCACCCCCTGCCATGGGCAGGGACACCTCCCACTATATCCCAGGTTGCTCCAACCTGGCCTTGGACACTTCCAGGGATGGGGCAGCCACAGCTTCTCTGGGCAACCTGTGCCAGGGCTCCTCACCCTCATAGGGAAGGATTTCTTCCTCATATCCCATCTAACCCTGCCCTCTGGCAGTTCAGGACCAGTTCTGGAGGATGAAGGACCAATGTAGCAGCCAAAACAGCCCCTGGAGCCAAGACACAGAAGAAAACCCAACTTCTATTTCAATAATGCAACTTTCAGTGCAAAATTATGGACAGAAAACTCAACTTTTAGGGCTTTTTTGGACCTACAGAGCAGGAGAGCCCAGCCCAGCAGCAGGTTCCTGACAACCTCATGCAAGAGGAAGGCAGAGGAGAGAAACACTCTGACCTCCTGGATTTGCACCACAACTTTGCTCTTATCAATCCTTAGGTCAAAAATCCTCAAATTCATTTGAAAGCAGAAAAAGATAAGCGGAATTTTATGGTGAACTCCTGAATTATCACTAGAAATAGACTTTTCCCAGCCTAAACCGCCGTCAGCAGAGCCCAGGAAGGGCCTTCCCAACCAGCACAGCAGCAAAGCAATATTAAAATAAACCAAATCAACTGCCCTGTTTTCCCGCACAGGGGTTTTCCCAAGCCTCGGAAAAGCCGGTTGGATTTTCCGAGGCGATGCTTCGTCAGCCGGGAGGGGACCGGGGGGACCACTTTGCTCAGCCAGCACAGTGAGCACAACTCACCAGCTCACTTTTAATTAAAACAGGGGAGCTGGGGCTTAGCTGCCTCCTTTACCACCAAGATCAAACCTGGATTTGGAGCTAAAGGAGGTAAAAAAATAAATAAAAAGCGTTTAAAAAAAAAAACCAAACTGTTTCAGCCGCAGACAGGCTGTGACAGTGTTTGAGAGAACGGGAGAAAACAGAGAAGAAAACAACATTTTATGTGTTATCCAAGGCCACCACGAAGGTGTTCTCTGCTCTGCGTGCTTCTTACCCACCAGGAATCCTCACACGACCAGCTGTGATCAGGTTGGGGTGTTTATCACAGAATTATTAACGTTGGAAAAGCCCTTTAAGATCATCGAGTCCAAATATTTCCCTCAGCACTGACTCCTGTCCCCAAGTGCCACATCTACACGGATTTTAAGTCCCTCCAGGGATGGGGACCCCACCACTGCCCTGGGCAGCCTGTTCCAAAGCTTGACCACCCTTTCAGTGAAGGAATTTCCCTCAACATCCAACCTAAACCTCCCCTGGCACAACTTCAATCCGCTTCCTCTTGTCCTATCAAAGCCACCACCCTCCTCAATCCCATATTGTCCCATAACCCAGACTGGCACAAAATATTTCCAGGAATCAGCTCTTCCCTCAGCTCTGGGCAGCTCCCAGTATCCCCTCGGAGCAATTCCTCCCCCTTTCCATCCTCTGGTGTCCCTGTTTTTCCTCCCAAATCTTCAGCATTGATTCCCCCCATCCACCTCAGCCACCGAGGAGCCTCCGTAGATCCATTTTAATTTTTCCATTAGCGTTTTCAGGAGGGCAAAATCTAATTAATTTCTGTGAAACAGGAGATCACAGAATGTTCTGGATCCGCTCCTGACCACCAGGATCAGCTGGAAGGGAGAGGATTGACCCAGTGCAGCCCAGACAGGATTTGCTCTGGCGTTTCTCACGCCCACGCAGATACTTTTAATTATCCTCACAGAGCTTAAAGAGAGTAATTTGTGTGGCCACTGTCCCTGTGCCAAGCCAATCCATTTCTTTATTATTTTATTTATTTATTCTAACATAAGCCTTTCCTGCTTGCTCCACAGGAGAGTGGATCTTCCAACCCTAAAAATTCCCGAACGGAAGAAAAAGAACGACCACCAAAAACCCCAAGATCTGTCAATTAAATTAGGATCAAAACCAAAAGGGCAAGTGATTCTATCACGAAATACAACCAATGAAAAAGCCTTCTGACAGTTAAAAATCAACATTTAGGGAGGGCTGGAGATGTTTTGAGCTGACACAGAAACGTAGGATGAGCAGAATTTGCTTTGACACATGGAACGGGATCAAGGGATCCCAACCACTGTTCATTTATTGATGAGAATCAATGATGCTGCAACAGATTGCACATCGCTGTCACGCTCCCCTGATCAGGGCTGCTGGGAATATTGTCCCTGCTCATGGCATTCCTATAAATCCTCCTTTTTTTGCCTCCATTTAGGGGGGAAGAGCAGCCTTTTCCACGATGAATCACATCCCGTGCGAGCCTGGCTGGTTTTCCTTACTCCCAAATTAGCAGGAGAGGGAAATCCGAACCCATGCAGTCCATTAAGTTCATGGAAAAGGTTATACAGGATGAGATGCCTGTGATGGGAGGGACTGAGCCAAGAAGCTACACTGAGTTCTCTGTTTTTTTAGGAATTTGTATTTTTGATCCTTGGGGAAGGATCTTGGGAGAAGGATGGGGGAGCAGGGAGCAATTTCCAAAGGAAAAAGAAGTTCAAATGAAGTCCTGGGGAAAGGACAAAACTAATCAAAATATTCAGCATGGGCTCAGTTTGTATTTCCAGGCTGGGTTTTGAAGCTTTCTTATTTTTAATTCAAAATCTGGGCACCTCCGGGGAAAAAAACCCCCAGCTTTAACCCCCTCCCCCCACAGTGAATGCAAACACCCCGGGGAAAAAGAAGAGGGATTAGAGCCTGAGGTACACGGATATGGATTATTCCATACTTTTGCAAATGGAAAATAAATCATCCTATTACCTTGGAGCAGCATCGATGCAACGAGGCTCCCAAATACCCGCTGGGGCTGGTGGCCAAGGGAAGGGAGGAGGGTGCAGATCCATGGGGATGGGCCCTACATGGACCCCTCCTGCAAACACAGGAGCATCCTTGGGATAGGAGGGATCGGCTTTCCCCAGAAAGTTTTAAGACTAGATTAAAAAAAAAAAAAA
>VZRE01007307.1:17118-50700 GCA_013396775.1 Cephalopterus ornatus | reverse complement strand
AAAAAAAAAAAAAAAAAAAAAATCAAACAATGGGTAATTAGCAAGTGGAACAGCAAAGCTGCAATTTGGGTGTCTCCAAGGGGAAAGCCCAAGCAAGTGGCAGCTCCACCCCAGCTCCATATATTTCTTTTCCCTTTTTCTTTGATCTGGCTTATCAGGGAGGAGAATTCCTGCAAAACTGGAACAACTTGACAGCGGGGAAGAACCCGGAGCAGAGACCAGTGGCCGTGTTTAACGTCTCCCCTCGCCCTGAACCCCCTCCTCCAGCCCCCCGAGAGCCAGTTAAACAGAAAGCCCAAGTGGGGATCAGAAGGTCTGGTTGGTTCTGGCAGCTGAGCACAGGGAGATGCTTCACAAAGTGAATGGTGGGTGATAAATAATAAATCAGAGACTGGAGTAAATAGATTTCTACCCTCCACGAGATGTGGTGTCTGGGAAGGCCGGAGCACTCAGGAATTAGCATTTTGAACCCAAACACAGCGACCCCGAACTGGTTAATCCTCCCTAATCCATCTAAATCCCGTGGGAACTTTTGCCTCTCTCTGGCTGGGCCATACAAGAGATTCCTACTGCTCCTTTCCAGGAAATCTCATTCCTTAAGTACAGCAAGGTTTCATATCAGGGAGAAATCCTTCCCTGTGAGGGTGGGGAGGCCCTGGCACAGGTTGCCCAGAGAAGCTGTGGCTGCCCCATCCCTGGAAGTGTCCAAGGCCAGGTTGGACGGGGCTTGGAGCAGCCTGGGCTAGTGGAAGGTGTCCCTGCCCATGGCAGGGGGTGGCACTGGGTGATCTTTAAGGTCCTTCCAACCCAAACCATTCTGTGATTCCACAATTCAAACCCCAGGCTGTGTCCTGATGTGCCAAGGTGAGGGTTCTTTCACCGCAATTTCACTGCAGAAATCATGGAAAAGGGCAAAGATGGGGCTAGAAGCCCCAACCTGAAGTTATGGGCAGGGGGAGCATCAGATCTTGCTGGTCATCCCCCACCTTCTGACGTGCCCGGGGTCTCCAGCTTGGGCCAGACATCTCAGAAGGACAAATTTTTGCCTCAAAACTTGATGCAGAGAAGACAAAATCCCCCCAAAAATCTTCCCAAAGCCCTTAAAAACTTTGTGACCCCAAAGGCATCCCATGGCCAGTGTTCCCCTGGCTGGAACACAACCCAGGCAAGTGGCAACAGCAAGAAGAGACCTGTGTCCTGTGAGCTCTTAGACCTCAGGGACTCTTCCCAAAGAGAGCTGAGAGCCACTGGCACCCAAAGAGGACAAGTAATCCTGGAGGGAGACAATCCTGCCAGGGCAAGGGATTAAATTCCCAGGGGATGGGCCCTTCTACCCACACTCATGTCACGATGTGTTATGGCCTCGAGCCCAACGAGCCCTCCAGGGTCTGCTGTGTCCAAACCCAGAACTCAACAGGAGACACCGATCAAAGACGTGCCAGGAGGTGACAGAAACTCAATTATCTCAGCCAGAAAAGAGCTGTTGATGCCCCTCCTGGAGAGGACCTCGCCACCAACCCACCACAGCTCTCAGGGTTTCACCCTTCATCTGCACCACCCTCATCCCCTTGGGGTCCATGGTGAACCCCCAGGGTCTCACTGTGCAGTCACAGGAAGCCCAAGAGGGTTTGGTGACAGCAGGCAGATGTCCCCTCCGTCCCCTCCAAGAGCTGGCTGGTGGTTTTCCTCCAGCTGGGCTTCCCCATCCCCTGCCCACACCCAACACCAACCAGCTCCACCACTCCCTTCTGGCCAAAACCCAATCAAGCTCCCATGCGCTGGATGTGCCATTCCCGACAAATCAATGCTATTGATCAAATTAGAAGGGAAACCAGCAGGAGCAGGAGGCGGCAGGAAGCGCTGATCTCATTTTTGGGGTGAGCTACGGAACATCAAACACTTCGTTGTTCCAGAGCACATCGATGCCTTCCCCTCCCTTCCCAACCCTGCGCTGCCACATTTGGGAACAACTTGCTGTCCAGAGTAAGGGAGAGGATTTTTCTCCCTTGACTCAGGGAAATATAGCCCTTCAGCTATATTTCCCCAGAAATCTGGGGAAATACAGAGCAGCCACGAGCACCACGGAGCAAGTGGGAAAAACATCCCAAGTCTCCTGGGAACCAACACAGGACAGGCAGTGCTCGGAGAGTCGGAGGTCAACAGCTGGGCTGAGGGCAAAGGACCACGGCAGGTCAAGAGCATTCAGAAGAGTTGAGCTAAAAAATGATAATAATAATAAAAAAAGCTGGTGTCACGAGCTGGCTGCTGCTCTCCCAGGGCTCTTCCAGGCCTGGAATCGCCGCCCTGCTCGGCACCGTTCCCAACAGCTCTCACGAGCCTGCAACTGGGGTGGTGGAATCTGCTGCTTCATAATTTGGCTTATTTATCCACTGTCCCTCCAAGGCGGAGGGCTGGAAAACCCTCTGGAAAACCAACATCTTCCTGAAACCCTCGTGACAACCTTGGGAGCGCATCAGGCAGCGCCCAACTTCAGGAGTGAGGAGCCACCTCCAGCTGCACACCCCGGACCAGCAGGAGCCTGCCAGACACTGGGATTTCAGAGGATTCCAGGCAATTACCATCATTTCACAGGAATAACCTTATTTTTGAGGCGTTCCTCTTTCAGCCTAAGTCAGGTGTCTGCCTAGAAATCGGCTTGCCCCCGTTTCAAAAAGCTCCACGTAATCTTATTCCCCCCAAATCCAAGCAGGGCAGGCTGAGCCAGAGATGAAAAGGAACATTTTAAGATGTAAATGGCTTGAGGTTAGCAGGTTTTTTTCAGGGTTTGCTTTAAGGCAGTCGTGGGAGAAGTTGAATTTGGGTTTGTGTTTGTTTTTTTTTTAGGTTCTCATTCTAAAGCCAGTTTCCTAATTTTGGCCACGGAAGAAATATATGAGCCATCCACAGTGCTCTTAAAATGGGAGAGCTTTAAATTCAGCACAATATTTATCATTTTGACTTTTTTCTTTCCGCCTTCTACTGCTGGTGAGGAATAAAAGCTGGTTTTAGCAGCCCCCACACCTGGGCTGCCCCCAGCAACCACAAACCAGCCACACTCATGAGTTTCGTAAGGGCTACATAAAAATTAACAGGTCATGAAAATATTCCTATTAACATTCGGCTTTATGGTTTCCCTCCCTGAACAACGAGTGCTGGGTTCTGGGAGACACGAGGCAGCGCTGCTAAAACAAACACCAGGAATTTGTTAAAGGATTTTCTTGTTGGTTTTGTTTGCTTAGAGCAAGTACAAGACCCAAATCAATTGATGAAGTCCATTAAGAGCTCTGCCCCCATCAAGGAGCAAAAAAACTCCCCAACCTTCACCTCACCTGCTCAGCACCAGGAAACTCAGAATGAAAAAGAGCAGAACGCCCTCAGCATTCCAACGTTCCCTCCAATACCTGCAAAATCCCTTTTTAATTATATTTTCTGCATTTTGGAGACAGGCTTGGCATTCCAACTCCTCTGTTTGGACAGAAGCTGAAGTGGAAAACTTGTGAAATCTGGGGGATGCCAACTGGAACCATCCCCCGTAATGCCACTGACCACACACCGAGCTGGGCTTCGCTGGAGGTTCTTTCTCCCAGGATAAGGAACTGAAATCCCCAGGGATTAGGGGTGAGATCCCCATGGAAGATCTCATCCCTCCTAAGGCTCAGCTGTGATTTTTTCCACAAAAGCCCATCCATTGTCTGGCTGCGCCTCCCACCCTCCCTGGTCCTCTTGTCCGGCGTCATCCCTCAGGATAACGGAGAGGCTTTGGATTAGGGATTTGCTATCCATTTTTCCCCTCATGGCTCCAGCAGCAATAGAAGAAATGAGAATTTCAGCTGAATTTCTGAGTCAACAGCGTTGAGTTAAACACAACCACGTTGTGGCATTATTGAAGATGACACAGCAATAGTAATTCCTTCAAATAAGGAAAAGAAGGAGTGAAAAGTCCACCAGTTCCATCAAGTTTCTGTAGGGCCTGAGCAGAGTGATCCAGGCAGAAAGGCAACACATCATCTGGCAGGAGACCCTCAGGGCTTCCCAAAGACTCCACAAAAAAAGGGAATGTGCTCAGGACTCGTTCCTGATTCCCGATCTTATGCAAAAGCAATAAAAATCCGACATCTGGGCGGGTGACGCGCTGGGATTTGTGTGACACTGTGGAACGTGGGAACAGCACCAAAACCAATCAACAAAATTATCTCCCTGTAAATCACTGCAGCACGACTCCCTTTCTATTATGCATCCCTGTAGCTTTCCCCAGTTTTCCCAGCGAGCCACGCTGAATAAGAAACAAATCTCTTCGTGATCCAAAGGCACATTTACACTCGGGGTGGGGGGAGCACAGAAACCCCCCTCCCTCCAGTGGAGACCAACCTGAATCTCCCCCATCCCACCGTGTCATTTCCATGTGTAAATGATGCACTTGGAACATCTCCTTCCCAAATTGGGTATTCATGCAATTCACACTTCGAATAAATAAATAAATAAACGAATGAACTAGCACTGACACAGCGCCCCAGGAATGCTAATGGAGCATCCCCAGCGCGCCAGGAATTTTTTTTCCTGCTGCTGCTCCTTTCGCAGCTCAGCAGGGAAACGGTGACAGGAGCTCCCTGGGGACAAGTGGGACCTGAACTTGAGGGGGGTTAAGTCGCAGCTACTGCTTGAGTTACTGCCATCCTAAAATCAACCTTTTGGGGAGCGACAGAAGTCCTGGCACTGAACCAGACAACAACACGCTTCACAGTCTCCCGAGTGCCAAGTAAATCCCCAAAACTGCGGATGAAATCTGTTTTTTCTCCTGTATAAAGGTGTTTCCCCACACGCTTTGCCTGGATCCCGATTCCTCACCCTGAAGCCACTGAACCCACGGATGAGGGACATGGTTCTTCCTCCTCTGGCTTAAATCAATCCATCAGTGTCCTCTGCAAAGCTCTCAGAGCTTCACCCCAGCCACGGCTCATCCCAGGGGCAGAGTGATGGATAAGCCTGTGCTGTGAAACATGGTGGCTTGACCTGGTCTAGGATGGCTGCACTGAAGCCTTCAGACTCGTCAGGATTCTGCCAGGGCTCCTTCTCCCGGTGTCCAACCCACTCCCACGGCACGTGGATGGACCTGCCACCAGCAACTGAGTCACTTGGGCTCAACCAGCCCCGTGAGGGCAGCAGAGCCTTGTGCGCGCCACCTCCCTCGGGCTTACTCCCTTCTTAAGCAACTCAGATTAAATCCCAACCTCAAACTCGGACTATTTCAGTGGAAGAGAAAGGCTGGGAGAAAGACAAGCAGTTTTCCAGGGAACCAGCCCGGATCCGACGGACTTCGAGCCGCCCCCATTCCGCCGCCGCGTGTCCTCGTGGATCTCGCGCCGTGTCCCGTCACAAAACTAACTCAGGCAGACACTTCAAGGACTTGCACAGCTGAGATCTGCAGGAACGAGGCGCTGAGGGAAGAGGGGGGGACGTCTGTTGTTTGCCCTTCCCGTTTTCCAGCGCTCCCTGTCATTCCCTCTGCTCCGCTCGCCTTGCCGTGACTTTCCGTGGAGGACGGGCACGGACGCAGAGGGGGGCTCTGCAAGAAGAGCTCCACAAATCACATTAGTTTTCAAAAAAAAAAAACTCCTCTGTCTTTCAATCAAGCCAGCCTGACTACCTTAAATAATAAAATCTCCTTTCAAGATGATGTGATCAAAAGTGACATAAGAGAAATAAAGGGGGGGGGAGAGGAAAAAATAAAGATTAAAAAGAGAGAGAAAGAGAGAGAGAGATAGAGAGAGAGAGAGAAATAGGTTGTCCTGGCAACTGGCCTACCTTCCCAGCACTCCAGGATTAGTGCAGGAAATAAATGTTTTCTAATTAAATTCATAAAAGGTGGCATTTATCAGAGGGTGACCACTTAAGGTTTTGTTGTAGAAATGGTTATTTTCTTGCAGCGGAAGGATTTAATAATGGCCTGGCTTTGATCTCAATGCAACACTTACATCCTCTTTTAATTGAACAGAGGAGGGTTTTTTCACTTTAAACAATTATAGTAGAAATAGTGAATAAAGCCTAAATCAGCCCCTCAGATTAGGAAGAACTGGCTGTGAACAGCCTCTCCCATGCAATGATATAATTCCACTGTAATTATCCTGGATTTCTAACGCTCCAGGAGAGATGGAATCACACCCCCTGCGCTGAAACGTGAACCTCTCTGAACACTCAGCGTTTCCACCAGGCTTCCCAGGCTGAGGACTTCCCACCACGAGCCAACTGGGAAGCTGCAGTGCTGCCCGGCAGCCTCCCCTCCAAGGTCAAGGATGGCAGAACCGCAACAACAGCCTTGGAGAAAGGCTGCCAGGCCTCATAAACCTTCCTCAGAGCCGACCTCCCTTCTCCAGCTGCCGCCTGGAAACCAGCAAAGGACCGATGGGAGCTGGAAACGCAAGAAGGGCAGCACTGGAGCGGTTTTTCCGTGCACCTTTTGGAGCCCCAGGAAAAAGGGAAAGCAAGAAGCATCAGATTGGGTTATCAAGCCATTAAGAAGTCCTCCTGCAGCTGGATTAGCACGGCCTGATCCTCACAAGGATGCCAGGATGGCTCACCCTGGCGCTATGGCAAGGCAGCTGCTCGGGAGAGCGGAGAGGCTTCAGCACATCTCTTAAGGCTTTGAACTCCAGGACCTCTGGAGATAAACAGTCTAAATTAAGCAGCAAAACATTCCAGGCTCCCTAGCAAAGCCATCCATTTCGGAGAAGCCCTTGGAAAGCAAGGAGTCCACCGGAGATGGCCAGAGGACAGCAAAACATTTCACAGTGACTCCGAGTGACCTTGCACGGATTTCAACAGAAAACCAGCGTTTTACTCCAAAACTCCACGTTCCTCAGAAAAGCAGCAGCTCTTTGAGTGCTGCTCATCTAAATAAATCTATTTAGATGATTTCACATACTAAACTGGAAGCGGGGAAGAGCACAGGCTGGAAGGCAGGCATTTGATGAAATATTTATCATTCAAAACCAACGGAAAAACAGCCACGAGAAGGGAAGTGTATTTTTAAAGAGGCTCCTTTGCAATGTGCAGTTCTGAGGAAGAACGATGGGAACGACAAAAACCTGCCTGAGAGGAGTAACAGGGAACAACACGAGTGGGGAGGGAGGCAGGTGGAGAACTCACCAAGAGGGACCTGCCCCTCCTTGTTGCTGCCAGGTCTCATGGCAGCATGGAGAGATCATGGAATGGTTTGGGTTGGAAGGGAACCTAAAGAACATCCAGTTCCTGCCATGGGGACACCTCCCACTATCCCAGGTTGCTCCAAGCCCCGTCCAACCTGCCCTCGGACACTTCCAGGGATGGGGCAGCCACAGCTTCTCTGGGCAACCTGTGCCAGGGCCTCACTTCCCAATATCCCAGCTGACCCTGCCCTCTGGCACTGGGAAGCCATTCCCCCTTGTCCTGTCACTCCAGGCTCTCTTCCCAAAGTCCATCTCCAGCTCTCTTGGAGCCCCTTTAGGCACTGGAAGGGGCTCTAAGATCTCCCTGGAGCTCTTCTAGAAAAGCTGGTGGAAAACCAGGCCTTTTTTACACAGAGGTGTGACAAAGAACCACTGTGGCCTTTTCCTCCTCCTCCCTAAAACTGACGACCTGGAGAGATTTCAATTCTTAGGGACCACAGCAGGACACTGAACTCCTTCCACACCTGCCCTTCCCAAAGGCAGATTTTCCAGGGCTCTGAGCACCCCCAGGTTCATGGGACAAAGGTGACAACAACCCATCCTCTAACCAAACATCATTCCATGCAACTGTGGCACAACAGCTGTTGGGAGCCTGGACAGACACAACCCAAGTCTGTCTCTGCCTCATCCACCCACCTGCCAATCACCTGTTGGGTTGCATTTCCTTGATTTCCCCATTCCTTGCACGACGGTAATTTCAAGCTGCCAAGATCCAGCCTTCTCCTTCAGACAAACAGGATCAACAGCAACATCCTGTCTTACAACTGCTTCCATTTATTTATGATCTCTCAAAGATTCAATTAGCTCCAGTTTACTCGGCTGTGAGATGGGGACGGGATCTCAGCTCGACTTCAGAGCCCCCATCAATCAGCAGATGAATTATTCATGGCTTTACAAGGTATCATTAGCTCTGCTCTTTCATACCTGGGAACACACACATACCCCAAGCTTTAGGTGATCAGCGTTAATGCTCAAGAACTTTCATCTCAGTGATTGCAATCCTGGGAGAAATGCCCTCTGCTATTCTTAGGCAGCTCAAGTCTCATCATGGAATAAGGATTTGGGATTTCTCAGCGCTACCAAGTCCTGCTCTCGCTCTCCTGTAGTACTCTCAGGCTCCATTTCTTCCATCTCAATTCCCGAGGTTTTGATTTATCCACACCTACAGAGCACTACCACAGGAAAAAAAAAACCCACCCATAAAATATTCCTGAAAGATGCTGTGAGAGGAAAAAATATCATCATGCCCAGAGCCCATGATGGGAGGTGACTTGGCTCTAACAGATCAGTCAATACTGCCTGGTGAAAAATGGACCTTCTGATGGGTTTCAGTGTCTGCTCTGCCTTGAATAGCAAAAGCACTTAAGTGCTTATGCAGAGGCTGCTCCTTCATTGAGAATTTACTGCCAGGGCAGTGGCTGGAAGGGCACTGGCATGAGCAGATAAACTGCCAGGCCCTGGAGATACCCATCATCCATTATCCTCCTGGCTGCGCCTTGCCAAGGAGCCACTGCCGATGCTCAGGAGATTTCTTTGTCCTGTCGGATTCAGCCCGTAAATTAAAGAGAAACCACTCGTTTCATTCGAGCTGAACGTTATTGGAGCTTCTCAATTGCTCCCTTTTTGTTCAAACACTCTGTTTTCCTGCTGGGAAGCAGGTCAGTCCAGCACACCAACTACCTGGGGGCTTCCAGCTCTCCACGGGAGGTGTCACTTGGGCACCTCCATCCATTGAGGCTGTCCCATCCCTGGAGGTGTCCAGGGTCAGGCTGGACAAGGCTTGGAGCACCCTGGTGCAGTGGGAGGTGTCCCTGCCCATGGGACATGATGATCTTTAAGTTCCCTTCTGACCCAAACCCTTCTAGGATTCCATTCTTGTCCCCTGTTGTCCCTCCCAGAGGATCCAGCTCCTTCCCACCACCCCAAACAGCCCTTCAGCTGAAACACAGCACAGGCCCAGCTGACTCCCAGAGCTGAGAATCCCCTTCAGCAGGTGAGGAAAGTTTTTGGGGTGTCCAGGATGATGGATACACATGGGGCTCAGAAATCCCTCTCTGCAAGGAACGCCAGGAAAATCCCAGGAATCGGAACCCTGAACTCTTCACAAAAATCTCTCAGTGAGGAGGTTCAATCCCTACTTTTGGCTATGCCTGGAGACACTGTCCCCTAAAATAATCCCAGTGTCAGCCCTTGCTGGCTCAGGGGACTGATCCCATCCCACAGCACCTCCCATGGAGCTGATATCCATGGAGCAAGCCTGGATCAGAGCTCCTGGATCAATCCACTTCATAACATCAGACAAACGAGCTGGGATCTGAAGCTGAGCAACTTTTGCAGGACAGGTGACGGGGAGCTGAGTGTGGCCCCCTGCCCTAAAATGCTTCTAAACCCTCCTGCTTCCAGGCAGGAATTTCACCCCTGGCATCACAACGGGGACAGGAAAAAAGCCAAGCACCAAACCAAAACTAAAACCTTGTTTTAGGGCCAAAAACCCCCAATGAACCTAAACCCCAATACCAGCTAGTTCCTGGGGCGACGTGGCCAGCTCATGCCCTCTCCCACCATCCCAGTGCCGGGTCCCGATCCAGGTGGCGATTCCCACCTTGTCTACAAGGGCTGGAGAGAGGAAAAACATATTTTAACACTTCCTTCTCCACCAGCTGCACGTGTGGGACTGTTCAAACAGCCCAAACACCCAGCCAAGCTCAAAGGGGGCTGGGAGCTAATTACCTGGTGCCTAATTATCCCCCATGAGCTGAGCCCACCACAGACGAGCTGGAGAGAAATTCCCACATTTCCCAGGTTTTCCTGCCAAGATGCCCAGCACTGGCTCACCAGGGGCTGGGTCAGACGCCAAACACCCATGTGGGAGGCAAAGGCTGCAGCAGTGGTGGGTTTGGGGGGGAAAAAACCACCAGAAAGGAAGGGATCAGGTTGGGAATTTCTGGTGAAACGTTAAAACTGTTTTAAAAAAAACCCAAACCTCTCAGAACTTGCAGGTGCCGGAGAAGGGAGCACAGGGGTGATGCCTCCTCGATATAAATCCCTTGGCTGACATTAAAAGGAGCTTTATCTGCCCATCCAAGGCGGTGGCCCCAGAGCCAGGCAAGGGACCAGGGACATCCGTTGCCATGGGAATGTTATTACCAGGAAACAGGGCTCAAGGTGGAGAGGAAACCCCAGAGATTCATTAGCAACAGGTTCCCATGGCAACAGCTCCAAACTCATTAATAGTTCTCCCTTCCCTTCTCCCCACCCCAAATAAAAAAGCAACAAACAACTTTTTTTTCGGAGCGTGGGGGTGAAAAATCCTGTGAAAACCCTCTGGGAAGGCTGAGCAACGGAGGAGGGGTGCTCATGGTGCAAGAAACAGCACAGAGATTCCCCTCCTCACCTTCCCAAATTGCCTTTTTACCCACGATATAAAATAAAAGGAAGATTTCAGGGTGGGCACACCCCATCATGTCAAGGGCTCTGAGCTCTCCTGCTGCACAAGGTCAAAATAAGAAGATTTCTCCATTAAAAGCGAGAAAGAGGAGGAAGTTCGGTGGTTTCCTCCCCCCTGCCCACCCCAAAGGGCTCTGCCATGTCCCCCACGGCCCCTCTATCCACGTCCTCCCATCCAGACCCACTTTTTTTGGCTAAATTTGGTCGCCCTGGATTCCAAACTGCAATTCCCTCCTCGTCCTAAAAACACAGCTGGGCTGCAGGAAGTGTTACTACTGAGAGAGGGAGCAGGAGGTGGAAAAGATGGGCAAAGTTAGAGGAAGGAGAAGGAGCCCCGAACTCTGGCACTGCTCCCTCCCTCCCTCCCGGCTTCCCCAGGGAGCACAACGCGCTCCCCGCTCCCAACCAATTCCCTGTCTGGGCAGGGAAACCCCAGCTTGGAGTTCTCATGGCACTTCCAGGGAATCCCTCCGTGCTGCGAACATCCCAGTTCAGGGGTCAGGAGACAAGTTAAGTCTTGGGAGAGGACGGGGAAGGAGATGGAAACTCGGATGGGAATGACGAAAACCTCTCTGCTTTCTGCTGTAACAGCAGATTTCCTGGGAATGGGGAAACACCTGGGAGCCACAACAGGGAATTTATCTGGACCAGCAAGAGCATCCCCTGGGAGCACCTGTGGAATACATACCATGGGCTCAGGCAGCACAGAGGAAACCTTGATTCTTTTAATAAAAACTCCTGTTTTTTCCAGCCCATTTGAGGTTTTTTCCCATTTACACCTGTTGTGCTTTTTCGTGGAGCAACTAAAGTTAAGGGACAGGAACACTTGACCCCTATAAATACATATATATATATATGTATGAATATTCCTGGGATAAGATCCCCTTCCATACCTTTATGCCTCAAAACCTCAGCCAGCCTTTAATACACGGATCTCATGCAGAGCCCAGCTGAAAAAGGGGGTTCAAAAGCACTTCCTCACTTCATTTTGCTGATATTCTGTAGGTTTTTTTCCTCAAAATGAGGGCTCAGGTGGTTCAAACCTCTTCCCAAATCCACGGTTCAAATCAGAGTCAATGCCAAACCCGTTCCTACGATCTTCCCTGCAGGTTTCAAGGAGCTTTCTCCCAGGACAATTAGGTGGTGTGTGGAGTATTAAGTGTTCTGGAGCACTTCTGTAACAATAGTGATTCCTCTCCAAGCCAAATAATATTGAATTAACTGTAATAATAGTCTAATAACTAAACGAGCCTGAGGGGAGAACACATGGCTTCTGTTTTTTTCATGTTTGCTTGCTTTCCATAAATGAGAGATAATCTCTTACGATAAACTAATAGGAATATCAAACAAATCAAACCAGCCCCACGGGTTTTATCCTCTGCAGTTACAATAAAAGGCTCAGGCGATATTAACCAAATACATTTCACATGCAAATATTAAAAGCCAGCCTAGGGCTGTCAGACTTCCAGGAGGGGGTTTAGACCTCCAGCCTAAGCTCTCAGTCAGATGCCAAACAATAAAACCAATATTTTTGGCTGGAAGAGCCTCCCCCATCAGAGGAACTGTCAGATTGTACAGATTAACACATTTAGAATATATATATATATACATACACATATATATGAGTTCTTTGGTTTATATAAACAGCAAACTGTGCTCACTGCTGACAGAAGACAGAAATCTGATCAAATCAATAAACAACCAGGTTTAAGGCAATTTTTTCCTCTGCTTGTTAATGTCAGGACAACGCTTCCAAACTTTTCCCTCTCTGGACAAGGAGATCCCTTTTGGGAATCTCTGTGCTGCAGCAGTGGATGCATATCTACCATGGATCTGTTCCAAGGCTTCCGAGTAACAAATTAATTCATCTGGCACTTTAAAAATTCAACCCTAAGCAGATGAACTGAACACTGATTATTCATAACATAGAAGATCCACCAAGTCTGAGATAAAAGGGGATCCCATCCAGGGATTCCTTCCTCCAAGGAGCTCCCAACCCAAAATTACTTGTAATTTCAATTTTAACAAACCTAGCCCAAGATATCATAAAATCTGACATCACAACCGGTTTTCCTTGTAGCAATTAAAAGGCAAGAAGATACTTCAGAGCCCCTTTACTGCAACTGCTTGGGATGTTCTTTGAATTCACTGTAACAGAGGGGCTGGAAAGAGAAGGAGCAGCCAGGGAACTCCCCAGCTGCCCACAAATGTCCTTAAATGTCCCTTTCTTTTAATTCTGCCTCCACAGGATGGAGTTTTCATCCCATCCTGTGATGGCTCAAAAATAATGCACCTGTTAGGATGGGGTTGGGATGGAAGGAGCAAAGTCAGTGATTTCCTTGTTCACCACAATAAGAGGGGGAGACTTGGAGAAGAAAGATCTCAGCAGTGCTCAGGAGGGAGTTCTTGGATCATGCTGGGACAGTCCAGCTGAGCTGGGGGAAGGCAGGACCAGGGCAAGTGGTCCAGGGCCACTCCGGGCCACAAGGGATGCTCTGCATCACAGCAGATGCTCTGCAGAGCACAAGCCCCTGGTACCCAGTGGACTGGATTTACAGCATCTTTGGGAAGCCCTGACCCCTTCCAGGGAAACCGTGGAAACCCAGAGCACCCCACTGCTGTGAGTCCCGGGGACAAGGGCCATGGGCTGTCCCTCTCTCTGCTGTCCCACATCCCCTGACAGGCAGCAGTGACCCCTCAGGCCTCAAGGACATGGAGTCTGAACTTCAGAAAAGAGCAGAGAAAGGCAAAATATCCCTGTTAATCCAGTGTCCAGATCCCCCTCAGCCCCAACGTGCACGCGCTGCTGAGCCCCCGATAAACACCAGCTCCAAGAGCATGTCCTGCAGGAAAAGCTGAGGTGTGGACATGCAAGATGGTTTTAGAAACATCCAGAGCTTAAATCTAAAGTATTACTCTAATACTGGTGTTTAATTGGCATAACAAGTGAAATTAAAACCAATTTACCCCGGGATTAGGATTGGACTCAGGATTTTAAATGCCCTGTTAAATATTGCTGTTGGGTTAACGTGGGTCCTTGGAAATCCTGGGATTGTGGCCTTGAAAAGTTCAGTTTCCCCGGATACCTACACTGCAAATACCTTCACCCGGAGGACCTGTCCTCCTCTCCCATGAGGTTACAGAATCCAAATGGGTTGGGTTGGAAGGGACCTCCAAGATCATCCAGAGCCACCTCCTGCCATGGGCAGGGACACCTCCCACTAGCCCAGGTTGTTCCAATCCCTGTCCAACCTGGCCTTGGACACTTCCAGGGATGGGGCAGCCACAGCTTCTCTGGGCAACCTGTGCCAGGGCCTCCCCACCCTCACAGCCAAGAATTCCTTCCCAATTTCCCATCTAACCCTCCTCACTTTCAGTTTAAACCCACTTAAGGCAGACTTCCATTCCAAGGCCATCATTCTGGTACCTCTCACCACAGCCAAAATTCACTTCAAATAAGCTTCTAGAGATGAGGAACATCAAGGTATTTTAAGTCTCTGTATAAAACAGTGATTCCTCCCCTCAAGGACAGTATTTTATCTGCTGCATAATGAGAGGAAGAAATCCCATCAGACTAAAAGCAAGAGTTAAAAGCGCTGCAAAAACTGCTCCAGGTTCCCCCAAAAAAACCAAAAAATCACTCTGGATCTCTGCAGCCTCTGGCTTCAGGACATGGTTTCATCTTTCAGCATAAAAAAAGCCCTGCAGGCCTCTTTCAATTTATAAATGGCCTAAAAACCCAGGGAAAGCCACATCCCTCCTGAGCTCTTGAATGACCTGTGCAGGGAAGATTTGCCACAACCCCAAAACAACAGGAAAAAAATGTGCGGAGATGAGGGAAGATGATTCCTTCTCTATGTGCAGAGACTGCTCCAGGGAAAGGTGGTCCACCAAGCTGTATCACTGCCTCTAAACTGGCTTTAAATGAAGTGTTCCTATTTCTCTTTAAGCAAAGCCATGAAAATCTCAGCTCAGCAAGAGACCAGCCCAGAAATTGTTATGGATCTCTTGGAACAATCTTGCTACAAAAACAGTAATAACAACATTATCAGAACTCTTCAGGTGGAGACCCCGAGCTGTTTATCCCAAACCTCTCTGTTCCCCAACTTCCAGCAGTAACTCTAAGTCAGCAACTGCAGGCCCCAAGGTGCTCCCTGGCCCTCAATTAAATCCTTTTAGAACCTCTGGCTTTCACATTGACGTTCACTCAGACCTTCCAAAAAGCCTTAAGTCTGCAAACCCTGCACAAAGCAGCCTCCTGCAAGGTCACCCCCGTGTCCTCCTGCAGCCTCGTGGCCCATCTCATCCTGAGATAGGTGCAAATCCCACAGGAAAAGCTGGTTCTCCCGCTTCTCCCTTCCTGAGAAACACTGTCCCTTCCTCGGGCTGCTTCTCCAACACCAAACCCGGGGTTGTCAGAGTCCCCACCGATGGTCAGTGGCTGACTTTGCCTTGGGGAAGGAACAGCCACACAGTCTCATGGAATCATGGAATCATTTAGGTTGGAAAAGCCCTGTGAGATCATAGTTCAACCGTTCCCCCAGCACTGCCAAGGCCACCACTGACCCATGTCCCCAAGTGCCACATCCACATGGCTTTTAAATCCCTCCAGGGATGGGGACTCCCTCACTGCCTTGGGCAGCTGTGCCAGGGCTGGAAAACCCTTCCCATGAAGAAATTTTCCACAATATCCAACCTGAACCTCCCCTGGCACAACTTTAGGCTGTAAGCTGCACGTTGTGCTGAAGACGTGTCTCTGAACCCAAAAGCTGGATCTTTTTTCCCCCATGGATCGATCACTTGGCCTAAAGAGAGAGAGAGAGAGAGACCTTTCTTCCAGCCTTGCCTGGCTTCTGTCCTTGGATAACACCACCTGCATCCACATTTCCGTTCAATAAAATATCTCTGCTTTCTCAGAGCGATGGACTACAAAATCAAACACACTGAAGAAGTGCAGATGAAACAGCAATTTTTAAAAAAATAAAAAAATAACCAGAAGTGCAGAGCTCCCAACAGCCTCGGGTTTAGTGCAGTTCCTGGGGTTGGCTGACATCCACCTCCAAAACCACGGAGCTCCAAGGAAAATCAATGCCTGCTCCTGCAGCCGCAGCCACCAAAGAGGTTGGGGGTAGATTCAGGGTGTGAGGGATCCCACCAGGCACAGGGAAGAGGGATAGGGGAGGAAGGAGACCATCATCATCCCGGGAGCATCCCCAGGACAGGTGGTTCTCACCCTTGTTTTAAAAACACCTCTTATTTTGTTTTCTCCCTATTTCACCTCTCTCTCCTTGTGATACTAACAGAGCCGGGCCTAAACCTGAACTCAGCTCTAGCAAGGCGAGGCACAGACCCTCTGAGCTCAAACTGATTCCCATGTGTCCATGATTAACTCCATCAGACACACGGATATTTTGCCAACTTTTTTCCACACGCTCTTCAAGTTTCCCCAAGAAAGTCCCAGGAGTTGTCAGCAGCCTTGTCTCTCCAGAGACAGGGAATAAGGGGCAAAGGGCCACAATCCCGGCCCCTCCTGCCCCTGGCATTGCCTCCTGCTGCAGCCCAGCCATATTCCACCTCCTGCGTCCCCCTGGAAGTGCTCAGAGTTAACCACAGCTCCAAAGTTGGCACAGGAGCAGAGCGAGGAGGAGGGAAGGAGATAAAGTTGTGCTTCCAGCTGAGATTTAAAGCTGCTGAGTCAATGAGGCAGAGAGGGAGCAGAGGGGAGAGAGTGGTGCAATAACCACTCTGTCTTCAGCCAGCAAAGATGAACAAATTGGCTCCAAATTGCCCTCCTTCATTTCATAGCTGGCTGGACACACCTCATCCATCAGCTGCACCCCTGGAGCCCTCCATCCTCATCCTCCCTCCTTAACCACAGAGGGATAGACAAGAAGGAAGAGCTGAGGCCCAACCCAAGCTCCGCGTGGTCCCCACACAAACATCCTCAGCTCTTCCCAACCCAGTTTTCCCCACTTTGCAGCAACATCCATCCTTTTCCATTAATTCACTCTCCCAGTGTGCTTACTATTTAAGCTCTGCATTACTTAACTCTCCACCCCGTTTGGAGACACAGTTTGCCGAAAAGGCACAATGCAGAATAAAATTGTATCTTCTCCTTTGTTTCAGGGGCTAATTACCACTTTGATTGGGTTTCTGGGCATGAACACGTGCTGCATATTCTGCAGGGCACAGCTGCACCGCAGAAAGTGATCCTGGGAGCAGCACAAGTTTCACACTTTGCTTTTCAAAGCGCGAGGAAAAGAAATAATAGCTGGTCATTAGGCATGGGACAGATCCCGTTTTTCAACCTGTTTTCTTGGGTATAGTGTCAGGATGTGGGTTTTCCCCATGGTCCCTCGTCACAGGGTCGCCCAAAGCAAGTTGAAACGAGCTGAGCTTAAAGAGGGCATTATTGGGATTATAATGCTTTTGTTGTTCCTCTGAAATTATGGAATAACCCCTTCTTATGGATGAATGTGAGAGGCTCTGAATTCACGGGAGAGCAGCATCCCAAATCCTCATATCCTCCCATATCCTAGTTGTACTTCCTAGGCCTCATCCCAAGGGCCTCAGACATATTTTACAGCCCTCTGCCAACAGATCCCTGGATTTCCATCCCATATTTCCACTCACAGGATGGTCCTTCCATTCCTGCACATCACAGGGATTGGTGCCCCCCGGGATGCCCTGCCCACGAAGACCTCTCACCACAGGGCAAGGCTGCACCACACACAAAATACAAAGGAGCCAAGCCCAAACCATGCATGGAAAGAATAATTTGCAGCACAAGGGGAGAAAAAGGCCTTTTCTGAATCCAGAAATAACAATTAAATAGCTCCCCTTGGACTGAGGGGCAGGGAGAGGGCAAACAACCCAGGGGTGCTCCTGGGCACGGCCAGGACCCCCCTTGGCCAAGGAAACATCTCCCTCCTCACAAACCCCGAGTGGCTGCGTGGGATTAACTCCCACAGGTTGGAGACAACAAAAAACACTGCCTGGAGCAAGCAGGAAAAGCCTTCCTGGAGCCAGGGATGGCATCTTGGCAAGCAGAGCCCCAGGCAAGAAGCTCATCCTGCTGGCACTTGGCCACCAAACCCTCCCTCCTATTAAAACGTCGGCCCTTTGCTATTTGGGAAGCAAAAGGCCAGGGATTTGTTTTTCCAACACAGCCTTGGCTCCTCACAGAGGAATCAAAGTCTCAGCAAAGCCACCTACGCAATTCAAATCCCAATTTAAATCGCCCAGAGCAGAGCAGTGCCGAGGAACAGGTACAGCACACGTGGGAGCAGCAAGGATGGATCATCCCGGGGAGGGGACAGTGCCCAGGGTGGGGAAGTGGCACCAACAGAAGGGATCAGGGTGATGGAACCCCCAGTTCAGGTGTGGTGGCAGCACCAAGCCCCTGCTCCTCTTGCTTTCCATGATTCCCAGCTGCAGCAGCCCCAGACGTGGTTTTGGGGGATGGCACCTGCTCCCCTCCTCCATGGCCAGGCTGTCCTGCATCTCACCACCCCCTCAAGGGGCCCATCCCTGTGACAAGTCACCTGGTGACGCCCAAACGCTGCATTTCCAGGAGGATTTATCCCACAAGGATACCCCAGAGCTGAGAGCAGGAACTGCCACCCTGGGGCTGAAGGCACCTGATGCTGCACCTCCCCAGCCTGGGAACACAGCCAGCCCAACACCAAAGTGCAGCCACTTCCAGAAAGCTCCTCATGGTCCTTACAGCCAAGATGTTCCTCCAAATCACTGGTTTTACAGAAAACTCCTTTCCATGCAGGATGCATTTCATCCCAAGGGAAAAGTACGGGTCCTGGAAGCAGCTCCTAAGCTGCCAGGCACCTGGGTGGAGGTTTTCCTCTCTAAGCCTCATCCCAAGGGCCTCAGACATATTTTACAGCCCTCTACCAACAGATCCCTGGATTTCCATCCCGTATTTCCACTCACAGGACGGTCCTTCCATTCCTGCCCATCAAAGGAACTGATGCCCCCCCGGGATGCTCTGCCCACACAGGGCAAGGCTGCACCACACAGAGAACACATTTATTTTCTAACTCCCTGCTTCGCCTGGACTTCTTCAAACGCCAAAGACACGAAGCACCACATCCCTTCAGCACAGCTCGACGCTCTCCCAGGACACCAACCCCACGTGCTTCACCTTCCACAGCCCGTCTGCTCTCGGAACGAGCTCCAAAAAGCTGGAGTCATGTTCACCTCAACATCAGATATTCATTTTTGGCCAACGAGCAGCTGTGCAGCCAGCAGGGAAGGGGCCTGATCAGTCCCATGCCGACTTCCCACGTCAGCTTGGGTTTTATTTAACGGGATGGCTCTCCCAAGTCATATATCTCCAGCAGCCTGGGCTGAAGGAAGCATTGCCTGATGTTTATAGTAACAAATCTAATAATCAAATACAGTCTGGTAAATGACAAACTGTTTATTTTCCCCTCACATGAGGAATTCTTATAAAACTGCTGAAACGTTACATTTAAAAGTCATTTACGTGGCGACGCTCTGGGTATTGTCATAAATCAGGGGAAACAGCCTCAGGAATCATTTCAGAGCCTCAAAATAATCCCAAACAGGAATCTTCTCTTCACGCTTCAACTGAGGAACATACGAGTGTATATAAATATATTATTTTTTTTTTCTTAATTAAGACAAAAGGATAAATGGGAATTTTGAGACACAAGTTGAGCAGCACGTGCCGAGGGCTGGCTGGATGCTTCCACCTCCCCGTCCTGGTGGGATCACAGAGGACTTTGGATCCTTTACAATCTCCTTCCTTTGGGGCTTCCCAAGTGGGGGAGCCCAGCCAGGCATTTAAGGCACGGGGAACAGATAAAACCCTAAATTATGTCCATACCTTCCCAACTGGTTCCACTAAAGGAGTGAAACTGAGTCAGCCCAAAGGTTTATCCACCTCCTGTCCTTGGCAGGGTAAATACACAGAGAAAAAGAACACAAAACCGAGGGAAAGTAAAGCAATAACCTTCCCTGTATTCAGCACCTGGTGGGATCTCTTGATCCAAAGGTCAACACCATAAATAAAACTGAATTAAACTTCCAGACTTTACCAAAGAAGCACCAGATTCCTGCTATAAATCGTTAAATATCGTTTTTCCCAGCAATGGCACCAGAGGAATCCAATCTACACCAGAACATGGGTCCTGACCACAGCCCAACCCCACTGATGTCCAGGAATATCTCCAGGGGGAGGTTCTGCTCCAGATTATGGAGATCAGAAGCCATTCATGTCAAAGCATGTGTAAAAGGAAGATCATGGGATCACAATCAGGTCCCCATAAGTTTATTTCTGAATCTGGAATCCTTCCATCAGCACGTCTGAAACCTTCAGCTGGAGGACAACGGAGCCCTCAAAGCTCTTCATGCAAATAATTCAGACACTTCCAGGAAAAACAGGGACAAAAAAAATCACTCCTTTCCCACCCTGCTCTAGTTTGAAGGATGGCAGCAGGGAAAGCCAGCTGAAATCCCACACTTCCCCCAGAGAGGTAACTGGGTGTCCACCCACATCTCACTTCAGATCCTAATTTGCTCCCTACTCACCATCCGTGCTCGGAACCTTCCCTGGGAGCTCCAGCAGCCAAGATTTGGTATCTAGTGGCCACCTGGCTCCTGAGACCTGTCCCTGCACAGCCAGGGAGAGCAGTGCTCCTGGAGTCGGGGGTCACCAGGCACTCACGGAAAAATGCCAAGATCAGGGTGTTTTTCTAGCACAAAGAGGTTACCCAGGCTCAGCACTATCCAGGAATTTGAGCAACACTCATACCCCCACTCAACACACGTCTCCCTGATCCCAAGAAGCATTGCCAGGAAACCGGGATGCCCAGGGGGCTGCCTCATAAGACCCAAAGGATTTGTGTCCAACAGCAGCAGACCAGGAGAGTCATCCATTATCCACATTCCACAGGCTGGTAGGAGCTGCTGCCACCAGTTTGTGAACTGGGATAAAGCATTTCCACCCACCAGAAAGGCAAACTAGACTCTGCCCCCGGCCCTGTGACCTCAGAGTGAATTAAGTCAGGACCGATGTTATCCCAAACTTCCTCCAGCCCTCTGCAAAGAGCATCTGGAAAAACACGAACCAATCGTACTTTTATCAAACAGGCACAGGATTAAGGGACCATTCCAGAAATCCTCTGATAAATGTGGAGCTTTCTTCAGGCCTAAGTGATTCCCTCCAGAAAGGCTGAGATCTGCACAGCTGCCCCGAGATCCAGCCTGCCCAATTCCCGTTAATATTCATGGGCCGGAGAGAACAAGACCTTCTGTGGGAAGACTGATTTTTTTTCCTCAGCTTTCTTTCCAAAGAACAGACTGAAGCTCTTCAGGGTGGAAGCTCAGACAGGCTCTGAGTGAGGAACTGAAGCTTTTGGAAGGCTCTTGGCTCTCCAGCCTGCGGAAAGGGCAGCACATCACGGCGTTCCAGAGAAAACAACGCCACGGGATGCGCCAGCAGCGCGGAGCCCGATTGATCCCGTCCTTCTTGGCAGCCCTGTGACACACACCAGCGCTGGGAGCCTTTTTAGGGATGCTGGTCCAGGCATTCCAAGGCAGACAGCATCCCGTGGATGTCTGGTGCCCTCGCTGCAGCAGGCGGGGTAGTGGTTGTTTGGCACCGGATCGCTCCAGGAGCCATTGGAAGTTGCAGAAAAGCTGGACAGCGTCCAACGGGAGACTGGAGCAGGACACGCTGCCGGGGCCAAGCGCATTCCTTGAGCACTGCCTTCCCTGGGGGAGGATGTGTCTCCGTGCTCCACAGCCTGAGGACGGGAAGCCCGGTGCGACTCCAGGCACCGCAAACCACGAGTGAGGTGTCCACGAGATCTGCCGCGGGGGCAAAACTTCCAAGCCTCCTTTCCCCGGGTTGTTCAGCACTGCCTGCTCCCAAAGTCCTGCCATTCTGACGTGCTGAGGCTCCATCCCACCGTGCAGGACGCGCTCTGCTGCACCGTGACCTTGACTCCCCCGCCAAGGACACGCAGGGGCAAAGGCAGGGCTCGGTGATAAGGGAATTCTGAGGGCTCCGGGAAGGAGCTCGGAGGAGGCGAAGCGAGAACAGAACAACAGGCTCCGTTCTGTCTTAGCCATCAGCAGACAATCCAAAGTGGAAGTGTATTGTCTGGGGAATGCTCCAAGGAAGCCCAGCATCCCAGCGGAGAGTCCCGGCTGTTTTGATAAGACACTGTTAAAGGCCCAATTCTCTAAACACAAGTCACTCTTTGTACAGATCGGGGCTGGAAATGTTACATTAAACCCCCTCCTTTGCCTTGCTCTGCAACTGCCAAGGAAAAAAAAAAAAAAAACCCACGAGCCCGGGATGTTTCCTTTGCTATCTGGAGTTATTTATAATAAACTCTGACTGAACTGCACACACAGGGCCAGAGGAGCAGAGGAAGCAGATGAAGGGTGGTAAAGCTCACCCTGCAATCCATCACTGCCCCAAAGCCCCGCTCAAACCAGGCAGCGGGTCTGGCTTCCATCAGGCAAAGCCAGGAAACATGGGGTTAAGGCCCAGCTTAAACTTGGTCCTTAAGTGACTCCGGGGCTGCAGCAGCACCGATGTCTCCAGCGGGTGACTCCTGCCTTGCCTGCACTTGGCTCTTCCCCCCAAAGGAGCTGTAGAAGGAGTCTGGGATCCCCACACGGCTCCCTGATGGAGCACCGGGGGTCACACAGGTCACACACAGGGCAGAGCCCACCGGGCTGAGGAGCAAACAGCTCCATCCCACCTGAGCACTTCTCACCCTCCAGCTCCCCGCCCCCAGAACCAGTATTAGGGCTGACATTAAACTGCAGGGCTGACTCAGAGCTGAGGATATTTTATCCTACTGAATTTCTCTCCGACCCGTGAAGGATCACAGGCTGCCAAGACACACCACCTCAGACGTAGCTCCTCTTTCTTGTGATGAGCTGGTGGCTTAAATCCATCCTACAGGTGATGCTGCTGTGACACCAACTCATCCCGGGGAGCAGGATGTGCTTCCAGACATTTAGAGCTCAACTGGCGGCTTATGAGGACAAAGTGACACAGAGCAGGCAGGGGATTGATCTTGCCCAACTGATCCCTCTTGTCTCACTTAAAGGCAAACTCCACGGCCCTTCCTGGAATGAACAGTCCTGCTGGGTCACCAGAGGACCAGGGCAATGCACAAGCACAGCAGGGAACCACCAGCTCTCCGTGGTGGAAGCAGCTTCTTCGGGAGCATTTGTAGAGAACTGACAACACGGCTTTATAAACGAATCCTGATCTCTGGTACCTATTTCTTAGGTCAAGTTCTGCCCAGGTGGATATGAGGTATTTTGAAGGTGTTTCCCAGGAGGAATTACAGGTTCCTGTGTCACAGGGTCTCCCCCCACCTCCACCACTGCACAACCCCTTCCAAGTCACCCCCTTGCTCCTCTCTCATCTCCTGCAAGAAGCCTCCAACTCACTCTCTCCAAAGCATTCCCAGCCCAGATTCCCTCTTACTTCCAGCTCCATGGCACTAGGAGCAGCTCTGGGCTCAGCCAAGTGCTGCCCTGATGCAAATGGGCTCCGTGGGTTGTTCCAGCACATGGGAAGCAGCTCCTCGAGCTCCAGCCCTTGCTGAACACTCCCAGGAAAGCCTGGTAGGTGCTTATCAAAAACTCGGAGCTACAAAGAAACCAGGTGTGACTCAGCAGGGCCCGGGAAATCTCAGTGAGAGACGAGTTTTCTTTTAGGAAAAAAGTTTAAAAAAAGTGAAAATAAGAGTCAATATGGCCTTAAGACAACCCTCCATCTTGCTGTGGCTGAGCAGCTTTTTTTCCAGTCACTACACCCTGCTCTGGCAATGGGATAAGATTTTGGTTCATCCTAACAGGAGGCTGTAGGTTGGGGGCGATGGAGCCACTGCAGCAGGATTTGTACATGGGACAAACACTGAGGCAGGGTCAGGAGAACAGGGTGAGCCTTCAATGTGGGATAAAAGAATCTGGGCAGGACCCCAACTGTGAAATCCCTCTACAAATCCTCAGTGATGAGGTTACCATCATTGGTAGGTACTCACCATTAGGTTACCCCCAACTTCCAGAGCTCCCCTTTTTAAATCCCAAGTTACCAGCTCAAGATCAGGTCCAAGGAGTCTGTTTAATAAAACAGCAGCTTTCTTAAAGTTTGCTTGCCGTCACTGTCACCTCTCCCACGTCTGCCTGTGCCCAGAAGCTCAAGTATGTTAAATTTCAGCCTAGAAAATAAAAGATTGGGGAGAAATTGGTGATATTTACTTTTTTTCCCCCCTCCTCAAGAGTTGCTCTGCACTGTTCAATCCTCCAGGCTAGGGAATTCAATAAGCCAGAATGTTTGGATCACTTGGAGCTGCCTCGGCCCCTCAGTGCCAAAGGAGCTGAGATTTAACAACAGAATCACAGAGTGCATCACACCCCTACAGACTCTGCACAAACACTCCTCCAAAAGGGCCTGGGAATGAGAGGCTGGGGATTTATGGTGTGTTTAGGGATAAATCCTACCCCTGGACTCATCATTGAGGTTCCCTGACCTGGAACGCATGGCTGAAGAACAGTCTTGGTTTCTTTCCCAAACCCAAAGTGCTGCTTCCCTGCTCACCTCCCCAGGGGGGAACCCAAAAGCAATGAATAAAGAGCTCGTGGATCCCTCATTTCACCCCAGGACTTCAACAAGCATCTCCAAGTCTGGCAGCATCCTATGGACTGACCCATCCAAGGAATTCACTTCTTGGCAATCTCCTCCAGAAAGGTTTTCGTTCCTTCGCAAACCCAGTCAAGTCCTTTCTGCTGGCAACAGCAGCACATTCACCCCAGAAGACCATAATTAGGTCACCCCAAAGCTGAAAGAAAACAGAAGGTGTCAGGGTGACCTAACTGTGGCCTTCCAGGACCTCAAGGGAGCCAAGAAAGAGGGAGAGGGACTATTTACAAGGGCCTGGAGCAGCAGGACAAGGGGGAATGGCTTCCCAGTGCCAGAGGGCAAGGTTGGGTGGGATATTGGGATGAAATTGTTCCCTGTGAAGGTGGGGAGGCCCTGGCACAGGTTGCCCAGAGAAGCTGTGGATGTCCTGGAAGTGTCCAAGGCCAGGTTGGACAGGGCTTGGAGCAACCTGGGCTAGTGGAAGGTGTCCCTGCCCATGGCAAGGAGCTGGAACAAGATGATCTTTAAGGTCCCTTCAAACCAAAACCACTCTGTGATTCTAAGATCTAAAGACACGCTCCCACATATTAACTATGCCCACACAAACATTGCCTCTCTGTTCCTCTGCCTTCCCATCGGCTGTGCCCAAAGAACTTCAGTTTGTGGTACCCAAGCCCATGTTTTGCTTTGTCTCCAGGGAGCTCTTCCTCCTTCCCTCTCTCTGTCATCCCCAAGGAAGGAGGTGTCAGCTCCTCCTTTCCCTCCCTAACCACATCAAGCAGCTGCCTGAGCTGCAGCTCCTCTGAGACTGGAGCAGATCTCCATGCAAATACCTGTGTTCTCATCACAAACCTCGGAGGGATTCACGGGACAACAGGAAAAATCAAAACAAACAGGCTGGTTGGGGAGGAGAGCGACAGGGATCAAAGAGCTCGGGTACAACAAGCTCCGCGCGGATCCCGAGGGATGCTCCCCCCTCAAAACATCCCTGTTCGTAACATTCACCCAACATCCCAGCTGATGTGAGTCTCCAGCCTTCTGGAACGTGACAGATGTCCCAAACACCCCGTGCCACAACTTCTGGTTCTGTTTCTGCAGCGAGATCGACCAGGATATTTGATACCCAGGCAAATCCTCCTGCTCTGCACCGCAAGGATGGAGGGAAGGGGCCAGGAGCAGCCACACATCTTGGGTTCACCCTCTGAATAGTTGTGCACACAGAAAGTCATCTAGGGGTGGCTTCTGGAGGCCCTGATTTGGAGCAAAACGGCAAAATACTGGGAGCATTGTGAGAACACACAATTTCCATCTGTCCCTTGGAACGGGCAAAATTAGCTCTCGGAGCAGCTCAGTTAATCCACTGCCAACCCAGCCTGCCTGGGACAGTGCTCAGAGCAGAGCTGGACTAAGGGAAAGAAAGAGGAAAATTGTCTCTTACAGCTGCATCTTGTCCAAGCTCCCCTGCCCTGCCCTGCCCTCAGCCCGGCCCAGCAGCTCCGGTGTGACTGCTCCGCTACTTCCCTGCGGTACGAGGGTGGGAAGAGCCCTGGAAGCCCCCGCACGGAGCTCATCAGCCTCTAATTCACCTCCAATTTGTCTCTGTGCAGGTTGATGACTCCTAATTGCTGCTTCAGAAATACAGTGCAGCCCCTGATGATTTGAAGTTGGGCCAAGTTATCCCGGAATTAACTATTAGGGGACATCACGGAATAACTTTCCTCCTGTCCCAGGCAGTTAATATTCACTTAAAAGTGTATTTTACTTAAAGCCACAAGGCTGCTTGGGCAGCTGGATTAAGGGATTGGACACAAGCACCAGCTGCTACCTTAAGAATTAAGGGCAAAAGCTGAGCTCAAGTTCTCTTAAAACATCTGTGTAAATAGCAGTAACATATTTCTTGCGTGAGGTTTTGTCCTCGGTGGCGGAGGCACGGGCTGGACACCCAACCAGGTCCAATTCAGTGTGATAATGGCACAATACACCTGTGTGGCTTTGCCTTGGCACCCCCTGGGACTCTCCCTGCTTTCCCCCAGCCTGAGGATGTGCCCGAGCTCCAAGTATAATCCAGAGGAAAACTAACGGGAGCGAGTAGGCAGCTCAGTGCGTCTTGTCTGCTGAAGCAATTGAAAAGCAAAACAAAAACCACACAAACACAGGGAGAAAAACATGATTCAGAGTTCATTGACTGGAAATGAAAGCGATCCCAGAGGCTCTAATGGAGTTACTCCAAACACGTCACTCGGAGCACGGAAGAGAAAGCCAAGATTTTGCTTCCAAGGGATCCGGCCCCAGCCTCAAAACACCAGGTAACCAAGCCAAGGCAAAGCTGAGCTTAAACTCAATTGGAATAAATCTAACCCCGCTTTTTCATTCAAAAAAAAAAAAAAAAATCTCACTGAAATACAGCAAATCGTCTCAGACACAGCTGCGTGAAAACTCAAGAGAAACATCTACATCAATTTGGGGTTACAATCCCAAAATTCATCCCTGGGGATGAGCTATAGGCTCCATTCTGTGCCATAAATCAGCACAGTGCAACCCACATGATACAACTGGTTTATGTTCATAAGGGATTTGCCACCTTGACACGCTGGGAAAAAATAAATACATATGGACTCAATCCATAATCCAAACCTGTAAACAAACTGCAAATTGGAGCTGTATTTATTGCTCTGACCAGGTTTGAGGTGAGAGAGCCGAAGGCAACTGCAAAAACAAAGCAGGCTCTGGGATGCATCTGTAAATGCCATGGAAAGTGGCAAATTCACTGTGCTGAGGGGTTATAAATTACAGTCTGAATATGTAAATTGTAGATATTTCAGAGAGATTATGAGCAATCTTTAGTAAAATCTGATGCAGCGAGTTGGTGCCTCTCAGTTTGCACTGGAAGGGAATATCCAGCACAGAACAATTTAAAATAAATCAGCAGGAAAGGAGAAGCACACACAAAAATATCCTAAAATAATTCTAATTACTATTTTCAGTGAAACTGTGCACATAGTAAATTTGGATGTGGATCCACAGACAGATAACTTCAGAATCCATTGGCTTTTGCAGCAATAAAAAGCACTAATCAGGTTAAAGGCTGAGGGAGGCAGGATTTTTCTGAGTGCATTTGCAAATTAAACCTGCTCAGAGATACCTGCTGGAATCCTGAATGGTACAACATGGAGATAAATCCCTAAAACTTCATGAGCTGCACTCTCAGCTTGGAATTCAACCCCCTCCGGAAAAGGGCAAAGGATACACAGTCAGTCTCCTCAGGTTAAGGAAGAGATCAGGACTGGGATGGGGGGGGTTAAATATGATTTACTTATTTACTATTATATTTCATTAAAGCCAACGTTATAATTTTATTTTCATTACTTATATCTCTGATTTCCTTTGTGCACACTTTGTTCAGGGGACTTTTTTTTTTTTTTTGTTATTTCATCAGATAATTTCACATTTCCATTCCTGGAAATGAAACATCCCATCCTATTTTTTCCTGCTTTCCCTACACTCTCATTCCTGAGCACATCCAGGTGTTACCAAAGAGCTCCAGCAAAACCTCATCTGCTCGGGAAGTATTTTTGGCATTAGCTTTCTAACCCATTTTTTTTTTTTTTTTGGCTGCAAAATCATTTTTAGACATTAGCTTTAAACCAACTGTTTGAGTGTGTGGAGAGTTCAACACCTCGCTCGGAGCGTCCACCCCCTGCCCACAACCTGCCATGGTTTGCCCAAATATCCCAGACTCCGGCAGCTTTGCCACAGGACAGGGATTCCCAGCACCAAGAGTTTGCCAAGAAGACAGGAACAATGGCATTTCACAGAGGTCCGAGGGGCGAGCAGCACTGAAGGGATTCAGGATGCAATCCGAGGCCGGGGACGATGGTTTGGGGATGCCACAGGCACCGGACCACGACAAACCCAAAAAACCTCTCAAAGGCAAAACTCGGGGCTAAACTGTTGCTGAGACGCACTGAGCCAACACAGAACACCGGAATAGGAGCTAAACCAACATATTTTTAGAGGAGTTACAATTTCCAAGGCTTTTCTTCCCTCAGTTTCCGAATTGCTCGTCACCCCGCGGGTGATGCCGTTGGACACGCAGCAGCACCTGCGCCTCTCCCAGATCCACTGGGCATCCTGGATGCTCAGCGGCTCCCAGGATGAGGCCAGGAATACATATTCATTCCCCCACCGGGTTTTCTCATGGCCCACTAAATATTTTAACTGCAATATTTATCCTGGGAGATGACAAACGATGATCGGGTCAAACCCTCCCTTTGCACTTGTCAAGGAGACAGGCGGAGTAAGAGCAGATTGAAAGCAAAGCTCTCCGAGAAAGCTGCTCAAATCTTATTATAGAGCAATCAAATGAAGGTGGTCCGACTGCTGGAAGCTCACACACGGTCACTTCCACCCACACCTCGTGTCCAACCCCCCAAAATCCCAAAGTGCTGCACGCTCCCACGGGCCAGAGCACAGCAGTTGTGCAACGAGGAGCGAGGAGAGCTGCAAACCTCGTGTCAGGGAACAATTTATAACAGTGCCAAGCAAACAGCTCAGCCCAGGATGAAGAACAAGATGACAAAGTGAAGACCAGACTGTCAAAAAGCAGAGCAAACAAACCGTTCCGCACAAAGCGCCTTTTTTTCAGCATCCAAGTGTATGGGCACCTATACTGAGGAATGCTGGAATTAACACACGTTATTCTGGACCTTAGGTCTGTCCTGAAGGGCTTGTAAGGGCAACCAGCAGGTAGAAGCACTTCAGAGAGAGAAATTAAAAAATTGAAGCCCAGATGCGAAGCAAGCAGAGACTCCCCCCAGCCAGGGGAGCAGAGCCAGCCCCACAGAAATCAGCTGGCACCCGGGGAAGCTCCGGAGCCTCTGGAGGAAAGAAACCAGCAGAGGGTTTCTTCTGACTAAGGCACACAGAATCCAACCTCTAATGAATCACTGAGTGTTTTTATGAATCACTAAATAACCAGCAAAGTTGCTCGAGCCGTAGCGAAGCCGCGCTTTGCAAAGCTGACGCCCCGTGTTGGGACGGGCAGCAGGTTCTGCTGAGGCTGAGCCTGACGTCCCAGCTCCAGCCCCTTTCTCCAGTCAGTTGGAGAGTAAAACCCCTTGGAGCAAGGAGATGGAGGACACAAAGGCATCACATGCTGCCCCATGAAGCAGCAAAGTCCAGGAGATGCTGCCAAACCCCCCCCGAAGGCACAGGGACATCGAGGGATTGACCACAAGTGACTCAACACTTCATTGATCAAAGCAACAGCAAAATAATATATTAAAGGAAACCCCATCTGACACAGGTTTAGCTCGGGGTTTCTGTAGAGCCATGAGGTAACAGAGCCTGGGAAGAGCCAGGAAAGGACCCTGGGGGGGTGGCAAACCCCCAAATCCTGCTCTAACCACCCAACGTGCACACCGAGTACACAAACTCCCACCCACAGACCTCTATAAATAAACCCACGTAGGAGATCCAGGCCTGGAGAAATAAGTAAGTTTGCTTCCAGTTATAAGTGGTTCCTTTTTAAAAATAAAAAAAGGCAAGTTAAAAGTTCCTCAGTAAAACAGAGGGAAAATACAACATGACAGTGAAACTTCAATTTGAACCATTGTATCGCAAGAACTACATTTGGGCTGCTGATTTGCTGTGAACTGGGAGGTACAAGCGACTTTGTGGTTGGAGGTGGGGTTGGAGGTAACCCTGGAGCTGGGGAGGAGGCTCCTGTGCTGGAACCATCACTCAGCAAGGCTGGGGAATGACACCGCACAGCAACAGCTTGACTAAAGTCAAGCCTGACACCAGCCCCAGAGCCCGGCCCAACACCTCCTGCTCCTCTGATCGACTTTAACGGATGTAATTCCCTGATTACTGCTCCCACCCCTGAAAACCAGCCCCTGCCACACCTTCGGCTTTGAGAATTCAGAACTCTCTTGGTTTTATTAACACAAAACCACACAAAGGGGAAGGGGGGGGAGGGCGACGGGATTTTTTTTTTTTTCCAGGTTGTTCTTAACATTCCCAAAGCACAGCCCAGCTATTAAAAACACAAGAGTGCATCTCCTGCCTCTGCCCGTCCCGTTTTCCCCGGGATGCGCCCGCGTGCCTCCGGCCCCGCGGATTCCACGCTCCGTAAGCTGATCCCCCCACACCTGTCCCCCCGGGAACCAGGCAAGGGCTTTTTTTAGCCATTCCTAAGCCTTGGCAGTAACCCCCTCCTCCTGCTGAAGCCACAGAGGCAAACCACGCTTCGGCCCAGCCACGCAGGATTTCCACCTGCTCCAGGCCACAGGTCCGGGCTGTCGCTGCTTCCCACAAATATCTGGAGCAGTTGGGCAGCTCTCGGGGGATCCTCATCGCCAAAGGGTCGCTGGGAGACCCCCCCATGAGGTGCCCTCACTTCCCAACCCATGGTGGCGTTTGGATTTTTGGGCGCTGATGTGCCCAGATCTGTGGTACAAACACAGTGGGATGCAGCTCCTGCCCCTGCCAGGAGCATCCCACGGGAACAGCCTCCAACCCATCAGGAACTGGACCCCAAATGGAAAGGATGGGACACCTGGGGGCTGAAACATCACAGGGAAACACATGGAAGTGCACTCCCACCCCAGGAAACACTCGGTGAGCACAGGGAAAAGGGGTGCATGGGACAAGATCTTCTCCTCTCTCCCCACAAAATAAACTCCAAGGAGAGTAAAGGACAAATCCCTCGGCAAAAAAAAAAAAAAACAACCCGCCCCATCAAAGGCACCTGATTTTAAGAAGGACTTAATGCTTCCCAGGTGAGCGAGCACCTCAGAGAAGCTCCTCAGACTGAGATTTTAGGAGTCCTCACAGTCACACCCCTTCCTTCTGTAACAGAGGGAGATCTCTTAGCGAACCTAAAGCTCATTATGGTGGTTTACGGATTTGTGCTTCTGCGTGGGCAGGAAGAGTCACCACAACCACACACCCGGCCGGAAACCACCTTCTTTTGTCATTTTTTGAGTTACTCTTCACCCTGGAACAAGCACCTGGGGAACCTCAGCCCTCAGCACACTGATGTCCTTCTCCAGCCTCCTCATTCAGCTGCTTTCCAAGTGTCCCAACCCCGTGGTGGTGGCACTTGTCCCCCAGCTCCCGACCTCCGGCTGCCTGAGCCCCAACACACGCCCAGCACCTGAGCCAGACACACATCTCCTCCCTTCGAGGGGGCTCCAAAAATCACAGCCACCTCTCACCAAGAAACCTAAAAGTTGCCTCCAAAGGATTTTACTATGGAGAGTGGGAGAAGGGGGAGAGATGCCAGCAAGGAGCTCGTCCCTATTGCTGTGATACATCACGAGCTTTGTTCCGCTACAACTGAAACACTCCGGCTCCGACAGCACCAACACCACAACCCAGGGCCTGGGGGGGTTTATGGCATTTCTTCACTATTAACCAGCCAGCACCATCTCCATCTGATATTATGTCAGATGGGCAAGGTTTGGTGAAGAACTCACTCTCCTGTGAATTCTGAGGGGGGAAATCAAAGCACAGCCTCACCCTCCGGCGGCAGGAGCAAACCCGAACCCTCCCTCTGAGCTGACGCTGCTGTGGCTTTCTCCTGCTGTTGCTGGCACTGATTTTGGGGATGCCAAACCCTGAGTACTGTGTGGGACAGACCCCTCAAAGCCAAAAGAGGAGAAGGCTTCTCCCCCTCCTGCTCCTTTCCAAAGTTTTAAAACACAATCACCTGATGCAAGGGAAGAAATCTGCCCTGACTCACTCTCAGCTGTGACAGGAACACAGTGCCCTCTCCAAGCCCTTCCAGGGCCAAGTCTATGACTTTTTTATTATGGAACTATCATTCTGTTTAACATTTCCAGGGTTAAGCGTTGCTTGAAGCTCAACTCCTTGTTTATTTCTCCCTTCCACCTGTACGTGCAGAGGAGCCCCGCTGCCCCCTCGCAACGGTGTAAAGCAGAAGTACCTGCAAAACTCATCACTCTGGGCAAACCTCGATCAAACAAGAGGAGACTCAAGGCCATAAAAATTGTGGGGTTTTCCCTCTCCAATTATTTCTCCTACCAACAGCCCAAGGCAGCATTCCGGGGAGGATTGTGCAATTCCTCCTACCAGCAAGGCTGGAGTCGGTGTTGTTGCTGAGAACAGTGATCTGAGAGGCTCAGGGGCTTCTCTGGTTAACTGAAGTGAGATCAATAATAACCATATTAATAAATAATGGGTTTAATAGCAGCAAACTGCAGACAGGTATCGGGGATGGGGGGAGGGAGGGAAAAGCATTAATTATCCACACAATGCCAGTGCTCCAGGCACAGCTAAAAGCTCACTTTGGGAAGATTATCACGACAGACTGACAACTCTCACTTGCACACAAGCATTTCGGGTAAAATTCAATTTTCTGGATGTCAGAGTCGAGAGGAACACCCTGCTGTCTATCATTTCACATTAATAAACTCAGTAAAGGACACAGGGGAGGGGGGGAGATTTAGAGGCTTGATTGTTCTCTTCCTTCCCTGCCAGCAAGTTGCAGAAGAACAAAAGCAAAGGGGAGTTTTGGGGAGCAAAGGCATGTGCTTTCCCCAAAGCAACTCCAGCCCGCTCCATTTCTCCCCTCTGGAAAAGTGCACATGCACTCCCAGCTCTTATATAAACACAGGAGGGTCAGCGCCTGGCTGAGATTCCCCACCACGACTAAAATAAATACGAGGTTGTCTTTTAAACTTCTCTCCTTCCCACCCCAGAGTCAGAGGAGGGGAGTTGAGGGGTTCTCCCCTCTGTGGGTGCTCAGGGGCTGCAGCTCAGCACCCTCCAAGGTCGGGCACCTCGTCCTGCCGCCCGTCCCGGACAGTCGGGCGATGCTGGTGCAGCCAACGGGACCTCGGCATGTGTCCCCCCCAAAAGGAGCCCAGTGGGATGACCACGGGGGAAGCACACTCCCTGTATGTCCCGCTCCCACAAAGCCCCCTGTCCCCCTTCCCGAGGAGGATGCACCGAGCGGGGACGCGCTGGGGACGCTCAGGGGACCGCGGTGGCTTCGTGCCATCCCCATGCGCTGCTGGGAGCGGGAAGCCCGCGGGATGCGGAGCCCTGACGGGATGCTCCGGGCACGGAGGACATCCCGGGGGGTGCGGTGTCCCTCGGGAAAGGATATGGATTACAGACCAGCCTGAGGCACCAGCTGCGCGGGCGAGTGGTTTGCTTGAGGCAGAAGAAGGCGGTGGGTGCCAGCGCCGGGTAAGGCACCTGCTCCTCCTCCTCGGAGGCCAGGTCGGGCGGCGGGTCGCGGCCGGGGGA
>VZRE01007307.1:3814-15960 GCA_013396775.1 Cephalopterus ornatus | reverse complement strand
AGAGACGCTCCTCCGCGGGGCTCCCCCGGCCCCCTGCCAACCCCGCCTGCCCCCAGGGCGTTGATTCATTAGTTTTAATAAATAAGTGTCCAAAGCCAAGTTCGAGGTCGGAGCGTTTTAATAACTGAAGATCGGCTCTGAACTGCGCCGATTTGGAAGCTGAGTAGCTAATCTTCTCAAGGGCTTAGCTCGCAGGGATCCGAATAAACAGATCATGGAAAGTCCTTACAGGCACCATCCCCTTAAACTCCGCTCAGGAAGTTTGATTCCTTTGAGTTCTTTGGAATTATGTGAATTATATCAGAATATAGCACCGATGGGGGCGGGAGGGGGGGACAGAAATTTAAAACTGTTAGCTGGATACATTCCCCTCCACTGGAATGTTTTAAGGAGTGTGAGTTCATTATACACCACCACATTCAATTTGCAAATGTAGTTCCCAATGCTATTCTTCATGGTTAATAACTGGGAATTGATTGAAAAGAGAGGTCATGCAGCTTTCAAAGCAGAAAGAGCTGAGCCTAATGGGGCTACTGAAGAGCTGGTTTTACATATGCACTTCCAAGGGTTGTTTTATTAGATGTTTGCAGGTTGTGATTAACAGTATGTGGCAATTTTATTATTGAACAAAAAAAAAAATGCCTCTGACAAGCAGGACACAGCCTGCAAAGAGAGTGTGAACTGTGCAAAGCAGAGACTGCACTTGGAGATTCCCCACGTTTCTAAGAGCTAATTAGGGCAAATCATAAATTACAGTGGGAAGATGTGGATGTGAGTTGGTGGAGCTGTCCTTGAGCAAACCCTCTTCCACTCATAAATTATCTTGCTCAGGAAAATGACCTTTAGAGGAAGAAAAGGAGGTTTACTAAAACGGGAATTGGGAGAAGGAGAGGCCAAGTGATGCCTCCTGACCCTCTCCCAAAGGCAGAAGCTGCCCAGGCAATAAACTTCCCTCCAGCTCCGTGGCAGGAGAGCAGGATGCTGCTCCCATGACTAACAAATCCTTCTTCAAAGCTCTTGTGGTTAGTGAAAAGAGACAACACTTTGTTGGCAAAGTATTTACTTCCTCCTGTAGTTCCTGAGTAACCCACAAGCAGTTGGAAGGAGCAGGGCAGATCCTGCTCCGTTTACTCCGCGTTGTCCCCAAGTGGCTGCAGCAGCACAGTCACCTCCCCACCTCTGCAGGAGTCAGAAGGATCTGGCCACAGCGTTTCTGCCATTAATAAACCACCAGAAATTTTAAAATCAATACCAATCTGAGACTACACCATCCCCTGAATGGGCACTTGGCTTGCAAGCTCCCAGCTGACATAATGGGATGTGTAATGCTCTGAGCTGGCCCTAATAAATCGTCCCCCGCTGGCACACACCCGGCTGCGTTCCAGCCCACGTGCAGCATGGACGGGCTGGAGACGAGCACATCAGCCCCAAAATCCCCCAGCCTGGAGCGGAGAGGGAGGTTCCCTCTCCTGGGCTCACGAGGGAGGTGTGTGAGCACTGGGAAGGGCTTGGGTCCCATCCCGCCGGAGCGAGAGCTCAGCAGGGCAAACTCGGTTTGGGTTTCTAAAGATCCTGGAGACACAAAGGTTTCCCTGGCTCAGAAAGCAGGTCTGCTCTGATCATGGCATGGTGAGGACAGAGGTCACTCAGCCTCCCCTCTGTCTGACCTTCTCCATCCATTCTCTCCAGCACCTACCAGCGACTTCCAAACTGCCACACAAAGGCAAGACTTCACCAGAAAATCCCTGCTTGTCTCTCGTATTTTTCATAAAACAGCCAAATTCTATTTCAGATTCCTCCTCCAAACCTGCCTCCAACCTTTCAAAGGCTGTAAAAATGTTCCAGCAACCCTGCTGATGGCGCAAACAGAATCCCTGCCCGGCTCAGGATGCCGCTACACCTTGAGCCCCCTCAAGGAACCCCAGTGCCAAGGTGAGATCCCACCAGGATTAAAGACCCATCCCTCAAGGTCGTGGGCACAGTGAGGGCAGGGCCAGGCATCCCCTGCATGTCCCACCCTGCTCCCTGGCCAGGCTTGGAGCAGGAGCTTTGCCAACATTTATCAAATATTCCGGGAGCGCCATTGGAACGTCCCGTCAGATGAAACCCAGAGAGTAAATCAAGCAACGAGGCTGAAATATCTAAACCTGTGACTGTGTGCGAGGCACAGCCTGTGCCCCAGAGCTGTGAGGGTCAGCTGGGGGGGGGGGAAAAAACCAAACCCAGAAATAAAAATCCAGTTTGACTTTGGGGGGGGTTGGTGCTGCAGCATCTCCTGGGCTGAGACGAGATCAGTAGGTCAGACCTCGGGCTTAAAGCTGCTTTGGGGTTTTATGCCTATTAAGCTGAGCTCTGAGCCATGAAGTCTGACAGAGGTGCTGAATGCTTTACGTAATTTCTGATGGTTTTTTTTTTTTTTTTACTGGATCTAATTCTAGCTGACTCAAAATCTGGGTTTTTCTGATTGCAGAAAAACCTTCAAACAAGGAACAATCTGGCTAATAGTGCTTGCATAAATCATCCTCCAAATAATGAGTATCTGTGGAGTGAATTCATTTAGCTAAATAGATGGAGGACCACTTTAAAGTTATTTAGAAAGATTAACAAAAGAGAAGGGAAATGAAAAACAGATAATAAATTGACGAGAGAAGGGAAAAATTGTATTAGAAACAATGAATTCATAATAAATTCAAAATGTTAAAGAAGAAATTTCCAAAAAAGGAGATTGGCACCGTGGCAGTTTGGCTGTGCTGGTGCTAAAATGTATTTTTAATTAAAATACATGGATGTTAAAATGCATTTTAAAATAGACAGATAAATAGGACCCAAGCCAAAATGATATTTTTATTTTTATGACTTACAAATTCACACGTAATTTGTCATTTCCTCAGTACAAGAGAACACTTACCTGCTCTGGGGCTGTTTCTTCCATTTCACCCAACGTGCCTTCATCAGCCCCCGACTCCAGAATGCCAAATGCCTCATTCCCTGTGGCATATCCCAGCATTTACTCCCTTCCCACCTGGAATCTGCACCTTTTTCTGACTAAAATTTCCAGTATTTTGCTCCTGCACTCTTTCTTCTTCTCTCCCTTTTCCCTCCTCCCATCTCAGTCTCTTCCCTTTCTTCTCCACCGATTTTGCCATGTGCAGCTCCTCATCCCAGCCCTTCATGTCATATTCCCTCTGCTCCTTGGGCCTTGATTTAGGGATGACTTTCCCTCCTTGTCCCACTGACATTCCCCCAGGGAGCCCCTGCGAGCAGGTTGGACTGTCCCCGTGAGCTTTTGGGATCTCAGAGGCCCTACAAAGCTCCGTGGGATGGCTGGGCTTGGATCTTTGAGGTCTTTTCTAACCTAAACAGAGGAGCTGTGGCTGCCCCATCCCTGGAAGTGTCCCAGGCCAGGTTGGACGGGGCTTGGAGCAACCTGGGACAGTGGAAGGTGGTGGAATAAGGTGAGCTTTAAGTTCCCTTCCAACCCAAACCATTCCAGGATTCCGTGATTCTAAAGGATTCCATGTTTGTATTTGCATTCCAGTGGCAGCAGCAGACATGGATTTTCCTTCCAGCAGTTCAGTGAGCGTTCCCTCTCCACACAGTCTCACGGAAGGTCTCAATGCCATAACGGAGGAACGCTGAGGTTCTCCGGAGCCAAGCCTGGAGATATCCACCGAGAGATCCACACCAGGAGTACAAAGGCTTTAAATCCCACCTAAATCCTGAGGCAAACTGGGATAATGCCCCAACTGATACGACGCTTTTGAGGTCAAGCCTACCACTCGTGTTTTATCCTCCAGAAAAACATCAATTTTGGGGAGAGCATCCCCTAGAAACCACCGGCATCGTGTTACAGAAGGACAAGGATGTCCATCCCCAAACCCTGCCCTCACCTTGCCCTGCCTCCAGTCTCACAGCTGACCATGCAGTGGTTCCAAACGCACCATCCAAGGAAAGGATTTCAACCCCAGAAATTTTGGACGGGCTCAAAAACCTCTTTGCGGCCTCTCCCCGCCTCCTGTCATGTTTGCTGCTTGGATTTCTTTACTTCTCATATCGTGTTTAGACTTGCTAAATATAAAAAGTCTTCAAAATAACTGTGCAAAATATTCCCCGAGTCCTTGAAGGGGGGGAAAAAAATACGTTGCTCAGCTCTGCCTTCTCATGTTTTATGGGTTTAGTACATGATGTAAATAGATTATTTCCATAATAAATGTTTGATAAAAATAATTTCCACGTGAAGTTTTAAGTCAACAAGCCCCAGAAAGGCAGAAGAGGAGCTCCCAGGTTGGCAGCAACCTCCTGAGCACCATTTCCCAGCACTTTCCTAACCTTTTCTCCCAGCTGGGCAGGTTCTGGTGAGCCAGATTTTTAATATCATTTTGGAAAATGCTCTTTGTGTTATGAGATCACCGTGGCCGTGACTTCCCCTTCCATGGAGCTGGGATTTCGTATCCTTTAATTCCATTGATTGCTCCGTGGGCTTCTTCGGTGAGAATGAGAAGAGCTTCACTTTTCTAGGTGGTTGGTTGTGTATTAGATGGGCAAGACAAGACACAAATAATGAATTTTCAGTTTGTTACCAATATCAAAAACCCTTTTGGTGGAGATCTAAACCTGCAAAGGCTGCACAAATCTGATTTCTTGCTGAAAATTTATTCCTCTTCTACTGAGGAGATGACAGAAAACTACAGACAAATAACAGACAATTTAACCAAAGAGGCACCAGAACAATTTTAAAATGAATTAAATTGAATTTTTTCATTTGAAGGACTTCACTGTAGGTCAGGGCCCTTCAGAGGTAAAATTATTCCAATTGATGATGTTGGTAAATGCATTTATGATGAGCAGAGTGTTTGAAATCACCGAGGCAAACTGCTGACGGCACAGATTAAGTAATTTACTGGACAAAACGACCTTTGTTGCACTAAGAACCAAATCTCAGGGGACAGAAGTCTTTTAAATAGCTGCTAATAGTTTAAATGAATTACCCAGGATGATGATGATGAAGAGCTGAACGTATCAGAGGAGTTAGAGCAGGGGATATATACAGAATATGGATGGGCTGAATATATTAGGGGATGTTTTGCATGAGAAATAACTTAATTTGGGACTCAAGGCTTCTGGGAGGGGAAAAAAAGCAGATCACTCTTCCACACATTAAATTGTTTGACTTTTCTCTCCCAACCCTCAAAGACAACTGTTGGACAGCAAACACAAGATAAGGGAGTGTGTCCAAAGAGGGAAAATATTGCACTTGCTGGCAAGGTTTGGGCACTGAATAGGAAATTCCAGCTGGGACACGTTCCTGAGGGATGGAGCAGCGTGGAGCAGCCACCCTGCCCTGCCCTGGGCCGGGGGCTGTGCAGGGGGACAGTGAGGAGACGAGCAAAACTCACGGAAAACGCACCAGGAAACGAAAACTAAGCAGTGCCGCCTCCTCCTGCAGCGGGAATTTCCTCCTGCTCTGCAAGTCCGATAATGTTCTTTACACAATTTATTGTGGATCGCTCATGGCTTGTTTAACACTTGGCTGGTTTTCCCTTGATTTATTGCTGTGCCGTGAGGCAGCTCCGGGGCTTTATGGGCCTTAGGCAAAGCCCAAGCACCGGGAGTGTGCTGAGGGTGCCCGTATCCAAAGCCCTGGGATAGCGCCCAGTGTCCCGGGAGTGCCCAGCCCCACCCGGACACACACGGGGAGCGGGGCAGTGCTGGCCCCTCCTTTGGGAACACCTAGGTCCAGCCCTGGGAATTGCCCCCCACATTCCTTGGGGATGCACACCGAGCCCACTGACCTTCTGCCTGTTCCCGTGATCCCTTTGCTTCCCATTCGGTGGGGGGGTCCTACGGATTTAGGGTGAGATCTCCCCAGTGCCTGGCACAGACAGTCCCCATTCCCCAAAAAGCTGGCAGCTGGTGAGGCAGAGACCGGGAAAACGGAGCCACTGTCATCCTCAGAGAGACAACAACATTTCATCCCTGGAATTCACCTGGGGCATCACATGGGAAGCTCCTGGTAGAGCCAAGAGCAGATCCAGGATCCCCCGAGGCCTAATCACAAAATTAGGGTCTCCCTCCTTATTTTAATTCCCTCCTTAACATCAGAACCTGTTTCAAGATGACAGCTGATGGTGGTGACACCTGAGTGACCCCCGGCCCCAAGAAGCTGAGCAAAAGGAGCTTCTGGAGTGCTGCAAACCCATGGAGAGCATCTGGAAAGTCAGGAGAGCATCTCCCCCTCCCCTTCTGGGGGGCAAATGATTATACAAGATGTAAGGAACAGTTGCTCAAAATAATCCTTTCATCACTTCAGACAGTGAACACAAAGCCAAAAATAAACATTTCAGCTTGGGCAGTGTTTAACCAGATTTTCTGGCTGTAAGGCCAAAATTTCAGTCTATCAAAATCTCTTTGCACAAAGCGAGTTAAATGAGGAATTGGTTTAGAAAGAGTTGGGCCAAAGGCACAGCAGAAGTATAAACCATTCTTGTGAAACACTGTTAAATCCCCTCCCTCCCCCCCAAAATAATTAAAAATGTATTAAAATTATATAAAAATATGTAAAATATAATATAATGTATAAACATTATGTATAATACATTATATAATATATAACATATATAAAACCTGTTGTTTTATATCTATAATATATATAAAACGTATTTATGCAGTACATGTAATACAATGCATAATATATCATGTAATATATACTACATACTATATTATATATTATTATAATACAGTATACAACATATATATTATATATAATACAGTATACAACATATATATTATATATAATACATAATATCTCTATATAAGATAGATAACATAATATATATAAAACTACAAATATATGCATTATATATTCTATATAACTGTTATGTATAAATAAAATATATATACTATATTATAGTATATTATATATAAAATATTAATAATATACACTATATTTATTTTAAAATAATAATAATTAAAAATAATAATTTAAAATGTAATAATAATTAAAAAAATATATTTTATATTTTATATATATACATATATAAGTCCAGAGGAGCCACAGACTTGATGGTCTTGGAGGTCCCTTCCAGCCCAAACCATTTCAGGATCCCACAATTCCATGATCAGAGCAGGTTTGAAGCACAAAAGCTGGGGTTGGAAAAGACCTCCAAGTTCATCGAGTCCAAGCACTAACCCCCCACTACCCTGTACCAAAAATTCAGCAGGAGCACAAACCTTCTGCAAACCAAAAGTAAATGAGTGTTCAGAGTCTATCTCCAGCTCCCCTTTGCCCTTTCATCAGCTCTGGATGGGAAAACATTCTTCCCGTGGAAGCAGGCAAGTAAATAAAGGCACAAACAAGGCTGAAGCAGGAGGTCAAACATCTCTGCTTGGTGGGGGCAGCTAAACAGGCACCAGGATGCACAGGAAAAACCTTATTTCTGAGTAATCTGGGCTGGATTCACTTCACACCGAGGGGAAGAGGCTGATTTGTGTGTTCCAACCCCCTGTGAACTCTCTGAGCAGGGTTTGCTGCAGGTGGATCTCTCTGGGGGCAACTCCTGGTCACCTCTGAGTCCACCCTGCTGAGGGTGTCCCCTGAAGCTGCTTCAGCCTTCCTCTTATGAGGCTGGGAAAGAGAACCAGCTGTCACAAACCCGGGTGTTTTTACCCATAAACCCTCTCCCGTTAAAGCAAAAAGCCGGTTTGCCGAAAAACTGAAAACGCGAAAGATTTGATTTATAGGACAAGAGGCGCAACACGGATTTTATGAGGGGGGGAAAAAGGTCATTTGCAAAGCAGCTGAAAGGTGTAAAGATTTGCTTTCAGGCTCGCTGTCAGCTGGGTAATTCACCAAAATAAAGCCACCTCTTATTCTGCTTTAATCAATAACTTCTTTCTCATTCCCATCACACAAGTTGCAGCAGTTTATTCTCTCCCAGGGAGTGGGAGAATGGGGGGCACGTCCCGGCTGCCTCCAACCTCAAACCACGCCACCAAGCTGAGTTTAAACCCACCTTACTGGGATTTTCAGCCCCAGATCACTTGGTAACAACCCACCACAAGCCTTGAAGATTTGCTGACACGTTTCTATTAGTTCAGGGCTTCAAATCATCACCCCACACCCCACACCCCACACCCCTGCAGGGTGTGAGGGGCCTCGGTGACCCACCACCATCATTAACCCATCCCACAGACTGGACACATTTCTTGTTTTAAATAACTCCCACAGATACATTTCCATCAGCTCCTGGTCCTTAGGATTTATTAGGCTGGACCCGGGGGCAGGCGTGGGAGATAATTGGAATTATTATTTTCAGGTGACAAGCACAAGGACCTCCCAGGGACATTTTCAGCCCCGTTTTAAGGCTGAGCTATAATTTTCAGGGGTGTTTTCTGAAATTATTTAGTGGGATGGTTCTTTGTGATGAAGGAGAGGGGTTGGAGTGGGATGAGGAGGAGAAGCAGAACCCACTGAAAAATTCTGGATGGATAAATAAACTAAAGGCCTGACTATTGCCCTGAAGCTGCCACAGCAGCAGTTCCTGGCCCAGCATGGTTGGTTCATTGCCCAGCACTCTGGAACTTGCCCACGGAGCAGGAGAACAGAGCTCGGAGCCCAGCACGGGGGAGAGTTTGTGGGAGCTTCCAGGAGATCTGAGGCTCCCTGTCTGGTAGAGCATCAAACACCATTATTCCCTCCCTCTCTTCTCCCCTCTCTTTTGGCATGGAAGACTTTTCGGGGTCGCTCCCAGGTCCCTCTCCTGTGCAGACGGAGCAGGACCGTTCCCTCCCGCTCACAGTCGGCACCTTTTCCACCGCTGATGCCAAGGCGGGAATGTTTACAAGGGCACGGAGTGCCAGGACAAGGGGGAATGCTTTTAAGCTGCAGGAGGGTCGATTTAGATGGGATATTGGGAAGAAATCCTTCCCTGGGAGGGTGGGGAGGCCCTGGCACAGGTTGCCCAGAGAAGCTGTGGCTGCCCCAGCCCTGGAAGTGTCCAAGATCAGGTTGGACGGGGCTTGGAGCAACCTGGGCTAGTAGAAGGTGTCCCTGCCCATGGCAGGGGGTGGGACTGGGTGAGTTTTAAGGGCCCTTTCCCACCCAAACCAGTCTGTGATTCCCTGATTCTCTGACTCTCATTGGCACAGAGAGAAACCAAGAAGCAAATTATTTCCACAGAAACGACCTACTCAGCACTTGTTATCCCGGCTCCAAAGAGCTCCCTGCTCCTAATGACGTCTCCAGAGCTTTGCTGGGAGGGAATATTAAAGAGAAGAGCAGGAAAACAAGCTGGTTGTCTGTGGTGACTGACTGATGCCAGCAGACTACAACTTGCTAAGCATTTTCAAACAGCATTTGAGGTTGACAACTTGACATTCGGAAGCCCAAAGGAGCTGGAAGGAGCTGGGGAAATTTCCACTCACCGAGGTGGAAGTGCACTAAACTGCTTTTGATTGGAGCTGTCTGGAAAGGAGGGAAGAGCTGACAAGCACAGGTGGATCAGGGACACCTTCCAAGGGCAAAAAGCTCTTTGGGGGGTGTGTGTGAAGCTGCAGAAGGTTAAACAGCCATATTTTGGGTGCCAGAGGGAATGACACTTCCTAACTCCTGGATAAGGACCCCCAGATCCTCCTGTTTGATCCTCCACACTCATCTTGTGCCTCCTGTGACAGGGATGTGACCGGGAAGAGGCTGCTCCTCTGCCTCCATCTCTCCACCCTGCTTTGGGCTGAGCACCCCAAAAAATCCCTGCTGACCACTGAAAATCGAGACTTTAGAGGCCTCATCGGTCCCCTTTGGTCAGGCAAAAGTAGACCCTCAAAAATCAGCCCCAAACACCAAAAACAGAGTCTAAGAGAAGGAAATCAAACCAAATCAGAGCCTAATTGTGATAAGGAAGTGAATAAATCAGTTTTGCCACGCGGGACACGTGTCCTATCCCTGATCCTCTCCAATCTCGGGCAAGTCACTTGGCTCCCTGACTCTGTTTCTCCTTCGGGAAAAGGAGCTCAGGATGTGCTGGGAAGCAGGAGGAGGCAGTGACTATGAGGACCTATAGAGGATCTACATATCCATATACTGTGTGCCCTCTGCTGGCAGCCTCCTTTTCCAGGAGCATGGGAAAATCCTGCCGGGAAGGGCAGGTGGGACTTGGGTCTGTCCGTGAAATATAGGAAAATAATTAGACATCTTATGAGCCCTAAAATTACAGCAGTGGCAAAAGAGAAGGGAATTTTCCTTCTGCTCATGGCACAGGAGCAGGGAATGGGATTATGGCTTTCCTGGTGCTCTTTGGAGCACGATCCTGCAGGAGCCTCTGCATCCCAGCACCTCCTGTTGACCAAATTCCTGTCAGACTCTGCTTCCAAGAACCCTTAAAACAACCCTATCTCTGAAACAAATGCGGGCAAAGTGGAGATTTAAGGGGTTTATCCCATCCCCTGTGAGGTGATGCCCAAGTTCAGCAGCACCACTGGAGTTATCCCAGATTTGCTGATGCAGGGGATGGGTCAGATGAAGGTACCTGGCAAGGACATCACCTGCAGCAAGTGCTCCTGGGCTCCACCAAGGTCATCTCAGCCACAGCTTTGGAAAATTTGGCCATTTTGATTTGATTTGTGTGAAAATCTGGACAATTCCTGCAAGTCCTGCTTCGCTTCATCCTGCTGATCCCCCCTGCCCATCCCACATCCCTCTGGGGGTACCTGAGGGATGGAGGGTCCTCCTGGGCCATCCCAGCCCTTGCTGTGACCTGCACCCTCAGCTCTACTCCAACCCGTCACCACCAGGAGCTCCAGCCCCAGCAAAAGCCTCTCTCTGACTGCCAAAAGCCTGCTTTCCAGGCTGATTTCATTTTCCATGACCCACGAATCCCTTCTTCTCCGTTGCCTCTCAGCACAGATGATTCATTTCTCCTCATCCACTCAAATATCCCCAAAAACATCCCTCCACCAAGAGGCAGAACTGCATTTCTCTTTTGTGGAGGAAACCAGTTCCCCTGCCAACAAAAAAAAAAATATATATCAGGACAAAGCAGGTTCAATGTGCCTTTGTAATCCTGGCTTGGACTCGGGCCTGTTTTCATCCCGTTCTTCTTTCCCTCACAATTTGTCTCCAGCTTTGCAGCCTCTGGAAGGGCAGTTGATCCTGGGATGGCTTTTCCTCCTCCTTGCCCTGGGATACTACTCTGTTTGCCATTCCTCACTTGTATCAACCACTCCTGAGTGACACAGCTGGGAAAACACTTTGCCAGCAGACTCTTCTTTTAGGCTTTTTTTTTGTTGGGTGGTTTTTAAGTTGTTGTTTGTTTTTTTTTTTCTCTTCAGGTTCTTCTGCAGAGATTCCCACATTTCCAGCAATACACCAAGATCTCCTTCAAACTTGGATTCCCTTCCTGTAGGTGAATCCTCTCTGTTTTCTGCCCCTCCTGGGAATGTTTTCTACCAGAACCGGGGTGAGTTTGGGTGAAATCTGAAGGGTTTGGGTTTTCAAGCTCACGAGGGTCTCGGTCACGTCGCTTTGCTTCCCAAAGCTTTTGGGATTTCTGAGTCTGAGATCCAGGATTCAAGTATGATGAGGAGCATCCTTGCTGCAAGCACATCCCTGGAATTGTCCAAGGCCAGGTTGGATGAGGCTTGGAGCAGCCTGGGCTAGTGGGAGGTGTCCCTGCCCATGGCAGGGGGTGGAATGGGATGAGCTTTAAGTTCCCTTCCAACCCAAACCATTCCAGGATTTACCTTGGGAATCTGAGTTTTCCTTTCAATTTCCCATAAACCCCCCACTTCCCAGGAGCTGCAGAGCAGAGCCTTGTCCTGGGCTCCCCCACCCAGAGATTAGAGCAACCTCAGTTCTGGCTGGGGAAAAAGAAACCCCCAAAACCAAAAGAAAATAGCAATGAACAAGGCAAAAAGCACCATAAAAAGGCCCACAAAGCAACTAATGACACTGTTTAAACACAGTTGTCTCCTGTGATGGTGCTAAATCCTGTTTATAAGACCTTTGAGCCTTTAAAAGCAGTTTATAAGACAATTTTCTCTTTGCTAGGCCTGCTGACAAAGAGGCAGGAGTGCTCAGGGTGGTACCAGGAGCATCCTTACACAAACAATGCTCATTTTACCATTTTTCCCTCCCTCTTGTAAAAAAAAAA
>VZRE01007306.1:0-25700 GCA_013396775.1 Cephalopterus ornatus | reverse complement strand
GCCCCCGACCTGGTGAAGTTCCAGGAGCTGTGGAGTCAGGACCAGACCTACCTGGACAAGCTGAAGGTGAGGAGGGGGCTGGGTGGGGAGGGGGCTTCGGCTCCACCCGCTGGGATTAACTGGGGTGTCCCCCCCACCCATCTGCCCCCAGGGCTCCCTGGCCTCCCGCACCCCCAAAGACCAGAGCTTCGCCCACGTCCTGGAGCAGATCTACAGCCTCCTGAAGCTCAGTGGCTGAGGGGCCCAGAGCCCCCTCGACTCGGATCAGGTGCCTCGAGGAGCCCGGGCGGGGCTGGGCAGCCCCCCGGCCCCAGGGGCTCACCCACACCCGGCGGGGCAGCCCCCAGAGGGGGGCCAGGGACCCCCCCGGGCTCGCAGCCTGCCCCATAGCGGGGTGGTGGTGCTGGGAGACTCGTCAGCCAGCGCTTCGTGGGAGTGGTAGTTGATTAAAGAGCAAGTTCTGAGAGGTGGCCCTGGGTGTGGCTCCGCTGGCTTTCACGAGGGCTTGGGGACATCCTGGCACGGCCCCCCCCAGAGCCTGGTCTCCTACTGGGGTGTGAGGGGGAGATTCCTCCACAGGGCAGGGTTGGATGGGATATTGGGAAGGAATTCCGGGCTGTGCGGGTGGGGAGGTCCTGGCACAGGGAAGCTGTGGCTGCCCCATCCCTGGAAGTGTCCAAGGCCAGGTTGGAGCAACCTGGGATAGTGGGGGGTGTCCCTGCCCATGGCAGGGGTGGGACTGGATGACCTTCAAGGTCCCTTCCAGCCGAAGCCAGGGTTGGAATTCCATGAATTCCAGGGTCCCATCCAACCCAAACCAGGGCTGGAACTCCATGACTTCCCATGTCTCTTCCAGCCCAAACCAGGGTTGGAACTCCATGACTTCCCAGCCCGTTCCCCGACTCCACGACGCAGCTGTTAGAAAGAAGAAAACATTTAATACTTTCCATTCAGAGATACAAGTCAAGAATTGTGGGTCATCTTTTTTTTTTTTTTTTTTCCCCCCTAAAAACCAGGAAAAACCATTAAAAAAAAAAAAAAACAAACCAAAACAAAAAAGAGATCTAGCAAGTTGTCCCAGCTGACAGAACACGTTTCAATCCACCTGAGCGGGAGCCGGCGTTCCGGGGATGTGACCCCAGTCCCACCGGGGAGGGGGCAGCGGGAAGGGCCCCGAGGATTCCAGGGTTCCCTTGGGCTCCCTGCGCCGCTGGGAGCTGGGGGGGGGCTGCCCTGTGCCCCCCCAGAGCCGAGGTGGGACACACATGGCCATGCACGGATCCGGTGGGCTCAGGGGGTGTGGGGTGGGATCCGGGAGCGGCAGGGACTGGGATGTGCAGCACAGCCCCACTGGGGCTCGGCCAGGGAGAGGGGCCTGAGCCCGGCTGAGACCAAGGGATGGGGAAGAACCCCCTTTTCTGGGAAGGGAAACCATGGATTCGAGGAGAGATGAGGTCCCATCCCGCCCCCCCGAGGCAGGAACAGGGATATGGGGCAGGAGAAGTGACACCGAGATGAACCATCCCTGTTCCCCCCAAACCTGGGGCACAGCGGGGCATTGTCCCCCAAAGAGGGTCACTGGGGGCACAGGGGTGTGTTGGGCCCCCAAAAAGGGTCATTAGGGGCACAGGGGTGTGTTGCCTCCCAAAAAGGGTCAGTGGGGGCACAGGGGGACATTGCCCCCCAAAAAGGGACACTGGGGGGGCACAGGGGGGCATTGCCCCCCCAAGGAGGGTCACTGTGGGCAGGGCTGGGGGCACAGGAAAGGCACGTTGAAGACCAGGTGAGCTCCATCCATGGGGTGCTGATGGATCCCTGGGGGAAGGGGGCATGTGCAGAGCCCTAGGGAGAGGAGCCACAACCTTCAACCTGCTCTGCCCCACCCTGGGCACACCCCAGGCTGTGCCCCAAACTCCTGCCCCCCCAAATTACCCCCTAGGTGTAAACCCACTGGGGAGAGTTCGTGGCAGGAAAAGCCTGAGGTCCAAATAAATCACCCCAAATCCTGGGCCAGGAGGAGCAGTCTCCCGCTCTGGAGTGGAGCTCTGCAGGGAGGAGGGGGCTTGGAGCAGGCAGGGGACATCCCTGCTGTCCCTCCAGGGTGAGCAGGGGGGCTCAGAGCCTTAGGCTGGGCTCAGCACCCCAGGCTGGCTTAGTGTTTGTTGGGGGTTGTAGTGTTGCTGTGCCACAGCTTCCCCTCCCCTGATCCCCCACCGGGATCCTGCATGGATGGGGATCCATAGGGAGAGGGGTAGTGTTCGGTGGGCTTGGGGGTCTTGCCCCTCGGAGGGGCTGGGGGCTGCTTTGCCTCTGTGCATTCCCAGGACACATCCCTGCTCTCCCAGGACACATCCCTGCTCTCCCTCTAGGCTGCGCATTCCCAGGACACATCCCTGCTCTCCCTCTAGGCTGCGCATTCCCAGGACACATCCCTGCTTTCCCTCTAGGCTGTGCATTCCCAGGACACATCCCTGCTCTCCCTCTGGGCTGTGCATTCCCAGGGCACATCCCTGCTCTCCCTCTGGGCTGTGCATTCCCAGGACACATCCCTGCTCTCCCAGGACACATCCCTGCTCTCCCTCTAGGCTGCGCACTCCCAGGACACATCCCTGCTTTCCCACGCCCNTGCATTCCCAGGACACATCCCTGCTCTCTCTCTGGGCTGTGCACTCCCAGGACACATCCCTGCTCTCCCTCTAGGCTGTGCATTCCCAGGACACATCCCTGCTCTCTCTCTGGGCTGTGCACTCCCAGGACACATCCCTGCTCTCCCTCTAGGCTGTGCATTCCCAGGACACATCCCTGCTCTCCCTCTAGGCTGCGCATTCCCAGGACACATCCCTGCTCTCCCAGGACACATCCCTGCTCTCCCTCTGGGCTGTGCATTCCCAGGACACCTCCTTGCTCTCCCACCTGGCTCATCCAGGTGCTGTGGACCCAAAGGAAAGACGGAAAAAACCTGGAGAAGGGAGAGGCCTGTGCCGGTGAGGGAGTGGGGGAGGCGGGAGGGCGGGGCGAGCAAAGTACCGAAGTTCAAGCACCAGAAGGACAAAAAAAAAAAAAAAAAAAAAAAAAACAACCCACAAAAAAACCAAAAAAAAAAAAAAAAATACCCAAATTCACGAGGGGAAGAGGGGCCGCGGGACCCTTCTGGTTGTTCCCTGGTGGTCGCGCCGAGGTGACACGGAGGGGTGAGGGGCGGGCAGAGCGGCTGGAATGGCCGGCGGGGCTCACTGAGGTAGCGGCACCAGCACTTCCACGTAGTTGAGGGGGAAGAAGCCGGACTGGCCGTGGATCATCCCCTCGTACCAGTTCTCGTCGATCTGGTTGGTCAGGGTGATGATGTCGCCCTCCTTGAAGCCCAGCTCGCCGTCGTTCTCCGGCTCGAAGTCGTACAGGGCCTTGCAGCAGGGCTGGTCCAGGGGGGCTGCGGGCACAGGGAGGGAAGTGGGGGGCACAGGGGTGAGCGGGACCCTCAGACCCTCAGACCCCAGACCCTCCTCCTCTTCGGTGTCCAGCGCTTTGAAATCGCGCCGGACGCCGCGCCTTGAACTTCCCAGCGTGTCCCAGAGGTGGTGGGCATCCTTTGGACGTGCTGGGAGATCCCGGGATTTAGCTCTTGCTTTGGTGGAAAGATACGTGTCCAACTTCAGCCTTGCTCTAGGGACCTTATTTTAATCACTGACTTAAGTGTCAATTTGAAAGCAGGAAGTAAAGCACTTTTGATAATGCTGTCCTTTGGATTTTTGATTCGAATTGCTGGGAGAAGCCCTGGCCCTGCTGGAGCGAGGGATTCCTGCCAGGGATGCTGGATGGGCAGGGCTGGTTTCACCTTCCCTCTGCCCCACGAGGAAGGATTAACTCCAATCCCTCTGTTATCCCGCTCCAGCCACTTCCCTCTTGCTTCTTCCCTACTGCCTGGATTTCCCCCTGCTCTGAATTCCAACCTGAATGTGACCACCACGCTGGAAAACGTGTAGTGAGAATTATCCCTCTGGAGAGGGGAGAACCTGCAGCTCCTCAGTGGGGCTGGACAGGGGGGAGGATCCCGGGGATCCCTCAGGCACCCCGAGCCTGAGGGAGACAGGAGGAAGAGGATCTGCCCCCCCTGGACACAGGGATTCAAATCCATGAGCAGCTTCAGAGTTGTATGTGAGGACCCCCCAAAAATGGAAAAAACAACCCACAAAAAAACCAAAAAAATCTCATTCCCCCAAAGACTCATTCCCTCAAAATCTCATTCCCCAAAATCTCATTCCCCAAAGTCTCATCCTCCCAAAGTCTCATTCTCTCAAAGTCTCATTCCCTCAAGGTCTCAGTCTCGTCCTCCCAAAATCTCATTCTCTCGAAGCCTCATTCCCCCAGCTCAGCTCCAGGATTTCCAGCATCCCCTTTTGGCTGCACAGGGATTTTTGGTGGGAGGGAAAGCTGCTGCTCCACTGCCTGTGAAGGGACATTTTGGGGCCCAGCTTTGGAGCTGGAAGGATCCTAGTGAAAAGGGACTGAGCTGATGGAGACCACCAGGACCCCCACGTTCCTCCCCGCTGCCCTGTGCCAGCCAGGCCCAGGGAATGGCACCAGTGGCAGCCAGGATATCCCTGGAAGTGTTCCAAGGCAGCACATCTGGCTGCTGAATATCCCTGGGAAGTGTCCAAGGCTGGGTTGGGTGAGATCTGGAGCAACCTGTTCTGGTGGAAGGTGAGTGGAACTGGGTGCTCTTGAAGCTCCCTCCAATTGAAATCATTCCATGATCCTGTGATTCCACAGCCAGGAATGACCCAGCTTGGCAAGAGCCCTCCGGGCACCAAACGCAGCAGCCAAGCAGATGGTTTGGAGACAACTTCCCAAATCACCAGGCTGGTCCCACCACCACATCCCCTGCTCCAGGCTCCCCCTGCTCCACCACCACGAGCCTTTCCCACCACCACAGCTCCCAGCTGGGATCCCAAAGGGTCCTGGGATCCCAAAGGGCCCCACAGCAGGACCCACAGAGCCCACGAGGCCCCTCACATGCCACAAACTCCACCTGCTGAGGCTCTGCCTGCTCCCTCCAGCCTTCCACGAGGGCAGGAGTGGGAAAAAACCAGGCTGGGTGCTTGGAAGAACAGGGGAAAAAACCGTGGAGAGGTCTGATAGCTCATGGAAAAGCATCAGGATGTGCCTGTGTGATGGGAGCTGCTCCAGCCCCTCGGGGTGAGCCAGTTTTGGGGGGTGAAAATCCCAGTGGAGCGTGGCTGGGTTAGTGGAGGGCTTAAGTCGGGCTCAGCTCAGGCTCAGCATGGAGGGATGAGCAGCTCCAAGCTGGGAGGAGGAGGAGGAAGAGAAGGAGGAGGAGGAGGAAGAGGGATGGGAGAGGTGGTCACACATCATGCAGTGCAGAGCAGGAAACTCACGGATACTCCTGACGGAGGCCCGGGACGGCTTGTCCGACCGGAAAGAGGAGGAAGCTGCTTCCAAACAAAAAAGAGACATGCTTAAAACCACGGGAATGGAGACAGGGAAAAGGCAGGGTGGGGGGGTGTTAGGAGAAACAGGGTGGCCCGCATGCTGTTAGAAACCCCCCAGGAGGGAGGGATGCAGCGGGATGGAAGAGGGGAGGGAGGGAAGAGATCCTTCGTTTTTCCTGCCTGACACTGAGCGGGCACTGCCCAGGCTGGAGACCCCTCTGGGACACCCCCAGAGCCGACACAACAAAGGCTGTTCCGCCCCAAGAGCCAACAGGCCCGATCCAGAGGCGCTCCTGACGTTTTCCAGAGCCACATTCCAGTGTACCAGAGACATCCTTTCCAGGCACGGAGCAGCTCCCTTCCGTGCCCAGGAGCCTGCTCCAGGGGCACAGGGGGAGGGCACACCCCTGGGACAACCTCACCTGAGACTTTGGGGGTGGGGTTGCAGGAGAAGCCCCCGTTGGACTGGTCGCTCTCTACGAAGTCGTAGGTCTCCCTGGGCTTGGGCTTATATTCCCGCTTGGGACGGGAGGAGGCCTCCCTCATTCTGGAAGAAAGGAAAAGAAGGGTGGAAAAACTGAAACCAAGGGGTGGGATACGATGAGATCGACACGTTTTTCCTCCTCCTGGCCCTGGTTTGTGGAGAAGGATCTGCCCGACCCGCCCTGTGCTTGGAGCCCTTGGAAGGTGGGTCTCCCTCAGGGTGTGGGATGTTGCCCTTGGAGAGGGCCACACATCCCAGGCTTTGCCGTGGAATGCTCAGGAATTCAGGCCAGCAGAGGACACTCGTGCTGTAGTTTGGGAGCTCAGACTCGGCAGGATCCTCCCCCCAGCTCCTCCTCATTCCAAGCAGGCACACGGGATGCGCTCAGCAGTTCCTCCCGGTGGGAAGGAGCAGATCCTGCCGAGGGGAGGCTGAGGAAGGCAGGTCCCCAGCCCTGCAGGGAATCCACCCCTCCTTCCCCAGCCCAGGTTTGGGGTGATGGTGGCTCAGGTGACCCAGAGGAGTTGTGCAAACCAGGTCACTCCCTGTTCCAACAGCTCCTCTGTGGATTTTGGCAGCTGCTGGAGGGCAGCAATCCCAGGAGGGCAGGGCAGGAGCAGGCAGCTCCAGGGGTGTTCCCACGTGCCACACACCCACCTGCCTTCCAGCACCAGCTCACAGAGCTCAGGACTCCGGAGATGCTGTGGATTGGAGGGAATTCCACCCTTCTCCAGCCCTACCAAGCTCAAATCCAGCCTCACTGGGAGCAGCACTGGATTAAAACTCAGGAAGTGGCTTTAACACCCAGGAATAGATTCCCTGGGAGGGTGGGGAGGCCTTGGCACAGGGTGCCCGTCCCTGAAAGTGTCCAAGGCCAGGTTGGAGAAGGGAAAGATCCAGGGAGACCTCAGAGCCCCTTCCAGTGCCTAAAGGGGCTCCAGGAGAGCTGGAGAGGGACTTGGGACAAGGGATGGAGGGACAGGACACAGGGAATGGCTTCAAAGCGAAAGAGGGGAAATTTAGATGGGATATTGGGGAGGAATTCTTGGCTGTGAGGGTGGGGAGGGACTGGGATGGAATTCCCAGAGCAGCTGTGGCTGCCCCATCCCTGGAAGAGTCCAAGGGCAGGTTGGAGCACCCTGGGATAGTGGGAGGTGTCCCATGGCAGGGGGTGGAACTCCATGACCTTCAAGGCGCCAGTTCTGGGATTCTGTGATCCCCAGGGAGTCTCAGGCGTCTCCAGACAGGGGCAGTGGGAGCTGGGGGTGCCTGAGGGACTCACCTGCGCTTGAGTTTCTCGGCCAGCTCGTCCAGGATCTGCACGGCCTGCCTGTGATAGTCCAGCTGGGCGTCCACCAGGGCCGAGAGCTGGCTCACCTGCTCGATCTGGGGGGACCACAGAGGGTGAGTGGCTGTGCCCCTGGCACAGGGCACCCCCACACTGCCCCTGGCGATGGGAGCAACAGGGGACGAGAAGGTTTGGGATTTCGGACACCAGAGGTGAGGAACTGACTTGGGACACTCCTGCCACTGCAGGGCTTGCCTGCTGTGGGATTCTGCCCTGGAGTGCTGGGTGACCTGCCCAAACTCATCCCACCGCGGAGGGGAGACTCCATCCAGTGAGGTTCCTCCTTGGGAATTGGAGCTGATTCCCTCCACTGAGAGGAGACTCCATCCTGTGAGGTTTCTCCTTGGGAATCAGAACTGATCCCTCCACTGAGGTTCCTCATTGGGAATTGGAGCTGATTCCCTCCACTGAGAGGAGACTCCATCCAGTGAGGTTCCTCCTTGGGAATTAGAAATTACTCCCTCCATGGAAAGGAGACTCCCTCCACTGAGATTCCTCCTTGGGAATTGGTGCTGACTCCCTCCACCCAGAGCAGACTCCATCCACTGAGATTCCTTCTTGGGAGGAGACTCCTTGGGAATCAGAACTGATCCCTCCACTGAGGTTCCTCCTTGGGAATCAGAACTGATCCCTCCACTGAGAGGACACCTGCCTGGCAGAAGCCACAGCCTCTCCTCTCCCAATCCAGGAGCTGGATCAGGAACAGGGGCCACCTGAAGGCCCAAGAAGCCACATGCTGGGCACTCAGCTCTGGGTTTTCACGGAGCAAAACCACCCAGGAGTGCAAGTTGAGTGTCCAATTTGGGCCATCCTGGCGGGATCCCACCCCCAGGACCAGAACCCCCCACTCACATCGGTCTCCAGCAGGTTGTGCATACTGGTCTCTGCCACTTCCTTGGACTCCTCAAACTTCTCCATGGCCTGTCGGAGCTCCTCGTCCGGGATCTTGCCCTGTCGCTTCTTCTTGTAGTCGAAGTCCAGGCGCCGTCCTTCCAGCTTCTTGAGATGGTGCTGGGGGCAGGATGGAGTGAGCAGGGAAGGAGGAGGAGGAGCTGGGAGCAGCCAGGCTTTCCTGCTGCGAGGGCTGAGCTCGGTCACCTCCGACACCTGCTCTCGGAGCAGCCGCTCCCGGCGCTCCAGGGTGTGATGGGGGAATGATCCCAGCCCCTTCCCGCTGAGGAAAACACTGCAGGAGCAGCCCCAGACTGTTTGGGAAGGTGAAGAGCTGTCCTACTGCTTCCAGCTCTGGAGATCAAGGATGTGGGCTCCGGGCATGGCATTCCCGGGATGTTTTATCCTTACGGAACTGGGGGACAGAGAAGCACTGAAGCAGCAGTTGGAGGTTATTTTTACCTGGGGCACCACTCTAAGTGAAAATCCACTCAAGAGAGCTGCCTTGGGAATGAGAGGCTGGGATAGATCCTGTTCCAGAGCCTGGCTGTGCTTTGCATGGACTTGCACTACGGAGTCCTGTGTCCCCCAGTGAGACACCAAAGGGATTTCCTGGGATGCTGAGGCCAGAGGGTGAGGATTGCTCGGGGCTTGAAGCCCAAACTGAACCCATCTGGGAGCTCCCAGCACAAGGAACCAAATTCAGCAAGCTCAGAAGGTGTTTTGGGATGTTTTGGGAACCATCCCAACCTGCATCCAGCAGGAGGGAGAACACACCCAGAGCAGGGAATTCCTGCCAGCCTTTGGATCCCACCTTGCCAGAGCACCAACAGCCAGGAGAGCCCAGGAATCAGAGAGGTGAGGAGGAGGAGGCGGGGGAAAAAACCCACCCTGGAGGTGTTTTACCTGGATCTCCTTCAGGTCTTTGTCACACAGGTTCTGCAGGGGATCAATGAAGTTCTGTTTGACCTCGATGTCCAGGGAGTCCTTCACCTCAGCCAGGCGCTTCATGGACTCACCCGCGTCCAGCAGAGCATCGCCTTCCAGGGAAAACAGGGATGGGAGAGGAGGGAGGGGAGGGAGAGGAAAAGGAGAGGAAAGAGGGATGGGAGAGGAAAGAGGGTTGGGAGAGGAAGGAGGGATGGGAGAGGAAGGAGGGATGGGAGAGCAAGAAGAGGAGGGATGGGAGAGGAAGAAGAGGAGGGAAGGGAAAGGAAAGAGAGAAGGGAGAGGAAAGAGGGAAGGGAGGGATGGGAGGAGAGGGAGAGGTAGAAGGGAAAGGAGAGGAAGGAGGGGAGGGAGAGGAAGGAGTTAAACAGAGCCTGAAACCTCGAGGCTGCAGGAAGAGCCACTGCGTGTGAGAGAATGGTGGAATCCCAGACTGGTTTGGGTTGGAAAGGACCTTAAAGCTCATCCAGTTCCATGGGCAGGGGCACCTTCCACTAGTCCAGAGTGCTCCCAGCCCTGTCCAACCAAGCTCTGTCCCCCATCCAACCTCCCCACACTTCCCTCTGGAGCAAATCTCCCGGCCTGGCATGGGGAGAGCCCCGCTGGGACCTGACTCCACACAAGACACTTCACTACTTCATTTCTTCCCCTCTGAAAAGCTGGAACAACCTCTCCCACCTCTGCAGACGAAGGGAGGATTTTCCAAAGGCAGGATTTGGAAGCTCCCTGGCGTTGTTCAGCTGCTAATTGGCCAGGCACAGCTCTGGGCCAGGAGCTGCCTGAGGCAGCAGAGCCTGGGGCTGATCCCGTGTGTTCCATGTTGATCCATGTGAAGCCCAGAGCGCTCTGCCCAACTTTTCCAGTCTGTCCAGATGCTGGCAGCAAAACCCCTTGCAGCCTTTCACTCACGGGAGGCACCAACCTGAGCCCTTCTCCTCCCCTCTGAGTTACAATCCCTCTTTTTTTTAGGGTGGGGAGGGACCTTAAAGCTCCACCCAGTCCCAGGGCAGGGACACCTTCCACCAGCCCAGGTTGCTCCAGGTTACTCCAACCCGGCCTTGGGCACCTCCAGAGCTCAAAGTCACTTATTGAAACCTTTTCATTCCCTCCTTTTCTAAGGCTCCTGCCACTAAAACACCCGCAGCAAAGCACATTCAGCCCTGGCTTTTGACTGCAGAGGAAACCATCGGCAGGTTAATTAATTTATCCCTGCCCAGCTTTGGCAAACCAGCCATTCCAGCAGCACAGGAGCCAGGCAAGAGGGTGGAGTGAAAACACCTCTGCGCTGTCCAGCTGGAAAAATAAATACAGCAGGAGAGTTATTCCAGTTGTGGTAACTCCAGATGACCCGAAAGGGGAGGGACGGAGCGCTGAGGGCTCCCTTGAGGAAAGCAGGGTCGGTGTGTGCTCCTAAAAGCTTCCTTCCCCCTTGCCCTCCTGCGAGCCAAGGCTGAGGCAGGGCTCTGAGATCCTCTCCAGAGTCCTCTGTCATTCCCAAAAGCAGCCAGAGGTTTCTCATCTGCCCCCAGCCCAGCTCCTCCTCTCTGAGCTGGGCTGCACCAGCCACGTGTCCCCAGTCGGTGTCTGAGGGGATTAGAACTGATGTCACCCAAAAAAAGGCTTCACTCACTCCCCCCCACCCCCGCCTCCTCCCTTCCAAGTCACACGTGGCCATGGAAAAGAGCCATAGGAAAAAGATTCCTTGGCTCCAGCCCCTCGGTGGAGTCACAGAATGCTTTGGGTTGGGAGGGATCCCAAAAAAGCTCCCAATCCCAAAAAGCCGGGTTCCGTTCCCATGTTGTTGTTCAGTTTAGAAGGTGGATTTTTGGGGTTTTTTTTTAACTTCAAATTTATCTCAGGGTTTAATAAGAAAGTACTAAGAGGTGGGTCTGCCATGGATTGGGATCCAGGATACCTGGGATTGGAGAACAATAGAATGGTTGGGGTTGGAAGGGACCTTAAAGCCCATCCAGTGCCACCCCCTGCCATGGGCAGGGACACCTCCCACTATCCCAGGGTGCTCCAACCTGCCCTTGGACGCTTCCAGGGATGGGGCAGCCACAACTGCTCTGGGAAATCCATCCCAGTCTCTCCCCACCCTCACAGCCAAGAATTCCTTCCCAGTATTCCATCTGTCCCTGCCCTCTGGCAGTGGGAAGCCATTCCCTGTGCCCTGTCCCTCCATCCCTTGTCCCCAGTCCCTCTCCAGCTCTCCTGGAGCCCCTTTAGGCCCTGGAAGGGGCTCTGAGGTCTCCCTGGAGCCTTCCCTTCTCCAACCTGGCCTTGGACACTTCCAGGGATGGGGCAGCCACAGTTTCTCTGGGAAATCCATCCCAGCCGCTCCCCACCCTCCCAGGGAGGAATTCCTTCCCAATATCCCACCTACCCCTGCCCTCTCTCAGTTTGACTCTCCTACCCCTTCCCTGCCACCCTGGAAATCTCTGCACCTCTTTTAAGAGACCCTTTTCAGGATCTCCCAGTACTTTTGGTGCCACCAAAGGGTCCCACAAACCCTTCCAGAGCTTAAACCACCGCTCTGGAAAACGCATCAGGAGCCTCCAGCCCCTCGGTGCCACGGGCCACTCACCGAAGTTGGAATCCTCTCCCAGCTCTTTTCCGTACCGGATCATGCTCTCCCCCAGCAGCCCCTCGGACTGGGGGTACCCAGGGTTCTTCACCTGCCCACGGATCTTGGACATCGTGTTGAGCATGGTTAGCTTGGCTCTGGAAGCTGGCACAGAAACAGCCACAGTTTGCAGTTCCTGGGACCTGCCAGGAGCTGCTGCCAACCGGGAAGGAGGGGAGGTTTGGGGGGGTTTGGGGGAGTTGTGGTTGGATTTTCTTCCTGCTACACCCGAAGCCAAGAAGCCCCATTGTCTCCACCTCCCCAGAAATATCCCTCACTACGACAAGAGAAGCTTCTTTTCCAAGGCACAAGGCAAAAATAGTTCCCCACAGGAGGCCGGAGGAGTTTCCCCAGCCCCTCCCGGAGCCTCTGGAGCGCTCTCTGGAGCAGCTGGCTGGCAGGAGGCAGCACTGCAGGCTCCAACACCCCCCTTTCCCAGCCCAGAAACGCCGCTTTTCGCTGCACATTCCAAGGAAAACGGATCCCCTTCGTGCCTCTCCGGGTCCGAGGCAAAAGATGTGCCTGTTCTTCGACCCCCACAGCAGCTCTGAGAGCCCAGGGCAAGGGGGGTCCTCGAACCTCTCCTGATCCAAGTGTGGGCTGGGGACACAGAAAGCATCCCCCTGAGGCATCCCTGCCCTGTCTCCCTGTTTCCCTGGGAAGCTGGGGGCAGAGGGAAGGGGCCAGGAGAGGCCCAGGCCCTCACCTGGGTTGGGCTGGAGGTACTCGATTGTTCTGGTCAGCACTTCTGTGACGGCTTTGCTGGTCAGGTCCACCTTCTGTGAGAGAGAACAGGACAGCCCAGCGCGAGGAGGGGGTCAGCTCAGGGCTCCGGGGAGATCCCAGGGGGGGTTATCCAGGGATTTCAGAGGTTCCCTCCTCACCTTTTCCATCTCCTTGAAGTCATCGTCGAGCTTGGTCCCTTCGGCCCCTCCGACCTTCTCGCTGACCAGCTGCAGGAGAAGAACGAGGGAGGGGGGGATCAGGCCCTGCTTAACTCCTTATATCCTATGGGATAATTCCCCTGGGACGCACAGGGAAGAGGGATGGTCCAGATAGAACCCGGGAGAGGAAGGAGGCGGCAGGAACAGCCCAAAAAAGACCCCACTGAACCCCTAAATATCCTTAGCCAGGATACTCCTCACCCCCAGCAGAAGCCACAGAGCTCCTTAAATCCAAGCACATGGCTCCAAATCCGACGCCTGCTGGAAAAATAACAAGCAGCCAAGTGTCTCTCAGCTCCGTTTTGAGCCAAGAATTCGGTTTCACACGCGGCAAAATCCCAGCAAACAGGGAAGGAACACGCTCTGCTCCGGCAGCCGGCACAGGAACAGAGCCTGGGCACAGCAGAGAGCCCTCCAGGGCAACATTCCAAGGGGAATTGCTGCAGGAGCTCAGGGCTCTGGGGCTGGAATTCTTTGTCAAAGGGCAAAGACCTGCAGAAGGACGGTGAATTTGCAAACCCCAAGTGTCTCTGTTCCAAGAGCTGGTAGTGGAAGGTGAGGTGTTGGGACAAGCCCTGAGGCTCGTTTTGGCTGGTTTTTCTGGGAAGGTCCCACCAGCTCCCTGGTCCCAGAAAAGCCCCTGCTCCCAAATCCTCACTACAGCTGCTGAAGGATGAGAAACACCCCAGTTAACTCCCCTAAAATTGTCCTTCCTGCAGACCGAGGAGAGGAGTGTTGCCTGCCCAGTCCCACGCCGCTGTGGGCAAGGAGAGAGGAGTGTCTGGGATGCAGGACACAGGAATTGGCCAAAATTACAGCCATGGAATGGCTGGGCTTGGAAAAGACCTCCAAGCTCACCCAGCCCAGCCATTAACCCACCATGGGCCACATCCACAGGCCCCTTCCCGGCGCCTGGAAGAAATGTTCCCGAATTTCCAAGCTAAACCTCCCCTGGCGCAGCTTGAGGCCGTTTCCTCTCATCCTGTCCCTTGTTCTCCGGGAGCAGAGCCCGACATCCCCCCTGGATCCCCACTCCTGGAGAGCTGTAAAGAGCAATTAGTGATTATTTCGCCCCAAACTGCAGCAAAATTCCCCGCCCAGACACCCCGAGTGGTGTGGGAAAGGCTCTGGCTCCCAAAACTTGCCCGGAGGCGTTGCCAGGATCCCTCCTGTTTGTCCCCAAAGCTCCTGAGCCCAGGGAACAATCGGGTTTGTTTACTCGAACATCAAATGTTTGATTTTATCGAGGTTTTCTTTCCTCTGGAAACGCTCCCGGCTCCGCGGGGATTCCATGTGGGGCTTCAGGGTTTTGGAGGGAAGGGGAGGAGGGATCCATCAGCCAGGGACAAGGGAATGGGGAGAGACCACGGCAACAATTCTGAGGGGAGGGGAGGGAAAGGGGAAGGGAAGAAGAAAGGGGAAAAAGAGGGGAAAGAGAGGGAAAGGAGGAAGGAAGGAATCCATACATCGCTTGCATCCAGAGCTTGGCTTAAGGGAGCTGTGAGTTAGTCCTTGGAATGCTGGAGGTGCAAATCCCAGCACTCCTTCCCACAGGGAGCAGTTTGGGGGCTTGTCTGAGGACATGGTGACAATTCTTCTGCATTTTTATTCCTTGCTCAGCCAAGGAAACACTTGGGACACATCCACCTTCTCCCCGTTCGGGATCCAACCTCTCCTGACCCCAGAGAGGAGGGCTGGGAAGGGCTGGAGCAGGGAGACGTGGGAATAAACACACACAGGGGCCCAAACGCTCCCTGGGAGTGAGGGGGGGACAAGTCCAGCCTCTCTGGGTTCCTGATCTCCCAGTAATGCCAGGATGGGACAAAAAGGGAGCTGGGAAAAGGGATGGGACACAGAAGGGACTGGGAGAAGGGATGGGACACAGAAGGGAGGTGGGAAAAGGGATGGGACAAAAAGAGACGTGGGAAAAGGGATGGGACACAAAAGGGATCTGGGAGAAGGGATGGGACACAGAATGGAGTTGGGAGAAGGGATGGGACATAGAAGGGAGGTGGGAGAAGGGATGGGACAAAAAGGGAGCTGGGAGAAGGGATAGGACACAGAAGGGAGCTGGGAAAAGGGATGGGACACAGAAGGGACTGGGAGAAGGGATGGGACACAGAAGGAAGTTGGGAAAAGGGATGGGACACAGAAGAGAGGTGGGAAAAGGGATGGGACACCAAAGAGATCTGGGGGAAGGGATGGGACACAAAAGGGACTGGGGGAAGGGATGGATACACAAAAGGGAGGTGGGAAAAGGGATGGGACACAGAAGGAAGTTGGGAGAAGGGATGGGACACAGAAGGGAGGTGGGAGAGGGGATGGGACACACACAGGAGATTCCCTCTGGAAGCAGGGATGGGACATGGACAAAAGGGATCTGGGTGAAGGGAAGGCACACACACCAAAGGCTCCCCCTGGGAGCAGCAAATGTCAGGCACTTCCCAGAGCAAATATTGGCCCAAGGTGCTGCAGCTGGGCACGGCCTGGCCAGATAAAATCTCCTGTTTACCTGGCAGTTCCCCTGGAATGCCATCCAGGGGGTGGGAGAAGAGCGCTGAGCAGCCTGTGCACTGAACTCCAATCAGGAGAAGGCAGGAGTGGCTTCCCATCCATGTTTAATTGAAAGGATGCAGCTCAAAAGTGCCCTAAATAGCTCTGACCCGAGACGGGAATTGAATTCTCCTGTGCCCCAGCATTCCCAGGAGCATGGAGAGCTCATCCAGAGGGATGAGACACGGCCCCTTTTGCTGCCCCAAGATGTTCCTGGAGCTCCATTTTAGAGCTTCCACCAGATTCCTCAGCAGGGGCGTGGGAATTGGGAACAATCCCGGCGTCCCTTCACGGCTCAAACCCACTGTGGTGGGAGATGGTGGGAATTGGAAGAGCCCTGGTTGGAATGAGCTGCTGGGCAGGGAGGGAGAGGCTGGAACGGTTTGTGGGCATGGAGAGGGAGAGGAGGGAGCTGGGAGTGGGAGAGGAGCGAGGGAACGCACCAAACCCACAACATCCATCGTTCCTGCATCCCAAAAAACCCGCAGCAAAGGGAGGAACCCGAGTGTCCATCCCTTGCTGGGATGCACTGGGAATTCTGACATGATCCAAAGGGATTGGACCTTGATGGAGAGGTCCAACAGAGCCACCCTGAAGGTCCCACCTCCCCAACTCCTGGATTTGGGAGCGGTGAATCCACGTCCTTTCCCTGCCCATCAGCAGCTTCCCCCCGTGGGATTTCCCAGCCCTCGTTCTGCTCCTCAGCTCTGGAAAATTATCCCTAATTCCCTCGGCCTCAAACAAGGAAAACACACCTAGAGGAAACCCAAAAATTAAGAGCTTTCAGGGTTTTTTTTTTATAATTTGCTTTCTTTTCCCCCTCCCAGTCAGGCCTATTTATAACACAGCCAATATTTGCCAGCCCCGCATTCAAAACACTTGCTCGCAGCCAGGTGAAATCCCGAAATCCCAGGCTCTGGAATATCAAAACTTTCCCTTTTCCTCCCCTCCCAACATGGGGTGGAATAAAGAAAACAACCCCACAGACCAGTCCCGCCCTGCTTCCCTTCATCCCGGTCTGGAGGGAAAAGCCATCCCAAAATAATCATTTAAAAAAGGGGGATGTGAGGGTTTGGAACGCCCTGCCAAGGCGGGAAAAGCGGGGTTCAGTGGGATCCCAGGGATCTGTGGGATGCTCCACAAAATCTAAATAAAGGCATCACCCCACCCCCGGCCTGACTCTGGCATCCAGCTTAATTCCAGGTCATCTCCCTCATCCCAGAGCTGCCATTCCACGGAGCCGAAGGGACAATTTTCCCTGCCGAGCTCTGTGTGGGTTTAAGGTTTTAAAACAGACAAGGGAAGAAAGGGTTTTGGTCACCCAGCAGGGCTTGGCTCCCAAAAAAAAACCTCCTGTAGAAAAAACACCAGAGTGCAGCTGCAGCATCTGGAAAACCTTGGAAAACCTGGAAAACCAGAGGGGAGGGCTCCTTGCAGAACCAGCTGGTGCTGGGAGGGCAGTGCCCAGGGACTGGCAGGTGAGACTGTGCTGCCCTGGCGACACAAAGAGGCTCATTAAATGTTAATTGTCCTGGCGTCATCCTGAAAAACAGGGCAAGGTGCTGGGAAGGGCTGGAGCTGTGCCAGGGGACGGTTGGGATGGATCTCAGGGAAAGGTTCTTCCCTCTCCAGAGGGTAGTGGGGCACTGACCAGGAATGGTCACTTCCCGAGGCTGCCAGAGCTCCAGGAGCATTTGGACAACGCTCTGAGGGAGAGGGTGGGATTGCTGCGGTGTCCTGATGGTCCCTGGGGGTCATTTCCCACTCAGGATATCCCAGGATTCCACAGAAATCCTGCTGCATTGTTGCTGTTGATGTTTCTGCGTTTGTAGGTGACTAATTAATCCCCAACTCCTTAAATAAGGAGGGGCAGGGGGTGGAGAGGAACAAAGGAAAACCCTGGGGAACGTGCCCAGAACTCTGAGACAAGGCTCTGAGGGATGATGGGGATTGTTGGGATGTCCTGGGCAGGGCCTGGAGTTGGATTTGGATGATCCTTGGGCATCCCTTCCGTGAGCTGACGACACAAACCTACGATACATAGCCCTTCTCAGGGCTGCCAGCTCTCCCCAGCTCCACAGATCCCGCTGTGTCCTGACTCCTTGGAGCCTTTAGAGCCTACTTTTCAACCTGATGAAAACTGGGAGCCATCCCAGCTCCAGGAAAGGCCACTCCAGAGGCAGCAGAGCCCCCGGCAGAGGTGAGCTGGGCACGCCCTCAGCACACCCCGGATCCCGGCAACTCCTGACCTACTTGAAGGAGGGGAAAAACAGATCCAAGTGTTTCCTGCGCTGATCAGGGCGGGGACAGTCACCTCCACCTCCTGAGGAAGAGGGAGGCACATTCCCAGCTCCCAGACAGGGGTTGGAGGCACCTCCGTGGTCCCCACAAGGACTGAGGGCACGGGGCACCTTCGTGGGGATGTGGCACCCGCTGGAGCCTGTCACCCTGAGAGCTGCCACTCCGAAGGGACAAGTCCAAGCCCTTCCTTCCCAAAGAGGAAGGAATCTCTGGACTGTCAGGAGCAGGCCTACAAAAAGCAGCTGGAAGGGACTCCATCTCACCACTTCCCACACGGGACAGGACCCGTGGAAGGGGTAAACTGAAACAGGAGAGATTCAGGTCGGATGGGAGGAGGAAATTCCTCCCTGGGAGGGCAGGAAGGCCTGGAGGTTTCCCAGGGAAGCTGTGGCTGCCCCATCCCTGGAAGCGTCCAAGGCCAGCTTGGAGCAACCTGGGATAGTGGAAGGTGTCCCTGCCCATGGCAGGGATGGGATGGATGGGCTTCAAGGTTCCTCCCAACCCAAACCAGTCTGGGATTCTGGGATTCCTCAAGTCGCCTGGACATTCCACTGCCCACCTGATGCTCCTGCTTTGGGAATTCCTCCTTTCCTTGGTTGCAGGGCCGTATTTAAGTCCTGGTTGTGATCCCTCCCTGCTCATCCTGGGCATCTCCAAGCTGATTTTTCCAGCAGGACACACGGTGCAGACCCTGCCCCAAGGAACAGCTCAGGGGAGCATTTTCCCTGTTATCCATCTCTCAACCTCCTCCTGAAGTTCCTATCCCATACTTTACCCCGTTCCCATCATTCATGAAGAGGGCCAGTCCTGGCCAAGCACCCAAGCACCAGCCCTGTGCTTCCATGAGGTTGGAAAAGACTGATGGAAAGGCACAACCCTTTCCCAATAAACAGCTCAGGGGAGCGTGTTCCCCATTATCCATCTCCCAACCTTCTCCTGAAGTTCCTATCCCACATTTTTCCCATTCCCACTGTTCATGAAGAGAATCCTGACCAAGCCTTGCACCCAAGCACCAGCCCCGTGCTTCCAAGAGGTTGGAAAAGGCTCTTTCCAAGCCCCCTGAGGTGCTCCACTGCCTCCAGACACGTGCCCTGGGAAAACGTGTCTCCAAAGCTCCGGAGCTTCCCACCCCCTCACCACCTGACACAGGGATCCCTCCCCCTCCTCCAGCAGCTCCATAGGAATCTCTGGATTTGCAGCAGGAAGGTCAGGCCACAACAATAAAAGGCTCCTTCCCTCCCAAGGCTTCCCGGTGACCTCGGGCCGTAACCTTATCCCGTGGAAACGGCAGGGAACAAGCTGTCGGCGCACATGGATCTTTTCCAGGAGCCTCCTCCTCCTCCTGCTCTGGTGACTCATCTCCATCCAGCAGATGGGCCCGGGGGAATGAGGACAGCGGGAATTAAAGGAAAACCCAGTCACTGAAGCAGCAGCCGGCAGGTCCCGGGCCAGCCGAGGGCACGGGATGCTCCGCAGTGGAGCCGCTCCCTCCCTGCCTCGGGAATTCTGCCCGGCCTTGGCTGCAGCAGGACAACGTTCTGGGATTCTGGGATTCCTCACATCCCTTCCTGGGCAAAGCAGAGCGGGAGGAGCAGCACTTGGAGCTCTGGGAGCAAACCCCGTTGTGCTGGATGCCAACCTCTCGTCCTGGCACCTGGACACTCCACTGCCCACCCGGTGATCCTGCCCCAGGAATTCCTCCTGCCTTGCCTCCCAAGGCTTCCTCAGGAATTCCCCCTTCCCTTGGCTCCCAGGGCAGTGTTTAAATCCTGGCTGTGATCCCTCCCTGCTCATCCCAAACTGATTTTCCCAGCAGTGCTGAAGGGCACGACCCTGCCCCTGGAGCAGACTCATCCCAAAGGTTTCCATCCGGCAGGGAGAGCCTTGGAATGCTGTTATTAGAGGGATGGGGGCATTTGCATCCTATTATCCCAACAGCATCCTGGTTTTTCCTGTTGTTAGTTATGAACCAGACACAGTTTCTACTCAGCTGGGGGGGCTGGGAAATCCTGGAATTGGGTCAAGGAAAAAGCAGCAGCTCCTTCCCCCCCACAGCCAGGATTTCTCCTCACCCACTTCCAGTGGCCTCAGCAATCCAGAGGAAGTTCACTGAACTGAGGGGAAACGTGGAATATTTGCCTTGCATCCAGACTTCCTGCCCAGCCTCCCCAAATCCCATCCCTGTGAATCACAGCCTGGCTTTTCCTAAGCTTTTCCAAAGCTGCTGAGCCATCGTTCCTGGGCAGCTCCACCCGGCCCCGTTGGATCCAGGGGGACAAAAGCAGGGATTCCTCGCTCCAGAGACTTGGAGCTGCTCCTCAGGCGGGATATCAGAGTGCAAAGCACTCCAAGTGCCTCCCTAATAACTCCAATCCTGGATTTTTCCTGCTGCAAAGCTCCGGGAAGAGCACCCAGCAGTCCCATCCTGCACATGGAGGATCAGCCCACACAGTGCTGGATTTTTTTCCCCACAAAAAACAAGGGGGAAAAGAGGAAAAAGTGGGGAAAAGACACCTGGACAACCCTGGGAAAAACACCAGGGCTGCGAAAAAGCAGGAGATGGGATTTCTGCTCCCACTGAAAACCAGGAGAGAGGAAAAAACCCCTCCCTGGGGCGCAGGGCACTGAGCAGGATCACCCAGAGGGACATCTCAGACATCAAGAGCCTGGAGACTGTCAGAGAGCTGGGATGGAGATGGAAAAACCTCTGGAGCAAGCCAAGACTGCTCCTTGGGACACGGAGCTGTGGGATACAGGGAGCTGTGGGACAAGGAGAAATGATGGGACATGGAGAAATGATGGGACATGGAGAGATGTGGGACAGGGAGAGATGGGATATGGAGAACTGGTGGGACACAGAGAGCTGTGGGACAGGGAGAAGTGATAGGACATGGAGAGATGTGGGACAGGGAGAACTGTGGAACATGGAGAAATGATGGGATTCAGTGAACTGTGGGACAGGGAGAGCTGTGGGACATGGAGAAATGATGGGATTCAGAGAACTGTGGGACAGGGAGAGCTGTGGGACATGGAGAAATGATGGGATTCAGAGAACTGTGGGACAGGAAGAGCTGTGGGACATGGAGAAATGATGGAACACGGAGAAGTGATGGGACAGGGAGAGATGTGGGACGTGGAGAGCTGTGGGACAGGGAGAAGTGATGGGATACAGAGAACTGTGGGACATGGAGAAGTGATGGGACAGGGAGAGATGTGGGACAGGGAGATCTGTGGGACATGGAGAAACAATGGGATTCAGAGACTTGTGAGACAGGGAGAGCTGTGGGACATGAAGAAACAATGGGATTCAGAGACTTGTGGGATAGGGAGAGCTGTGGGATACAGAGAACTCCGCGACATGGTGAAATGGGATATGGAGAATTGGTGGGACATGGAGAGCTGAGGGACACGGAGAAGTGATGGGATGCAGAGAACTGTGGGACAGGGAGAGCTGGTGGGACATGGAGAAGTGATGGGACATGGAGAGCTGGTGGGACAGGGAGACCCTGAAACACTCACTCCTGGCCACATTCCCTCCTGGATGGCAGAGGGTTAACGGGCTCGGGAAGGGCCCAGGGAGCTCCGGAGCCATCAGAGACATCAAAGGAGCTCCAGCTCTGCCCAAAGGAAGGCAAATCCCTGTTCCAGTTGGGGATGGGCAGGAGAGCCCCACGTTTGACACGGAGAGCGTCGGCCAAGGAAAGGCTCGGGCCGGAGCCGGCGCTGTGTCCGTGTACACAAACATCAAAGAGGGACACAGATCCTTGGGAACACTGTAAACACCCCTTTTCCTTGTGGATTTGAATAGTAGGAAAAGCCTCGTGGCTATCAGGGCCCGGCACGGCGTCCTAAGGGAAGGGAGAGCGGGAATGAGTGATCCCAGCATCCCTAAGGTTGGTGTTGGACCTGACTCCTGCCTCGGCTCCTCCTTCCCCACATCCAGGCCCTCTGTCCCACTCCCAGCCCATCCAAGATCCGCGTTTTTCTCGCTGCACATCACTAACCCTCCCTTTGGAACGGTTTGAGTGGGATCAGATCCCTCCCAGATCCATCACCGTCCCCTTCCTGCCCCGCAGCCAGAGCCGGAGGTGTCCCAGAAATCCCGGGAGATGCTGATCCGGATGATGCTATCCCCTGTCAGGCACAAAACCTTTTGGCCTCTAAAAGTGTCCCAGCACAATTAGGAGGAGCTTTACTGGGAGCTCAACATCTGGCCCCGTGGATTTGGGCTTCCCACTGCTCCCTCCCCCCAAACCACGTCAGCAGCAGATGAGATGTTGGCTAAATCCAGGGAAAACACACACAAAAAGAAAACAACCACCCTAAAAAACCCCTCTGGCAAAACCAGCTCCTCCTCACGCCGGGGATTTGCTTCGGGTTCAGAGAATTTCCCGCCGTTTTCATCCCCAAAAGCAGCCAAATTCCCTTAAAAATCGGGCTCCTCCTGTGAGGCCAAACCAGATTTGGTTAATTAATTATCCCCGATGGATAAAGCCCCGAGGCCAAGGAGGGGGATCCAGATGGGTTTTCCAGCTCCAAGAGGAATGATGAAGCATTTCCTCCGTTAGAAAAAGCCCTTTAAAGCTTGAATTGTGCAAATTTAACCTCCTGTCAAAAAAGGCAGAATTCCAGCGTGGAGATGTTTAACTCCTTTTTTCCTTCTCTTTTTTTTTTTTTTTGGTGAGCAGAAGAGCAATTTAATTAGTGACAGCAACCATGGATTTAATTAATAGCCAGGTATTCGGAGATCCCAAAATTCCCAGGGTGTTTAAAAAGGATTTTTCTGGTAATAAGGTTTTGGGTTACAGGGACAGAGGGAGGATAAAAAGGGTTTTCTTGGAAGCAGGAGCAGCCCAGATTTTCCTGATGGATTCAGAGCAGGACCTTGGGCACCTGCAGGCACTCCCAGGAAATTCCAGCACCAAAACCAGGCTGGATTATCCACCAGCAACTGTTTTATCCCTGAATTTGAGCCAAACAGGGCCTTTTCCTGTTCCTGAAATCCACGGGATCACTGACTAAAGGGATGGGGGGGGGGGAGAGGAAAAGGAAATCCTTAAAAAAATACCTAAATTATCACTTTTATAATCCCAGGGAGAGGCCCAGAGGGGTCAAATCCTGCCCTAAATCCTGTCATGGAAGAAGAGGGAAGCTCTGGGATGCTGTGGGGCTTTCCCAGCCCCACGGCACGGATCCTTCCCCAGCTGCTCCAGCTCCAGGGAGCGGGGGGAAAAAGCTGGGATAGAGCCAGGACACGGCTCTGAGGGGAGCAGAGCTGCAGGAAAAGTCCCTCCCCACCACAGGATCAACCTCCTGCATCACATCCCGATTAAATCAGCGGAATTAAGGCTGGGAAGGAGCAGGGGGAGTCTTATGAAACACTCCTGGGGTCAGGGATGCGATCATTGAGCTTCCAGGGGGAATGAGTCCAGCTGGAACGAGGAAAAGCCAAAAAACCCTCGTGGATTTAGGGATTTCTTTTATTCCTGGGCTTCTTGGCACTTCCAGGAGGGACAGCATGGATACAGTGGGATCAGGGCGGGCAGGAAGCCCCTCACAGCCCACTGCACACAAATTCCATCGCTGGAATTCGGTGTTTTTATGCCGGAATTCCCGCAGTTTCAGGCAGGACGAGCTGTCCTGCTGCTTCCACATCCCGCCCTGCCCCGGTTTTCCCACCTGGATGGGGCTGGGAGCCCTGGCAGAAAGCACTGGAATTGCAGGGATTGGGGGAGAGAAGGGAGAAGGGGGAAAGTGCCGAAGAAATGAATCAGCTTTTACAGCCTGAGCTCATCCCCATTCCTGCTCTTTCCCAGGAGGAAGATCCTGGCAGGGAGAAGGGGGAGGAAGGATTTCCTTCCATTGCAGCCACAAATCACCCCCCCACACACTTGGAAAAGTCCAGCCATAACCTGTGAAATGGCTTGGATAAATCCCTGATTTCAGGGAGACAGGGGCAGGAATCAGCATCCCAGTGGCACATGATCCCTGAGTCACTTCCCTGCATCCCAGATTATTCCAGCTGCAGACGCAGGGGAATACTTTCCCCTGTTTGAGTGAGGATACGGAGAGCTGGAGTTTTCCAGCCCTGTTTTCTGCCTTCCAGGAATTCTGGAGGGCTGCGAAAACCATCTTAAAAAGGAAGGGGAGTGGGGGGAAAAGCCAATTTCCAGTAAATGATGTGGAGAAACGAGTCATTCCCTGCCTGGGATTCCAGACAGGCTGGAAAATCCTGGGAAAGCGAAAGCTGCTCAGCTCTGCCAATGATTAGCCCAGCCTGGGACAGGGGGTTGATGCCAGGAAAGGAGGGGGAATCCATAGGAAAATATCCTGGACACGGGCCCAGGCAGTACCCCCAGGGAGAAGGGATGCACTGACACCTAATCCCTGTCTCCATGGGGGTTGGAATCAGGGAATTGTTGAGGTTGGAAAGGACCTTTGGGATCACCAAGTCCAGCTGTCGGTGCAGCACCACCAAGCTGTGTCCCAGAGTGCCACATCCACAGGTTTGTGGGATGTTTCCAGGGATGGGGATCCACCACTGCCCTGCACGGCCTGTTCCAGAGCTTCACACCCCTTCCTAGGAAGAAATTTTCCCAAATTTCCAAGCTAAGCCTCCCCTGGCACAGCAGCGAGGCCGTTTCCTCTGGTCCCATCCCTTGTTCCCTGGGAGCAGAGCCTGAATTCCCCCCTGGATCCAACCTTCCAGGGAGTTGGAGAGAGAAATGAAGTCTCCCCTGAGCCTTTCTTTTCCCTATGGATCATCAGGAGCCCATTCCCAGAGCCAGGAAGCTGCTGGAGGGGGCTGTGGGTGCCAGGTGAGGGTGCTCCCGGCTGGATCCCACACTCCAGCCCCGGGAGCAGATTAATATGGAAAGATAAACGTGGGAGCTGCAGGACACTCCAGGTTAATATTAATCCCCAACCATCAGGCGTTGTGGGATTTGGCAGGAGGCTCCAGGCTGGAATCAGCAGAATTCCCTGACTCCCCAGTCCAAATTCCAGGGCAGAGATGACGGTCTTGGAGCCAAACATGTCCCACAGGAATTCCCTGCTCCTCGGGCGCCTCGTCCTGCCTCTGCCACCAGCCACCACCGGGGCAGGGAAGCCAAGGAGAGACCTGCTCCTGGGATCTGCTCCTGGATCTCCTCCTGCTCCTGGGATCTCTTCCTGCTCCTGGGATCTGCTCCTGCTCCTGAGATCTTCTCCTGCTCCTGAGATCTTCTCCTGCTCCTGGGATCTCCTCCTGCTCTCGGGATCTGCTCCTGCTCTCGGGATCTGCTCCTGCTCTCGGGATCTGCTCCTGGGATCTGTTCCTGCTCCTGCGATCTGCTCCTGGGATCTGCTCCTGCTCTCAGGATCTGTTCCTGGGATCTGCTCTGGGATCTGTTCCTGCTCCTGGGATCTCCTGCTCCCGGGATCCCCTCCTGCTCCTGGGATCTCCTCCTGTTCCCGGGATCCCCTTCTGCTCCTCAGGTGCTGCCCTCAGGGTTTGCAAATTCCCCAGAACGGCTCAAAAGGGACACGGGAGCCCAAAGCAGCTCCTCCAATTCCCCTGGGGTGGCAATTCCTCCTCCGGCACCTCTGGGGGGGAAACCTCTTCCCTGGGAGGGTGGGGAGGGGTTGGGATGGGATTCCCAGAGAAGCTGTGGCTGCCCCAGCCCTGGTAGTGTCCAAGGCCAGGTTGGAGAAGAGAAGGCTCCAGGGAGACCTCAGAGCCCCTTCCAGGCCCTAAAGGGGCTCCAGGAGAGCTGGAGAGGGATTGGGACAAGGGATGGAGGGATAGGACACAGGGAATGGCTTCAAAGCGAAAGAGGGGAAATTTAGATGGGATATTGGGAAGGAATTCCTTCCTGTGGGTGGGGAGGCCCTGGCACAGGTTTTCCCAGAGCAGCTGTGGCTGCCCCATCCCTGGAAGTGTCCAAGGGCAGGTTGGAGCAACCTGGGATAGTGGGAGGTGTCCCTGGGATGGAACTGGATGAGCTTTAATGTCCCCCCAAACCATTCCATGATCCACAGGGGCAGCACCCACAGGGATCCCACTGTGGCCAAGGGACACACAGCATTCCCTGGAATCCTACAGACACCTATGGACCCTCATGGACCCCAGAGAACCCCCTACAGAGCTCCCCATAAACACCTATGGACCCCAAACACC
>VZRE01007305.1:26520-192213 GCA_013396775.1 Cephalopterus ornatus | reverse complement strand
TTCCAGGTGTGGCCTCACCAGCACTGAGTTTTATTACTTCCTGTGGGAATAATGCCTTCTCTTGTCAGCATATTTACAAATCATAGAATCATAGAATCATTTTAGTTAGAAAAGACCTTTAAGTTCATTGAGTCCAACCACTATCCTGACAACGCCAAGTCCACCAGTAAACCATGTAAACACCTACAGGGATGGTGACTCCACCACTTCTGTAGGCAGCTTATTCCAATTCCTGAACATCCATTCAGTGAAGAAAATTTCCCTAATAACCAATCTAATCCTTCTCTGGTACAACTTGAGGCCATTTCTTCTTGTACTATCTCTTGTTACTTGGGACAAGAGACCAATCTCTATCTCACTGCAACCTCCTTTCAGGTAGCTGTAGACAGCAATAAGGTCCCACTGAGCCTCCTTTTCTCCAGGTTGAACAACCCCAGCTCCCTTAAGCTGCTGCTCACAGAACTTGTTCTCTAGACCCTTCACCAACTCCACTGCCCTTCTCTGGACATGCTCCACTACCTCAATGTCTTTCTTTCTTTCTTGTAGTGAGGGCCCCAAAACTGAACACAGGATTTGAGGTGGGGCCTCAAGTGTGGTGTACTCAGCACTGCAGAGTACAGGGGGAGTGCTGAGTACAGGGGAACTATTACTGCCCTGGTCCTGCTGGCCACAGTATTTGTAATGCAAATGTTGGCAAGTACTTGCATTTGCCTGAAATTCTGCACCAATAAATTTTTCTGTTTAAAATATTGCATGTGGGATAATAACTATATTGGGAAACAAGTACTGCAAGTTTGACTAGAGCATTTTACTAAGTTGGGCTCAGTAAGCGTATGTTGATTATCATGTCACACACTATAGCTGATAGATATGGTCTGGTATTTGTTGAAACACTACATTCATCGGGTGATGAAACCCTGCAATAAAGGGAAACTAATGGAAGCAATTAAGAAAGAACACCTGTCGGTGGAAGACTGCAACCCCTACATTGACCATAGCCAGAAATTGTTCCCAATTGTTATTCACAACAATGGAAGACCTCTGGGTTGTGAATGCAGGCAATGATGGACTGCAATAAAATTTGCAAATGAGTTTTCACATTGTCCCATAAAATTCTATGACTTTGTCAATCTGTGTTGACACAGACCAACACATGGCTAAGCAATAACGTGATGGAAGAAAGGTCCTAATTGCTGTTGTTGGTGAAAAGCATCTTTGCACTTCTGAAGGACCTGAGTCCAAATTTTCCACTCATCACAAGTGCGTCTGGGTATATTGGTTCTGTTCTAATCACTGGTGAAAGTTTAGCCTTATGAAGCAGGTTAGGTCAGCTAGCATTCTCCGTTCCACATCCAGGACCACACAACTAAGTTATTTGTAAGTCAGCCACAGCAGCAAAGTTGTAAGGAAAATGTCTTTCTGCACTGCATGGCATTAGCCAACCATGTAACACAGAACTGCACATTTTACTAGCAAAACATTTTACTTGTTACCTGAATTATTGACATGAACTGTCCACAAAAGGATCACCTTTTGACTTTAAGAACTAGAGGGATTGTTAGAGAGAGTTATTCAGGTAAAAGCATGTGCTTCTCTTCCAGTTCTCAGTTGGACAATAAATATTTGACGCACATTTTAAATCCTCAGCTTTCCCTGTGAAAATAAGGAAGGGCAGGACATGCAGTAACAGTACCAGAGAGGGAGGAAGGGTTGTGGGGAGAGAAGAACAGGAGATGCTAAGAGGAGTCTGTTTGCAGTGGCATCCACAGACTCAGCACACTGTAATGCATGTGAACCACAAAAGACCTATGAACATCAGATCTTCATGTCCTTCAAATGACCATGGTGTCAGCCAGGTAGGACTGGCACAAGACCTCAGGTAGAAACCAGAGAAGTCAGTGAAATGTTGCTTTTTAAATTCTTATCACCAAAGCATCACAGAAGAATATTCCTCCTAGTTTATAATTGCACGACTGTTTTTTAAATTATTATTATTATTATGTAAAATGCATATTACAATTGTTTTAGATAGAACAGGCAATTCCCTTTCCCTTAAATATTCTTCCCCTTACTGCTGTAATGTAACTAAATGAGACTATTTCATGCCTCCAAAAAAGCCCAACCACAGAATGAAGGTTTAATCAATAGACTTAATTTAATTCCATAATGATGAGCTGACTCTCCTCCGGACCTAATTTTCTCTTCTCTACAGACAGTAGAACTAAATTTTTTTGTTAGTGCAACTGTTTACATACAATAAGACACAAATGTATATGTAGAAATCGATCAATTAGAAATCTATTAGAAAAATATAAATTGTAAAATAGTTTAAATTAATGCTGTATTTGCTTCAGTAGAATCTTGCACCTATAATTTAAGTGTGATTTTCAGAAAGTAGATAATTACTACTACGTTTCATTCTCTCTTCTCTTTTCTCCATCTCCTCTCTTTTTATTTCATTTTTTAGGAACCAGGTACAGAACAAGTTTCTGCAGATGTGCTCACAGTCTGAGATATTCCACAGGATGTTTCAATTGAGTAGACTACTTCTGAGAATAGCTTTTACTCACAATGTAGAAAGTATCAGAAAGAGATACTAAGACCATTATCTCCTAATTACTTATTTAAAGCCTAACAGTGCTTTGTAGAAGAAACATGCTTCTCACTCTCTGTTTCAACCAATCCAAAGCCTGTCTGGTAACTGTACAATTTTCACACATAGAAATACAACATTTCATTGAATTCATCTGAAACTGTGTCTTGAATTCCCACTAACATTGAACAGGAAAATAAAGGTTCCTTGGAATAAAAGTTTCCAACAATAAAGAATTCAAACAACAGATTTACTGAAGGATCTGTTGTATGAATATATATATATATATGTATACGTATATGTATATGTATGTATGTATAAGGATTTTGTGTTTCCTCTGCATTAGTCTTTTCTTGTAGCAAGCTATGACAGTGAGAAATAGTAGAAGGGAAATTAACATGTTCGCCTCCTTCTCCAAATGGGGAAATTCATGATGCATTTTGTGAGATGAGACAAGCGCACAAACAGTTGAGGATGAGCCAGCACTGCACCCATTCAACAGAGAAGTCCAGCCACATGCAGTCTGGAAAGCAGATCTGAACAGTGCACAGAGGCAGCACATGGGCAACAGGCACAAGTTGTAAGGAGGAACACTGAAATGAGGTACCAGGAAACAATGGTTCCCTGTGTAGGAGGTCAAACACCAGAACAAGTTACCCAGAGAAACTGTGGAATCTCTGTCCTTGGAGGTACTCAGACTTGTCCAGACAAGGTACCTGATGCAAAAAGCCTTGTGTTGAACAAGCATTTGGACTAGATAGGTGGCCTTCCAAATTAATTTCCTTCCTAAAATGTTCAAGGACTTTTTAGGAGTCTACAGAGCTAGCTTGCAAGTTGCTGGAAATGGGAAAGCCCTGCCCCACACTTACAACAGAGTTTCTTTTAAAAAATCAGGAACATCACCCCTTCCTTGAGTCACTGTGAAACAAATGAAAATGGTGTTTATAATGGAGCAATCTGCCTATCTGATCATGTCCACAAAGTTTGTTGTAGTTAGGAGGAAGATGAAGCCAAATTACTCACTTCTAATGCTTGAAATAGAGGACCGAAGATGAAGCAATAAAATAATACAATCCTCCCTCTTTTCCAGAGAGGGAGATCTATCAAAGATCTCTGGACATGCAGCTCCATAGTGAGACCATGGTGAGAACACAGGAGTCATGATGACTACCTCTGGGATTAATTTTTTCATGAGAATGGTTCCTGATCCCAGATAATGGCAATCGTGTTTAATGATAATTTCACCAAATGGGATTTTTTTTTTCTTTCTCTTTCTATTTTTTCTTTATGGAAATTCTTCTCATGGACAAAAAAACATGCAAAATAGATGGACTGATAAAAGACTTCATAGGTGCCAATAAACATTTAACAAAACTTAACACCTTAATATACCTTTAAAATGAAAAAATAGCCACTTAAGTTAAAGGCAGCTGTTTTATCTGAGCCATGTGATAACTAAATATTCCTCCTGGAAATGTTTCCAGCATAAACTTTATTCTGACACATGCTTGCCTTGCTTGCAGTCTGGTTCTTTTGTCTCATTAAGTGCTAATGACCAGCATGGATAGGGCTATTCACCCAGAGATTGCTGAATGTCATGTAAGAACTTCAATCTTCTCTCTTGGTCTGTATCTTCCTTGGCTTAATCTAGGTTACAGCTGAACAAACAAGAACAGTTTCTTTTTAGGATCACAGGCTGGCAGCCTTATTCAAATTGAACAGTTCTTTGCTCTCAGAGTGATCTCCTAAAATATAGAGACTCTTAGCTTGTTCTGCAGAGGTTGATCTGCACAGGACAAGGTGTGAGGTTAGAGCTTGAGGTGGGACATCTGGCAAGCAAGTGTGGAACAGCACAGTACTCATGTAGGGTAAAATCATGTAGAGTGAAATTATTTCTGATTTGCTTTATGCACAGAGGTCTTCCCGCATAAAATCTTGAAGAATGGCCTCACCAGGTACTTGAGGAAACAACTAAAGCCCTGAGCTTTGATTTTCATCATAAATGTGTTATTATTTAGAAGCATATGTATTTAGCATGCTAAGTCTCACAGAAGTTACAGTTAAACCCTTTAATATTCAAGACAACAGTTGTGAAATTTTTATTTTAATTTTCTGCTTATGAAAGGGAGTGGATCAGATATGAGAAGGCAGAGAAAGATGGGGAGAGGGAATATGCAGAAAATCTTAACGAAAATTATTCCTTAAATAAGAAAAGATTAATTAAGATTCTAGCCCAAAAAATAAAGAAATCTGGCAACTGCACTGCAAAGCAGTATCAGAGATGTATAGTAGAAATCAAAATCAAAGATTGTTAGTACATTCAGTGTAAGACAAGGTATTCCTATGAAAGCAACAAAACCATAGAATATGTCTATGAGTATTTTGAGTTCAATATACAAATTCATATGCAATACGTTTTTCCATTTAAACTTCTTTAGTTCATACACTGCATTTCTGAATTTATTCTTTATGCATAATAACCAGGAATTATCTGAAAAGACCTCACAATACTGAGATATCCCCCTAAGTTCTTGATTAGAAAGTATTTACCAGGAATTGGATTAATCGCATCTGAGCATTAGCCACATCTAATCAGTCACTCTAGTAATTGGAGAGAATCCAGCTTTTCCAGGGTGTGTTTCATCTGGTCTCATAGGACAAGTACTTTAGAATGAGCTGAGCACCACCAAAGTATGACTTGCCCAATATGCTTCCGTTAGGATAGAAGGATTCTCCTCCTGGAGTCATCTTCAATGACTTCAGAGGAAGTATACACAACTATTTGTGATTCAGTGTCTGACTTTCAGGTAGCTGAAGTATATGCATAGTTTAGTAAATATTCACCAAATGTTATTCAAAGAAAATTTTCATCTTAGCAGTTGTGGAAAAACCAAGTTCTGTTTCCAGAGCAAAACTCAGTATCATTAATATGAGGTTATTAGCATAATAAATATGATACAACTGAGCAAAGTAACATGAAGGGGAAAATAATTCAAGTTTTGCCAGGAATCATGTCCAGGTTTTGCATTACTCTTTCAGTACCCTAATGCAAGGAGCCCTTTCCAATACGTCTCCTGTCCCAGTTGCCACCTACCGCAATGACTGGCAGGCAGCAATGGCTCCATATGGCCTTTTCATTTCTTATTGTCATTTCTGGCATGTATCACACTAATTTTTGGCCCACCAGAAAGGTGTGGCTGTGCTGGCGTACAGCAGTAGGGCAGGAAGAGCTCACTTTTGTGAATGTTGAAAAGGCCCCTCATTCTGGTCACAGTCACACTGGGCATCTGTGATTGAGCAGACTTTGTCAAAAGCCTTGGATCCACTTACTCTGGTGTCCTATTCACCGTCCTAAAAAAAATAAACCCAAATTATTAGCAGTAGCATTTCTTCTATATTATATATCCATTCCCATAACAGCAAGGTACCAAAATATTGCCCAGGTTTTGAAAATTGATTGCAAGACTTAACTTCCATTTGTTTAATTTAGTTGACGTATTTAGGTAGACTAAGAATGACTTTTAGTATTTAGTAGAGTAAAACTTACTCTTGTGGGGCATGGGAAAAATTTATCCCAGGCATTGACAAACAAAGGAATGTATAGAGAATATCCATGCATACAGCAAAATCTCAGTCTGCAGTTGGCCTAGTAATAGAGAACTACTGCTGAGAAGTCAAGGTCATTTCCAGTGTGTTAATCTCAAAGCATCAGGACAGGATCATGATTTTAGTCTGGTAAATGTGGAAAATCCACATAGTTGTCTGGGTAATTAAAACATTGGGTGCCCCACTGGTCATTCCTAACTCAGTTATCAGCAAGAATCTCACTAATCATAAGTCAGGGATGAGTCTGTGCATGTGCTGTACATGTGGCTTTCTGCATATGTCTGCACATCATTTCACAGGAAACTATTTCACACTACACCAGCTTGGTGAGTAGCTGTTGTTCACACCCACCAAGAAATAAGTACATGTGAGAATAGTACCTTTACAACTTTGAAATGTCCTTAGACAGACTTTTAATCTCCAGGCCATCAACCTGCTGTGAACTCTCCTCCTGACTTTTCACACTTACAGAGAACAGGAGTCAAGCAACACACCATAAGGCAATATGAAAAGACAGAAAAATTCTGGGAAGTGCAAAATTAAGTGTAAATAAAAATATGTCATCTTTTAAAAATATGCAGCTATTTCATCATATATTTAAACATAAGCATGTATATGCTGATGTAAATTGGATTAGTAAATTAGATTGCAGTATTCAAAATGCAAGATACTGATGCATTCTAACAATAGTCTTCGGTTCCATCTCCTTGGTGTCTGCTCCATATGTCATGGCTGGCACAAAAACACCAGTAGATAAAACACCTGTGTTTTCACAGATTTCCTACTAATGTTAAGTTTAACCTCTGAAAGTCTTTTCATTCAGTCTGCTACTATTATTTGTATATTGAATGAAATATATATCTCAGTAAGGATGCAGCACAACAAAGTTCCTGACCTCAGGATCTTTCAGCTCAAGGCCTTGATATGGTGCTAGTGTAAACCTTGATATCAACACCAACTGATCATTTTTTTAGAGACAAAAACAAAAGAAGAAAAACAAAGGCAATGTCTACTGACCTGCATCCTTTTAAAGATGGAAAATGAAAATATGAGGGGCATATCACGTTGTGCAGGAGAGTTAGTATTTAATGATAACAGATAATAACATCTGTAAATCTTGTGTCTTAATTTATGTTTTTTTCTGATTTTGTTATTTACTTGCTGAGATAAGAGTCTGCTGGTCCATGATATGGAGAAATGGTCACTGGCAGGTGAAAAGCAACAATGTGAGTTCAGGATGGATTTGAAAGAAGAGGATCTTGATGGTTGGCACAGTGGATGCAGAAGGTTGTTTCAAGGTCATGTAAAACCTCACACAAAAGATAATGGGCGGAGTGCATGGATGGAGAAACTAAATAGAAAGCACACCAGTAATAGTAAACCAGAAACAGGAGGCGAGAGGAATCCGATAATTTGGACATGAAGAATCCTAGTCTTGTAAAAGACAACGATTTCAAAAGAAAAACAAGAAACTTCAAGTCATCATCAGTGGCTTGTGGCCTTCAGGAAATTGGGAGAAAGGGAAAGGGAAATGGGGAGCAGAATACTGTGTAGATCAAGCAGGAGTGACTACAGTATCAAAAGGTAAAAAAATATGAGGCAATTAAGTATTTCAGTGAGAGAATTACTGAAAAAGTAATTTGAAGAGTTAGGTAGCTAAATTTCAAGAAAATAATTTATGGAAGGGGCGTGGGCGTATATGACTATGTCAGGTTAGCTTAAAACTTAAATTTCTGTCTGTGAAGAAAGGGTTTTACAAACCTTCTTCTCCTATTCTTCTGGGACGAAGCATTCTCTGTTCCTTAGTTTGCTACAAAGGAGCTAATCCTTGATGCTAAGATCCTTAGATCCTAAGATCCTTGATCCTAAGATCCTTAATATTATTGGGATTCACAAAACCTGAGGGGGAACTTCAATCCTTTTAACTAGTTAACATCAGTATTCCAGATGAATGTTTAATTTTTTCTTTTTGAGTTTACTTACACAGGACAGCAGAAAGTTGAAAATGTGATTGCTAAACAAGGTCAGCCAGGTAGAATTTTTTTTTGCACACACTACTAAATGCCTCAGATTCTTCAGATTTATCATTTCCTTTTCCTCTCAAACTGAATCATAACTCAAGCTGCATCATGAGCAAGCCCGTTTCCCTAGATGTAGCAGATATATATTACTTTCTAAATTACTTGGTTTACCCAACCTTCTGTCTAAACTGGATCTCCTCTTCCTTGTCACTGTTGCTGCTTGAATCTTCCTAGTCTGGATAGCAGAGGAAGTTAACAGAACATCTCTGAACACAGGGCACAGATGGGACAGCCCACCCAATTTAATTTTAAGAAGCCAAAATGGCAGTTGTTTCCACTGGACTTTGGACATTTGCAAAGAATGCCACTTGGTAGGACAGTTTTGGTTTATTTTAAACAATTCACAAAAATTTCACTCTACAATTGCCTGCAACAAAATGTCACCTCCCCGTAAAGAAAGATTAAGACAGGCAACACTGAACTTCACAAACAGGCTGTCTGACAATCTTGCTCCGTCAATACATGCTAGGGAATCATCATCCAAACAAACCAGACAAGCTGTCTCTTTTGACATCTGCTCTTGTTTCAGTACATGAATTATCCTCTTGGGTTATCCCATTTTCAGTTGCTTCAGCACTGATGCCATCTCATAACTTACCTATTCCAACAATTTGTCTGTCGTTTCAACTGTATGCATAAGTAAAGGAATAAATAGAAAAAATAGCCAGAGAAACATCACTGACATTTTCTGGGATGACAATTATATGAAATGGGAGCATGGAGGGCTGTGGGTTGAAATGAAACTTTTAAAAATTCTGTATATGTCATTAATAAAATGTTTAAACAGTCAGTACTCATAGTTTGTGAATATGTGAAGCAGTGAGATTATTCTGTTTATAGTCATTGCACTAGTAATGAAAGCCTCCCTCCTTATTTTGGCATCTTTTTTTAAACTAAATAGTAAGGATTCTGAGCGACCACAGCATCTCTCTATCCCTCTGAACAATTCCAGGGAATGGAATTTTGATCTCTTGTTGCCTTTTAAGTTCTTTTAGGACCATCGTTATTTATCTTCATTAATGACATAGACAAAGGAATCAAGTGCACCATCAGCAAATTTGCAGATGACACCAAGCTGAGTGGTGCAGCTGACACACCTGAAGGATGGGATGCCATCCAGAGGGACCTGGACAAGCTCGAGAAGTGGACCCATGGGAATCTCATGAGGCTTAACAAGACCAAGTGCAAGGTGCTGCACCTGGGTCAGGAAGAGCCCCAGTCACCCTGGTGGATGAACTGACTGAGAGCAGCCCAGCCCAGAAGGACCTGGGGATGCTGCTGGATGAGATGCTGGACATGACTCTGCAATGTGCACTTGCAGCACAGAAAGCCAAGCATGCCCTGGGCTGCATCAAAAGCAGGTCAAGCGAAGTGATTCTGTCCCTCTACTCTCTTTTGGTGACACCCCACCTGGAGTACTGCATCCAGCTCTGGGGTCCCCATGACAGGAAGGTCATTGACCTGTTGGTCCAGAGGAAGGACACCATGATGATTATAAGGATGGAGCCTGTGAGGAAAGGATAAGAGATTGGGACTGTTCAGCCTGGAAAAGGGAACGATTTGGGTGGAACAGAAAGAGTCCTCATCGAATTACACAGGCAAAACTTTTGCATACTAGGAAGTAACATTTCTTGGGACTAGAGTGATAGCTTTTCTTAGGGCGTGGTTTGGCTCAGAAAGAGGGAGAATGTGTACATGAAGGATTATTTAGAAGTGTAGTAGGAAATATTCCTAACGAAGATTCATGTACACATGAAACCACATTATATGGGGGAATGAATCAAAGTCACAAAGTGGACCTGGCTTAGTCCAAAATCAAGGATGTGAGTTCAAGTCCGCCTGTATGAGTTGGCATTATTGTAAGTTTTGCTGTAATTCTCAAGATGCACAATACCTGAAAAAGTCTCATTTGCACTGTGATTGAAAGGAGTGCCATGATCCTTCAATAGGAAAGGGTGTCAGGGTTTCTGAGATGCAGTAACAATCTGGGAAATGATCTTAATGTTTAATGTTATGAGCCTCTGCATTTAATATTAAATTGTTAAAACGGAAGTGGTGCGCTGATTTTTCCCAGAAGTAACCTGTGTCTAATTTCTTGATTTTTTTCACTTTGTGTATGGGGAGATTGTGCCAACCAGATCTAAAAAACCAGAGAGATCACCAGTATACAATCAAATTTCCAAAGTAAGTCACCAATAGGCAGCAGAATACAAGTACCATAGGAGTGAGGACTTCTATACATGGTATATAGGAATTCTGCTTTCTTGACAGAGCATTTCCTACCCAAATCCATGCGTATGGTCCATTGTGTTCCAGACAACTCCCAAAAGAGAGCTCAAATTACTGTTTAATGAGTTCCTATGGGCTCAGCAGTGCTATTGTGTAAGATGTCTTACCATTCTTTAACATCTGCTTTTTATATTGTTATCCCCCTTCTTCATTATCTTCATACTAAGAGATTTGTATTCTTGCAATTACAGAGAAGGACCAATTAATGGAATTAGACTGGAATAAACCCCACAGATAAAACACTTGTTTTATTTTTTATCCTTCTCTACAAGACAGTTAATCAGCACAATATTCCTCACACTCCCTTCTTATTATTTTTCCCCATGCAAGGGCATGATTCCATCCAACAGAATAAAGCAGACCTTACTGTGAAATAGGATCATGACCAGAGCTACATGGGATTCAGAGTTACAATGGAAGGACTGATGCCAAGCATTTTATTTTTGCCACCTGTGTTTTAGACTGAAGCTGACATTGTCAGATGAGGGTTTCACATTAGTGTGAGACAATTTTATTAGACATACCGATAGTGTGTTGTTCCAGAGTGCAACTGAGCCAGAGTGCAACAAGGAATTCATTCTGCCCTCACAGGGAGAAGTACAAATAGTACAAGCTAGAATGGAGTTGTACTGGTGCACAAAGTAGTCTGGGATCAGAACGGAGGCAGACTTTGGTTAATATCTGTGGGTTTACCCTGTTGGGTACAAATATTTCTACTGGTTCACATTAGCACATAACCTGCTAACTTTCTAGTACAGAGATCATTATTTTCTAGTGGTTCTTTCCTACTGCCATTCTCCAAACCTCTGGACTGCTCTCTTGTCACTCAGTACATCTTGAGGGCTTTATTTAGCACTCATTCAATGGCATATTTGAAAAGGTTACGAAAGTCAAGAAGATTTTTTTCTTTTATCTTTTGAGCCAGGACAGAGATTCCTGGCCTGCTATGTGGGTTGAGTTTTTATCATGCAGCTATAAATGATGCAGAGCAGTCAGTATGCATCAGAACTAGCAGAGTAATTCTCTCACTGATCATTTTACAAATTACATCAGTCTCTTTCCAGGAGGCACTGTATATTTATTTATTTCCCAGTTGACAGTCTCTTGGTCTCTTGAAGCCATTGTCTGTGCAGTAGCTCTGGAGCATGTTCTGAGCTGGGTGTTAGCCCATGAGTCCAATGGCAATCTCTCACAAAACAGACTTCCTCCCTTAGACAGCACAATGTTGATGACAAATCTCTAGATGTTTTTAACATTCTGATGACAAGATTTCGAATGGGAAAACCACTAGGTCAGGCCTGGTTTAGGATTATATGTCTCTCTAGAAAAGAAATAGGGAGTGTGAACAAATAAATGCTCAGAAATATTTATGGACACGTATATTCTGACTCTAATCTTGCTTGAACAATATAGCCAAATGCAATGCTTATGTCCTTAGCATAACTCAAAATCCAGCCTACAAATTCTGTCAAATTTTATATATATATTTAATTTCTACTTCCTTTTTATTTTTTCATTCCTCCCAAGATAAATTTCTGTTTAGAGAACTTTATAGTCAGTCTTTATACAAAATAAATACCTAAATCCAAAATTACAATTTTTACCACCTTTTAATATCCTAGTGATTTTTTTCCTGTTAAACAGCAAATTTTATATATTTATGATTTTCATTTTAATAATTGTCATTTCTTACACCAAAACTCTGCCTTAGGAAGGTTAATTATCGTATTCTACTGAATGTGACATGTAGTGTAATAATGAAAGTGCCTTGGTACTAGAGAATTAGAGTACTGTACACAGCTCTAGCAAACAGAATGAATAATTGAAATCCAATGCTTTTATGCTTCACTGAAAAAAAACAATATTTCATGGCACATAAAGTTATTCAGCTTATTTGCATTAAGGTTGAATGATCACCACTGACCAAAACAGAAGCAATGATGGTACCTTGATGTAAGTGGCAAAGAACATACATAAATATTCTTAGGAAGCAAGATGTACCTGCATTTAATCAGTACTTATTAAAATTTTATTCCCTATAGTTATTCAACAGGATCTGTGGTATAAAAACATAATTACAAAAATCAGATTTGAGCTCATTTGACAACAGAAGGGTTTTATGGTGACCTATCTCCAAATGTTCCTATTTGTAATTAAATGCAGCGATCAGCAGTAAGGATTTTGAAGCTGTTTTAGTAGTTCCGCTATTCTGCTTAACATGTGGCACCCGTAATAATTAAAATGATACTAACACATGCACAATTTTATGGCCCTTATGGTGCAACCCATTATGCCAAATAAGGGCCTCTGTTTTCACAGCATACTGCACATGGTCTCATTACACCCACTTTTCTTTTCCTGTCTTCACACTAACAACTGTTAAAGTGAATCAACACACGAAACGTACTATAACAGCTTAGTGTTTATGATATGTGTGCTGTTAGTCAGTGAACAGGAAAATCTAAACATTTACTGTTTATGTAAAGAATAGCGTTAGTGTTAGCGAATTGCTTGGGTCTGCTTCCTTTATTATCTAGATCACAAACGTAATGACGGGTGTCAGTGGTACCTATATTTCCCCTTTGCTTTGCTCTCCCATGTAGATGTCTATAAGAATTAGAGGAACCTCACATTTGCAGTTCCTGAAATGGTTTATGTTTAATAGTTTTCCTTTTCTGCATTAAAGTGGAGAAAAATATTTCTATCATAAACTCCCACTGTATAAAAAATATTTCCATACATTTTCCTTTCCTCTTCAACATATTGTACTTGGACCAGTTTGGTTTATCCAAGGTGTTAGAAAGTTACACGTTTTTCCTGTGGCACCTCAGGAAATTCTACAAGATACTGTGAATTCTAGTATAGTGCTTTTTTATCATGAATAATTTTGCAATTACGCAGCTACTCAAAGACCTCCTACACTCATTTTACAGTCATCAGTTTGGAATGGCTTTCACTCTCTTGGTCTGGGATCCATTCCAAGGGAAGTCCCATAGGTGGGACACCAATGGATTGAACTAAATCTATCCTCTGCATTTCATATTATAGCTTTGTGTGAACATTAGTTGAAAGTTCATATAAAGAGTAACAACCTGTCCTTTCATTTTCCGCTCTTTTCCCCTGAGGATTGCCATTTAAACCTAGCAGTGTCAGGAATTTGCTCTGTTATTAGTGGTGAGGGAAAACTAAAGCCCCTGAATGCAAATGGCAGATTTGATTTCAAAGACATAGTGAAAATCATCACGGAATTACAGTGGTTGGGCTCCAGATATGATGAAAACAGGGAAATCAACCTGAAAATGCTAAAATGTGTAGTATACAGGGGCCACATACACATTGAAGTGCAGCTTTTAAGAAAGTACATCTGGAATCATGTGATTTTAAATACCAAGAGCAGTGCCACAATGCAGGAAAATGGAGTAAAAGCCAGCACTGGACTCCTTTCATGTCTTTATGCCCACTGGTGAGTGATACTGTGCTGAAAACTTGCAGTTTTGCTCTCTGAATATTCAAGGGGAGGATGAGATGGGGGGAGACACAAGGGAAAGGACCAAGGCAGAGAAGGACAATACCCTTAATATTGCAACAACTTCTCCTTGGCTTGTTCTGAAAAAACTTTGCTTAAAAACAAAACCAAGCAAACCAACAACACCACCAACAAAAACACCCATATCACTGACATTCAAAAAGACTAAAGGGAAAAAACCACTTAATAATTACGTTCTGTCTGAACACCAGGAAAGTTGAGTTCCACGATCTCTTTTTCTTTGATTAAAATGAATGTTTGTTATCAGCATTACTATTTACTACCCCATGATCAAAAACAAATAACCCACTTTGTTTGTTTCTTACTGCAAATGAATTAAATTAGACGCCATTAGGAGCACTAGCTGTTTATATCCTTGTTTCAGCAGTGGTAGTATTTGAAGTTTCCTGCGGTAAGTTCATTACTCGTATTTTGTCCAGAATTAGTGAAGCGTGCTGAAAATTGCTAATGACAGATGTTTCTCCACTCTGTCACACTTCTTGTATCATTTGATTTGGAAAGCAACATACGGTGTTCTGCTCTATCAGTATGTCACAGACTGTCTGTAAACAGCTGGTCATAACTCAGTTCAGTGAAAACCATTACTTTCCAATGAAGTGCTGGACACCCTCCAAATTGCATTTTGGCATGGCCTGAGCTGCATAATGCACAAAGTTCTTCTGTTCTGAGGTTACCTAAGGAAGGATTTTTCTCCCCCTTCCACTTGTTTATTGTGTTTCAGGAAACAAAATATCTTTTCAATTGGTTAGATAAGGGATGAACAGCACAAGAAATAAAAATGCTTTTTCTTCTCTCAGGAACCCATAAAAACTGTGACTGGTGCTGTGCTAACATAAAAAAAAAATGCAGCCCTACCTCACCATTTCTGTTTGTGCCTCAGGTTGAATGGGGTGTATTATCAGGGTCAGGGCACACAAGATGATGACAGATTGAAATGTCTCCTATCAAATAGTTGTGGCATTCTAACATTGCTATGACTATGGGGCTATTCCACAGCTCCTAATCACAATGAATCCTATTAAAAACATCTCCCTGCGGTTTATGCGTTGGTCAGATGCAAAGAAATCCATTTCACTTATGCATGTGAGAAGCACAAAACACAGAGGGCAGATTTAATGCCACACACATGGGGATATGAGGTACAATCTGCTGTTTCTTTCTAACAAAACCACTTCCTTGGTTGTTTTAAGATGATATAATATGTTATTTTCGTATATTTAACTAAATATGTATCATACATTTCATGAATACCAGTATCCATTTCTGAGACAGAGAGAGTCTGGCAGAGTTGTGGTATTTATAAAGTATAAAACATTTAGACAGCATGTTTTAATAACTGTGTTTAATTGACAATAATTACCACTTGTATGGTATTTAAATGAAATCTTTACATAGATCCTCTAGGTTTAGAGCATGACAGTAGGAAAAGGCATCAAAGCCACCTGCGGTCCCTGGAGACTTCTGCAATGCCTGTACATTACCAAGTGAAGAACATCTTTCCAACTACTGTAAAAGGATGATTTTGACATTTAAATTTAGGACAACAAAACAAATATTTGAAATCAAGAGTCACAAAACTCAAAGATCCCAGTGGAAAAGGGTAGAGATAGATGTCAAGATATCCAACCATTCCTGCATCCTATACCAAGGTTAACATAAGAAAGATTGGGAAAAACCGAGCATTACCAATAAATTTGGATTTTCTAATATTTGATAACATAACATTTGTCCTCTCATAAGATGTTATCAAAAGTTATCCCTGAAGAGGAATCCACTGATAAAGACAAGAGCTCTCATACACAGAAATAAATTTTCCAGACTACTAACACTGAGGAAAAAAAGGCATCTCAGTGTCTCTTTTATTTCTCTGAAGTATATCAATCTATAGGAATAACAAGGCCATTACATTAGATAAATTTTTAATTTTTTTTTTTGACATGTTGAACACTGACGAACAGATGGGCTTTAGTGAGATATGGTCTTACAGAAAGTTGTTCAGCTGAGTTTTGTTGAAGAGGATGCAGCTTCTCTTTTGGTGTAGAACTTTTACTGAGCTTGAAGCATAAGCCTGCTTAGAGGATCTGAAGGAATAAAATGTCACAAAAGTCTCTACCCACTTTTATAACTGTAATACATTACTTATGCAGAAAAACCGTGCAAAATGTTTCACAGATCAGTACAAAACCAAGGATCTTGCCCTCAAGAATTTATTTTCTCAACAAAATAGGTAGCATAGGAAGAAAAGGGTCATGCAGCTACAATACAAAAAACAGAGCAGCTCAGTTTTGCTGTCTATTAACAAAATGAATACTGCATAAGCTACTGGCATCTGTTGATTTAAAGAAAAAGTTTTCTAATTAATATTTAATTTAACTCAGTAAGTAGACAGGGAAACTTACACTGTCAAAAATTTAAATAAATAAATTCATTTTCCCTTGTCAGTAAGTGGGTACCTGTTGTTCATCATTACACAGGCTGCCTGTAACAGGATTATTCACTCCTACAGCTTTTACCTTTTCAGAAAATGTCAGAGGTTTTTCATTTGTCTTGGTATCCCATCCCACACAATAGGTCAGACACATCCTTTAGCTTATGTTAAAACTTATAACTCATGTTGTATAATAAATCTAATTAAGAAACTTCACTTTCTTTTACAGCTATTTTCCTGTTAATTTTGTGATTGTGCCCTCTGGCCCAAGCAAACTGCTGTACCATTTGCAATCCAAAACGGTTGTAATTTGTGTTCATCTCTTCCATCAAAAATAATTAGTCATATAGTTCTGTGGAGTTTTCACCAAAATTGAGGTTTGGACAGAATATTTAATTCTGGGTTTGGAACTGCAGTGATCTTATTTCAGCATAGAAGTTCAGTTGTATCAATAGAACAAGGCTCAACATTCACAAAATGTAAGAGAAGATGCCACAAACTCTGTCTTATGCTCAGCCCCCAACACACACCAGTCAGAAGCACAAATAACAACCAATCATGGCAGACTTACTGTCTGTTCAAATGAAATCAAAACTAAGCAAGAACACCCAACTGAAGGTCTCTTACTGCTTTACCACACCATTCACTCGTCTGTCCACTTAACTCCTTGGATTTCTGGCATTCTCCTACTTATTTGACCCTCCAGGATCAACTATGTCCTCTGAGGGTATTGAAGAGATATCATTTAATGGCAGTAAATGCAAAAGAACCTGATGACTGAGCTGTCAAACCATTGCCTGAGATCTCAGCAGCTCTTTCTTGCATCCTAGGTCCAAGTTTGACTAAAATAACCTTCAATGCTACAGTATCGCTGAGTCTCCATAAGTTTTGATCTAACTAGGCTGAACACATTTAGGTAGCCAGTACTATACATTACTGGGCTGAGTTTCAAGTTCTTTGTTCACCATATGGAGGCAATCATAACAAGACACAAAAGCATGCAGAGTAAGGGGGGGCTGTCTCATATCTCCAATAAAATTTTGCCAAAGTGTGTCAATCTCAGCACAAGTTGCAAAGACACATAAAAAGGAAACATATTCATGAGTGCACCACAACAAGGCAAAGCTCGGATGATGTTGATACCAAAACAGAGGTCTTTGTTGGGTCTGTTGATCAAAGCAAAATTCTATAACAGATTGGCTTTGTGAAAATGGAAATAACCAGTCAAAGTAAATTTCAAAATAGATACTGGAGCTAAATACATTATCATCATTCTAAGCACATGCAAAATTAAGATTGACCTCCCAGTACTAAAAGCAAAACCTAAGTTTCCTCATAACACAATCACAAAAAGTAGACAGGACATAGAAAGTACAAACTCATACTGGCACAAGATATCTGTTGAAAGATATAAGATGAAGGGAAGTGGTATAATTGTCTACAAATCAGTGTTCAAAAGCTATTCTTAAAGAATCTGATGAGGCAGTTAGCAATCTGCGAGGCTCTAAGAATATAATGTATCACAGTTGCAGAGATTTCAGTGTGCCATCAAAATGCTTGCTCTGTTAGTACTAGGAGATAGAGTCTGAACTTGAGTGAATGATAAAGTGAGAAGTTATGGGCACATTCACACATCAATTGGCTGGAGTAGCAGTTATGTTGCCATAACAAAGCCAACAGTTAAAGATTGTTAAAATCTATAAGATTCCAACATGATTATCAAATATTATCATTAGCCAATAATGACAGCTGATATGGAGTAGACCCTGACATTCAAAAATATTGTGATTTCCAAATCCAAGCCATAAATAGTTTACAGTGAGGAGAAGTCACTAAACTGAGCAACTTCCCATGCCCTCCTGGTATCTGCCTAAACAGAAGACTTATTTTCAGACTTGTACCAATCTTGAAGGTCACATTCTTACAGGCGAGGATTAAGTCCTCACATTTGTTGTCTGAAGTCTTAGTTCCTTGATTTTCATCTGTGTTGTAACCTAGAATACTATATACACATAATCTCTACAAAAACATCCCTTACTCCAAAAATGCAAAAGTGTAATTTCTTTAAAAGCTAAATAAGGAGATGTTTGCAATGCTTTAATACAGAAAAGAAAGTAATTTTGCATTTGTTATGTTTTTGGAAGTTCTGATTGTCCAAAGCATTCACATATTTGATCTAATGTTGTGATTCAAAACAACTTTTTGAATGCTGGACTTTTACCATTCAGCACTTTAATATGTACCAAACTGAAAAAAAAAAAAGGAAAGAAATCTAAGAGAGGAGACTGATGGAAAACAAGAAGTTCAGGAACAATCCAAAAATTTACATATGTATATTAGCTCATATTTATGGAGCATTTGTAACTATGAAAGTTGAAGAAGATTTTGACCTAACCTTGCATTTATACTTGGAGAACAAACCGCATGTGACAGATCCTACTCAAAATATTTAATGCTCTAGGGCAAAACTCAGGTACTGTGGCACTGTGTGTTGTAAAGAACCTGAACAGACTGGAGTAGCTTTGAAAGACATTTGAATTGCTCTACCATTATACACAACTGCAGATTTTTATGCAGTAGGAGGTCCATCATATCCTGATTACCTTGTGAATGTAGGCATTACCAAAAGAAAAAAAAAAAAAACAAACAAAAAATGAGCAGTACAGAGTGGGATCTGATTGCTTTGCTACAGTAGAGATATACACATCCTTCCTGGGATTTTGATGTTGTCCATCATGAGGAGGTCAGATGCATGAAATTCTCAGCCAGGGTTTTCTCCTGTCACTATGGTATTGTCTGAAAAATGCAATAATTTTCTTGTTATGAAATACTGGGGAATTTTCCCATAGATTATTTGTACATTTTATTTAAAAACTGCCAAATGGTACTTGGCTCAAGAAAGGAACAGTAGCTCCTTTGAAGCAATTCCTACTTAGCACATCAAGTTTTATCTTTTTATACTGCACACTTTTTAAAAGGAATGAAAAAAATTCAACGTAACTTATGGAGGAAAAAATTATGAAAAAAACCCCAATTTTTAATTTTGTCCAAAACCTGAACGATTCCCCTTATTCTTCCTTACATTACAGAGTACTGTTTCAAGGGCGATTGCATTAGGCTGTTTTGTTCTCTCCTTAATTACTGTTGCATATAGTTATAAATAGCAGACAGAAGGTGAGCAGAAAATGACAAAACAAGTTTATTCTGAAGTCTAACATAAAACACTACAGGCTAAATATGTACAGGGAATTACACAAACAAGTGTTGAACTATATACACATGTTATAACAGAAGGAAAGACATTTCATACATGCAAGGAAAATCTTCCCAAAATAACTTCAGCGAAAAAGCCTACTTATCCTTAACTAAACTAGTGATCTAAGAGGCCAGAGGAAGCAGTAGCTTTCTCTAGACACCAACATCTTCTTAGGGGTAGTCTTTTGGTAGCTTCACGGGCTTTAGAGGGTTTCCTGAAAGCTTCTCTTCTAATCTATCCTCTCAATTCTTTTGGCACAACTACAATGCCCAGGGATCAGTACCCAGGTAAGGCTGTCTCGTCTCTGGATGTGCAGGCAATATAGATGAGTTTGCCAAGCTGCGCTGGATCCTTCCTCAGAGCAACCAGTTGTACCAGCTGGTCTCTTCAGGCCCATATTTCAATTATTATGTTGTCCCTTGTAGAAGATTGTCATTTCAACTCAGTGACTCACAGCAATCAACCAACCTCTTAGGCTGGATTCCTGGTACAAAATAAATGTTACAAGACTTGGACTATCAGATACAATGATGCATTGAATCTGCCATCCTCAGTTTCCATAGAGATGCCATACGGATGCCTCCTCAGGTCTGTCGGTCCCCAGCTAGAGCGGCATTCACACTGAAGAAAGAAAACTGTACTAAATCTGTGCCTTGTCTACACAAGCAAAGCAGTCAGTAGGATCATTTAATATTTGTTTTCTTTCATTCAAGACTGGAAGATCTTCACAGAGTTTTGACTATAGTACAAAATAATTTTAAAAAAATAGTCATAAACTAGCAATATGAATATGCAACACTCAAGAGCTATCCAGAAAAACCATTGCTTAATTTGACATGAATTATTAAGCTTGGAAAATGCTGTATCTAAGGCACAAAATAAAATTACAGACGATTTCTTGAATAGGAATCAATTCGTGGTTCACTAGGCTTAGACAGCCTTTGCAATGACATATCTGGACTAATTTCCTGCAGTTGAATTCTCTTTCTAGATGTAATTCTGATAGATGATTGAAATAGGACCCAGGTTTGGATAAGACACATCTGATACCTTACCTGACAAAGTTTTCAGAAAAAGGACTTCAAAAGAGCTCCAGAAAACGGAGCAGAGCAAGTTAGGAATATATTATTTTAAGGAAAAATTGTTTTCAAACTCCATCAGATTTGGTGCTAGAGGTAGTTTATGTCTTAAAGCACGAGAATTTTATCTTCAAAAAAGTGCTTACATGCTTAATATAACTATGTTCATATCTATAAACATGAATCATCTAAAATCCCAGATTTGTACACCTATCAATATCCTGCACTTTTGTGATATCCTACACTTAGGTGTGAGTGATGCAGAGGAGAAGCCTCTTATGCCACATTTAAATGTATCACTTTTCAGATTTGTTAAATATCTCTTCTGCTACTAGGAAGCAAGGCAAATGTGAATGAGAATGTTCGCCTCCTCTTAACCATTCATGACTTACAGATATCTATTATTTTTGCTTCCATTCACCTTCTCTGATCAAACCCAGTCATCCATTCTCTTGTCAGATAGAAGCTTGACATACAACTAATGATTTTCCTCATTTAGCCCAAGACCTTGCATTTGTCTCTTAGATCTTTTTTATAATAAAGTTATCCACTACCTTTGTGGTAAGGTGCATCAAGTGGCGTATTTTTGTATGTGGGTTTACAATGTTACCCTTTTTTTTCTCCTACAATCATTTATAGGTGCCACCATTTTCTTTTGCTATAGTAGTATATCAATATCATACATTAAAGGAAATTTTCATTCATCTGTTACAATTTGAGTCTGGGTATGCAAATCATAATTCTGTTCATTCTTTGCAATATACATAACTTCTCATTTACTAACAGTTCTAGCAGTTTAAAATCTGTATGTTTCATAATTCTTCTCATATTGATCTATACTTGATTATTTGTCTGTACTTGAATAATCCAAACATTATCATCCTACTTACTCTCCAAATCTTGCCACAAGACTCAGAATAGATCTGACCTAGGCATAGGATGAAGCCCGAGGGAAAAAAATGATCCCTGTAATAAAAGACAGCATGTTAATGCCTGCCTTTGAAGGTGCCGTGGCTTGCCAGACAGCTTTAGTTCTGACATTCAGAATTCTACTTTGCTGTGTTAATAAAATTCTTTTAACCCAGGGGGATTTTTCTGGAACACTTCCAACCAACTCCCTCAAAATATCTGAAGCAAATGCCACAATGTGCTTTCAGACTGGAAGGGTTGCAGTCCAATGTACAGACCTTCAGCTCACCAGCTAATGATGGACACGAGAGCAACAAAATCTTCTCTCAGGTGCACAAACACAGGGATTACACACTAACAGGGGACCAGATATTTCCCTCACTAGTCCCACAGATTCTTTATTACAGCACAAACATTGTGACACTCAGGAACCTCACACCAAACACAACAAGGGAACTGTAAAAGGCACTGCCTCTTTGAATTTCTCTCTTTTTTTTGAAGATGTTGATTCACCATTTGGAAAATTAGTTGCAAATAAATATGTTTGAAAGTAGCTTTTACAAAAAATTTGGAATTGATTTTCTGAACAATATACTATTCAGGGTGAAAGCAATTATATTGTTTAATGCACATATATTTATTTTTATTTTATTATGAAACTACCTTTCCTATTTACTAGATTATGTCTTTAGTCACATTTGTGCATTTGGGTGGATATCAAAATTCAATTAACAATGCAGAAAATTAACATTGCAGATTTATAGTAGTTAAAGAAAATTATTTCAAATATGCTGGATAAAAATATCAATACTGACTGTGCATTTTGAAATGACTAATTTATTTTAGGAAAGGTTGATGATCTGTAGTTAGAAATCCTTCAGACAAGAAAATTAACTATTATTAGACCCTCAAACCTATTTTTAAATCCTACAAAAAAGGGGTAAAATATTACATTTCCTAAAATTACTTTTATTAAATTTTCATCTCATAAATAACTTTTCAGTTTCCATTCAGTTATTTAAAAATTTCAAAAAACCTGACCACATTGAAGTCAAATTAGTACAGTCTCCAAAAAAGGTTACAGTTCCCCAAAGTAGACATTTTTTTCCACTTTCTTTTCAGACACTGAACTAATTATTTCTCCTGGATTAGCAATCTGATTTACTTTAAAGATGTGCTGGTTTTTACTCATTTTAAGTTATTTAAACAGATTATTGGAAGTTATGTCTAAACATATGCTGTCATGGTTTCAAGTTTAAGTTTTAGTATGTTTGCATTTACAAGGAGAGATGTATGCAAAGGCAGTCGAATTGCAGTAAAACACATATCTTAAATAAATGATTAATTTATTCTACTCCACAGTCAGCAGTTATGACACAGACTTGCAATCAGTAGTGCATGCACAGTGATGGAAAGACCATTTTGTAGGATGGCCTCAGTCGTACATCAACATCCCTAATGCCAATTTAGACACTAAAAATATTCTAGTTAACATACTTAGCTTAAGAGGATATCTGGTTTACAGATCAGCTCAGTTAGTTCTGTAAAAGATAAGCTATTTATTTAGGCTTCACTTAAAGCTCGAAGAGTGTGATTAAAACAAAGCCATCCTCCCAGCTTTTTAAAAGATCCTGGAAATTGTCATCTGAGAAATAGTTACTAATACTGCCAACTCGTAAATTTAATCATCTCAGGACAGGTAGTTACTTTTTCCAAAATTTGACCATAATGTGGACTTCTTCCTTAGAACTTTATTTTGATGTACAAAAGCACTCAGAAAGCAAACACCAAGACCGAAAAAGAAACTAGGACAGAAACACTGAAAAAATATAATTCATTTTAACAGTAGGTGTTTTGTCCTCATTTATTCTCCTCCAAGTCCACAATATTAAGGAGACACAGCAGAAATCAAATGTGTCCTAAGAAAGGCAATTTAAAGGACAAGTAGCAAGGTGTTCATTCCGTTGAAATGAAAAATTGATTTATTATTTGCAATGAAGAATGATCACATTATAAAAGTGTTATATAGAGTCCCCAGAAACAAATAATCAGATTTAGGAAAAAAAAAATTTAAGTTATGGACATTTGTTCCATGATTGCTCAGTACGAGGCATTCCACTGTACAGTACAGATGATTCAGCACATAAAACCATGGCCAAAGGTGAGCTGCAAAGTTGAGACACGAGCCCTTTGTTTACTGCAAAAGCAATCAGCATGAGTGTGTCACCTCTTGGGCCAAGCATGCTGAAAGCAAATCACAGTCGCTGTCTCATGAGTCTTCTTAGGAGTTGTTGAAAATAGACAGTTCAGCCACCAATAAAATGCCATGGCAGTGTAAGGCAGACTGGCCTTGGAGACAACAAGTAATACAACTGTGAGAAATCAAGATTTCAGTTTCTGCTTCTTCCAAAGTGTGGTTCTTCAGCAGCTGCAGAACTCGCCTTGGTATCATGCAGCTGTATTGATTTGGTGCCTATAATGACAGCAAGGGAAGTGCAAGTGATTCTGTAGCCCCAAATCTGCCTGTTGCAAAATGGGAGGGAAGAGGGGAGCAAATCAATGCACTTACTTCCCCTTTAAGAATTGCAAAGGGCTGAATTTGAAACAGAAACATACCTCTACCAAATGGTTTATTATCGTATCTGTTCTAGCAAATAGCTGTTACTATCTGGCAAATAATTGTCCTCCCAGCCCATCCATTATGGCAGTGAATGCTCAGTTTGTACAATTGAATCCCTTTTCTGTTCAGGCATGTAAGGAAAGTCAAAATGGGCATGTAGGAAAATCACCTCCAAAAAGGCGATTTGAACAGTGTCATCCCCTCATGTGAGATCAGAGGTAAGAAGGTCCTACCTCTATTTATTATCACTGTATTTTTCTGCTTGACCAAGAACCAGGTGGTGCTTACCTTATCCGTGTAAAACAAAGCATGTTTCTCTCTAAGGATGCTGCACTCCACCACCCAAAAGGACACATCCACCCTGTTCTTGCAGGAGCCCCTGTAACCTGGACTGTGTAACACTGAGCACACCAACGCAGGGATGGGATTCTTAGGGCTGGGTGCCTGCTCTGGCAGACCAGAACTGGCTCTCCAGAAACCAGCCCTGCCTAGATATTGCCTAGCTGTGTCTGGCAGGGATTAATGGGCTGGGTACAGAACTGCACAGACACAACCAAGATATTCCTGCTGATGCACATGGTGCCAGCAAAGGCACCTCTCTACCTTCTCAGGCCAGGCATTCAGCTAGTTAAAACCAGCCTGTCACATTTTCTGAGGCAAAACAGATGTATTGTTAATGCCCTGTGGTGTCATTATCCAAAAATTATGGTGCCACATCAGAGGCAGGGTTCACACGGACAGGAAAGCTTTGTGGTCACTGGAAGGAGAGACACTCAAGGGATGTTCAGTAATATTAAGCAGGACAGAAGACAAAAGCTTAACTTTTGTTACCCTGAAAGCAAATGAATATAATTTCAGGTGCCCTATAGAATTGTTTTCTTATGCCTTGCGTTGGACATATGGCCCAGAGAGACACTGTGCTCCCATGTTGCACATGGAGTCAAGGATAGCCCTGCATGCTCAGTGACACTTAGCACCCAGCTTGCTGTAGCTCACATGTTGAGGTCCTGGCAAGCTGAGAAAAAGCTTGAGAGAAAGCTGTGATCCTAGAATAACAAAAGCAGCATCTTCTAGTACATCTATATACAGTGGAAAAGGGAATGGCACAGATATCCCTCACCCTGTAAAACCCCGACAAGTAAGCCTGTATGACACAGCAGAGCTAAGCAAATGCAACAGCCTATGTCCAAGAGAAATTTAGTTATATTTGTGCAGCTCTGTGCCCAAACCATGAAGCCCTGCATCCCAGTATGACCAGATGGCTGAGAGTAGTCTGCAACCACCAAAGCCTTTACACACACTTGTTTTAATCATGCTGATGAGATAAGTTCTCCTCAGATTTTAAAGAGCTTCAAATTTGTCTATATTTCCTGTATCTGCCACTTATCTTTTCACAAGACTATTCCCCCATGCCCTCCAAGGGCTAAATCCATTAAAATATGCAGATGGATTGAACTGTTTCTCTGATATTTTATTTTCAAGGAGACTGCAGTCCCAGGTCACCCTGTAGCCATGGATATTCCAGGTTACTGGTGAGCACAGTTTTATGTGATAATGAAGATACCTCTGTTTGTCCAGAGACACTCTCAAATAATGGAAATCAACACAGATCCTCATTCAATAAAATAGAAATTGTCACCATTTTGCTGTGCTTCCGCCAGAGCAACATATGGTAGCACAGCTGACAAATATAATCTTTTCCTTTTTTTTTTTTCCATTTCACATGCACATTTCATTTTGTAGAATACTAAGACTTTACATAAATTGCCTGTTAACCCCTTGTAGTCACAGCACTTGCTTCTTGGGCTCCCTTGAGCTTTTGAATATTTGAAAGATGAAGTTAAAATGCAACAGTCAGGGAACAGTTTATACCTTCAGTATGTAGCCTATTTGCCCTTTTCACAAGGAAAATCTGCTCTTTTTTTATTTCTCTCCCACCCAAACTTTCTTTTTAGGCAGTATACCGTATAAACAGTATACTCCAGCTAAATGAAAGCTTATTGATACAGTAAATCGATACTCAATTCACTTGTTTCTTCTTTAGGTGTTTTTCAATGCCATAAGCCAAGTCACACATGCCCAGTGACTTTACACAGATGTGACTCATTTACACTCGTTGCACCAATTTGATTGTATAAAACTGAACAGTGTCCACTTTGAGGTGCCAGTTTAAGATACTTTCTTTGTTAATCATTACATCCACACCAAGATCAACTTCTCCCCATTCGCGTACAAGAACCTTCTTGGTGCTTGGTGGCCTTTTCCACAGTGGGAGACTCCTCTGCATCTAGTCCTGCATCTAGAGAAATCTCCTGGGCTTGCTTTATTCTTCATCAGAACCGATTCCTTCCTGTTACTCATGCTGGTTTCCAGCCCTTGTCCAGCCATCCAGGAGATAGACTTTGAAAGCTGCACTCATAATTGTCATGGATACGAGCAGAGTTGTTCACTTGAGTTTGACAAGGGGAGGGAGGTGACTTTTTGGCACCCAGTAATAGGGCTTGGGGCTACAGAGGGCACACAGAGGAGGTATTCACACGGTCTCACTATAAGTAACTTTTTTTGTGTAAGTTTGCCTAAGCTAATTTACTTCTACTCTGAACCACCCTGTTGAGGATCCTTTCTCTCTTTGCTGAACATACAGGGAACCCAGAGAAACTAGCATCTAATTTCTGTCTTGTACAAGGAACCTGAAGCTGAGCTAAATGAATGCGCTCTAACAAGGGTGGCTCCATTCAGAAACAGCATTTGTGTATGGGGAAGGACTTAGAGGACTCTGAAATGGCCCAGTGTGGCTGTAAAGCAGAGAAGCTCTCTGTAAGGTAAACCTGCTTGTTCTAAGGAGGATTATTTACAAAGAATAAAACTTCTCATTTGTTTGGTTTAAAGTCAGATTAACCCCAATTACAAGTGACTTTGTTGGTATATCTTTGCATGCATTTGCAATGTAATGTCTTGACACAAATACAGCATGAATCAAAGCTCTGACCACTTTTTAAACACATTTGCATCCAATTTGTGAGCAGAAAAGAAAAACCTGCTTTTCGCAAATGTCATTTGCTTCCTGACAGTTTGCAAAAGCACACTCCAACAAACAGTTGCTTTTAAGGACTGAGAGCACCTGCACGAGCTAAAAGGGAAGAGTGGGGGTTGAATCACAAAATTCTGACATGCATGCTAAGTATTCCACAAACAAAGGCTAACACCACACACTACAGGGCTGCCAATATGAAGCGCAACAAAGAAATATGAAGGAAAGTCTATACAGGCTAAAATCAAGAGTCAAATATGACTTAAACTCTCGTCCAGATTAAGTCAGTTTTATATTCTTTTCTCCATTCAAGTATTAGACAGAAGCAGCGGCGTCACATCAAACTGGATGGGGAGCTTTGGGCTGACTCAGTCTGTATGTTCTCACCAAGTGTTTATACTTTGAGATACCTCAAAACCTGTTCGTTACCTGGATTTCAAACTGACTGGAGGTAAGTTTTACCTGGAGTAGGAAGGTCTCTATCACATTAAAACACAGCCTCACTAACAGCAATAAACATCAAAATATTAGACACTATCTGAAGTGACTCATTTTAAGGGGAAAAATATTGTTGCAGAAGCCTTTGATTTTCACTTTAATAAGGGGTTTGGAACTTGCCATTTTGTTAGCTGACATATCTTGAGCATTTGCTTACTTTTTATGTTTTTCATTTTACAGACTGATACTTTCTATTATATCTACACAAATTATCAGATCCCATCTCCATGAAAAACTGTATCATATTTTATTACATACTGTAAGCAAAACCTTTGGGGGAAGAGGCACATTATGTCTTTTACAAATCATTGCATTTTTCCAGATGTACGGTATGTTAGAAAACTGACACAAAAGATGTGAATTGAGTTAACGAGCCCAGCTATATTTCCACCAAAATGGGCTGTTAGTTCATTTGAATAACTTTGACCTTTTCTGTTTATTGTCTTTCTAAAAAAAACCCCAAACCAAAACATGAACCCAAAAAAAACACAACAAAAAAAATCCACAGCCAATCATTATGATGACCACAAGTCTACTCAGGCACCTTGACAGCTTAATCACCATCTCACATCAAGAGATTTAGCCTTGGGCATCTGGCTCAGCTGACACACATTAGTTGGTCCTTTTTACACATTAAATGTCTTTACAGTTTTCATATTTCTTCTGTTTTTACACTCTCCAGCTCTGCATCATTGTAAAAAGAGATAGCTAAGATACATACTGCACAATGAACACCATTAACACCTTGCAATTCTTAGTTGTCTTTAAGAAAAAGCTGGACAAAAGGGAGATGCTTAGATTTAAAAAACACCCAAAAACTACATGTACCATATATTTGGACAAGAACAGAATGAAAATAACAAAATGATAAAAGCCTAGAATTATACAATTCCCTGGAGAGTTTCCCTTTTAGTCACACTGCAGGAAAGAAAAAATGAGGTAAAAGCTAAAAGGACATTATGTCATCTCCCCCCGTACTTTGCATTCCCAGGCTTTTGTTGCCTGGTGCTCTGGAATAACTTTTTTTTTCTAATGAGATGGGAAAAAAACCTTTTGGGATGCAGAAAGATTTACACACAGGCCTGATTCAGCAACCTGACTCACTTCACATGGGAATAGTCCCAACTGGTTTCATCTTCTAGTTATGACTTCAGTGATAGCCACTTTAGCTGGTTTACTCATGCAAACAAACATTATTCCAAGTGAGCAGAGACTGTAGACTGGAAATTTCCCCCTCTGAGCTATGGCCAAATGGAAGAGAAAATGGAGGGAGGCTGAAATGTGGGCACTGAAAGGTATTTTTCAAGGCCAAGCTCAAGGGAATTTTTAAATGTAGTCAGAAATCTATTTAGCAGTCTCTTTGCATTTTAAAATCTTTGAAAGGAAAACGTCACTTTTCTTAGATTCTACCTCCTTGCCAAGATTTGCATATCAGGAAGAAGAAAGAAAACGTAGCAGACAGAAATAAATGAAAACCCTAATGCATCAGCTTGGTCTAGCCACGTTTCCTGACTGTAATCATTCAGGTTTTTCTGACCATTGAAAATCTTTTACATGAAAACCCATACTAAATCTTTCCTTTCTCTTCAGTGCCATTGTCTTCCTATCCATAACTATGTCTTTCACAGTCAAAGATAGAGACTGCAAGATGCAAGGTGCCTTGTGGTTTTGATTAACAAATTAACAAATACAAATACCAGGAATAAGTCTGGTAAATCTGTTTACCTGTTTTTATTAATTTAGACAGAAGGAAACTACCTTCTATTTCTTGAGACTTGATATCACATCCAACTAATACAGCATGGTTGCATCTTGGACTCTCTTTAATACTTGTTATCTATGAGCCAGGCGATATATATGGGCTCATTACTTTTACTCCCACACATGGATGTGTCTCACACAAGCAGGAGGCAGAAGGCCAATTTAGGCATTTTAGACCCTTAGTGTGTCATGTTGGTTATCCAAGCCAGTGCTGAGTCTGCAAGAGAATTCCCTCAGGGTGCATCTCATGCAGGCAGTGGACTTTGTCTGAGGAACGTCTGTCTTTTCTGCTGAGCACTGAGACAGTGGAGCAGAAAAGCTCCTCTGTGTTTCTACAACTTCTTAGCCAAAGGTGGTTTCTTCAGTTTTCCTTAAAATGAAGAGGAAGCAAATACATCTTATTGATCTTTCCATTAGCTTTGGAGAAAAGTATTGCAGATCAGAAACTGGGAGAATTAAACCATCCACATAAACGCTACCACTGTATGAACACGACAGCCCAGGGTAAGTGGATTTAGTCTTCCGTGCTCTCCTTGTAAAATGTTGCTGATTGCTTTAAGATTGTAATTCTAAAAGTCAGAAACTGTCTTAATTCCTGAGAACAATCTGTGAGCTCCATTCCCACTGTAAAAAAAAAAAAAAAAAAAGGTAAGAAGAAGAGAAAATTTGCAAGGCTGCAAGGGAGAAGAGCTTGAATAAAAAGTAACAGCATGTCTATACTAGGACAGGAGGGAGAGCAGTGCTCCATCTCTCTCATAATGCTTCTGAGTCATGTTGGTTTCAAGCTGGAAGATGTCTCCAGTTTTCTAAAAAAAAAAAAATAAAAAAAGAAAACTTAGTTCAAGAAAGTTTAGGATCTATGTATCTTCATTTTTTAAAGTATCTTCAAACACCACTGCTGGAGGTTTCCCAGTCTCCTAACTCTGTGCATCAGGGCACTGATCTCAGTGCTCCATAACCCTAATCATGACTCTGAATAAAAGGGTCCAGAAAGATGTTCTGGGCTATACTGTTGAAATGAGGATTTACTGCTTCTCTCTATATTACTACTCAATTAACATATCCATTGCATGCCCAATGTCTCCCACCAATCAGCTGAAAGGACTTCACATATAACTATTCAACATAATCTATCAGAAGATGAACAGATCCTCAAGAGAGCTCATCAAAAATTTCTGATTTTTAGTATTTCAATCATACTTTTTCAATTGTTGTTTCTATTTTGTGTGAAAGACGTGGATAATACACAAACAAATCACAGATTTTCCGTTTTAACTGTTCCAGTTTTAACTTTCTTCTTAGATAACTGGAAAATACTTCCCTAATATAGCTTTTCTCAAAATCAACAGTGTATTTCTTTTGACGGCATGATGACAAAATTACAAGATATTCGGTCTGGGGCAGGGATAAATTACCTTATTTTTCTAGTGAATTCTACTGCTATTTTCCAACTTGGTATGATTGCCAGAGAGAACTTAGGCAAGATAAATATAGAGAGAGTAAAACAAGCCATACAGACAGCAGGGGAGTATTTTTCAGGCACCACTGGAATCTTATTAAAATATTTAAAATGAGGAGGTCCAAATTATCAGCTAAATCCAACTACAAGAAATATGTGAGACTTCATTAACAGCTGTGATTGTGTGTTCATAATAACTTTCCTCTGTTTCATGTACATCCAGGTTGTTCTTCCCCCAATTTAACACCTCTGCAATACCACACCGCTGCCTCCTTCTTGCTTCAGCCTCAGCAGGAGAAGCTTCCCCACCCGGCACTGCAGGGACCACCACCAAGGGTAATTGAATTTCCATGCCTATTCACCCCCGAGTCTGCACGCTGACGCTGCCAGCAGCCAGCTCCTGTTTGTCTCTGCAGAGCACTCGCCACTGAGGCATTGAGGGCTGTTTCCAAGGGTCGACGGCGTGGTTCTCCTGGGGGAAAAGTATCGAGGAATAAGTAGATTAACCAGGATAACCAACACACTGCAGAAAAGCTCTTTGCTAGACATTGTATGAACTATCTGGCTACTAGAGATGCCACCTCACTTTAAGTCTGAAGGATGCATCTGAGGGACCACACATTTATTTTTGGTTTCTGTGAACCATTTACTCCTTTTTGTGTCGCTTGTCCCTGTGTGCACACACATACAATTACATTTTCTTTTCTATTTTCATTGACCTGCCAAAAGATAATCTAGAATCTTAAAGGAGCACTGGCAACAGGACAGTCAAGTGATTCACACTCAACAGTGATCTTTAAAGTGTAGCCCGGTAAATACATACTGTAACTGCTAAGGAAAGGCATTTGGTGCAGATGAAAAGGGACATCTTTCTTCCCCCTTATCACCATGGCTAAATATCCTCTTTTGTAAAACAGTTGAGCTGTTAAGTTCTATGCTAAGGCACGTACACACTTTGGAAAGGTAATTTGAAAGCGAGTTGAGCCATGACAAATAGGGACAGCTGGCCTAATTGAATCATTTGATCTAAGACAGCTCAACTTGGTTATCCTCACTGCAGCCCACATTGATATTAGCGAGTGAATCATTAGCCATGAAATCATGTCGACTTTCCCGATGCAGCATTCTTGACATGACAGGGAACGCAGTCTGCCTTTCATTACAGCACCAATGAGTTCTTCAGTCTGTCATGAAGGGAGGAAAAAAAAAAAAAAAAGGAAAAAAAAAGAGAAAAAGTGCTTTGAAAACTTCTAGGCTCAGCAACAGCAGAGAGCTGGCGTGCCTCAGCCTCGCTTAGCCGCCTGTGGCAGGCACAGTCTGCGGTGAGACAACGGGTGACCATTTAGTAGCTATTTCCTTATTTCCTAGGATTTAATTCCTTTCCTTGTGTTTGTGAGAATGAGAGAGCCCGCAGTGTCATATGCATTTGCACAGGCTGATTCTAGGGGTAACTTCTTATATCATAACTCTTTCGTAGATTAATTAATAGCAGACTAGAGCTGCATCTTTAGCATTTGGACCACAATTTTTGGCCATTTTAAATGCTAACTGGACTGCTCTTAATCTAATTCACATCTCAGCTATCCTAGCACAAAAATAATCACCACAGTTATTTTCCAAATATCTCCAAGGCATTTAGGAAGAGATACCAGTCTTTAAAGTCCTTCCTTGATTTGCAAACTAATGGGCTCATCCAGGTGTCTTTGAATGGAATAGAAATTTTCTATGGGAACAGAGCCAAAGCCAGATCCCAGGCTCTTTTAACAGGCATAGGTGGAAAAAATTACCTGGTGGTTTAGGTTGGGTTATTGGTGGCAGGACCAGACAAACATCATTTGGACAAAACTAGGAGCCTGACGAAATCTGTGTAATATCCAACTAAGGAAGAGCGACAGAAGCAGAGAGGTGTTTTTGCAAGTCAGAGAGACGTGCCAGCACTGGATAGGGATGAGATTCAGACCTTGGAAAAGAGAACTACCATATCTTACCCTGCCAAAAGTGGTCTGAATGGTATATCTGCAATCTACCAGAGAAAGCAACAGAAAAAAGGAATAAGCACAAGTATTTATAAATCGAACCGGAGTGATCCTAAAGACAAAGCAAAACAGACTGCAAGCCTGAAAAGATCCAAGAAAGTCTGATAAAGGCCCAAAATATTATTTTCTTTGGGAGGGGTTGCTTAACAGGGGTTTTTCTTCCATTCCAAATATGAAAAATAGGTGCAAAGATGTCATTTAAAAATCTGTTTCCCTGTAATAAGTGGCTATTACTTTGGTAAGCAGGGCTTTTTCCATCCCAAATGTGGAGTTACATTCTATGTCATGAAGGTTGGGAAGTGATCATTATTTACCAGAAAGGGAAAACCCTGCCATCTTGCCTTCTGGAGATATGGAAATATAACAGTATCAAATGGGTAGGAGCTAATCAACATAGAAATTACATATACGGAAGGGGCACAGATTTTTTTTCAAAGAAATAAAATAGTGAGAAATTTTCAAGTCATTGATACCAGTGTTCTTCTCAATTTTTGCATTAAAATAGCTTTGTCAGGGTGATTACTCAGCTTCAGGGCAGAATTTCTGTTCTGTACAAATCACCCAATGCTTAGGAAACTCATCTGACTGAGTTAGTGTCCTAGTTGCTTGGTTATAATGGAGTAGTAACCCTTAATTGAGCTGTTTTGTGTGAATAACTACATAAATCATAGAGAAGGCAGCTATTTGTCTATTCTGGTGATTAGACTAATCACCTGGGAAGTGGGAAACCTGTGTTCAGGCCTCCCCTGTGCCAGATAAACCATGTTTATGCTTCAAGTATATCCTTGTGGTGTTTCGGAGCGTGCAGGGAGACAGGCGCATGGGCTTGGGAAGTGTTCCCGGTGCTGGACCTGAATTCGTAAGTCCTGCACAGGTGCTGTGCTGCAGCCAGCAATCCCAGGCTGTGTTCAGCAAATCTCAAGCCATCTCGGTCCGAGCAGAGATGCCAAAACTCAGGTATCTGCGTGCCATACCCCACTGCACACATAAAAGCAAGATCAGGTCTATGGAAAACCACTTCCAAGAGATGTGCGTCTTAAAAGCCTCCAGAATTGGAGCTACCACGTTTCCCATATGTAATCTGTCTTATGCTTATCCATTCCTCTCGTTAGAAAGATTTATTCACTCTGCAGCATGTGTCTCAGCTATTGAACAGCTTGAAGACTGTTGTATTTCCCCTCAGTTTTTCAAATGAAGATGAAGACATCCCTTACTTTCCTAGCTACTTGGCAAAGACAAGGCTGAGGTAAGTTTGTAAATCCAAGTTACGCATTTTTAAAATAGTTTGTTGTACTGAGGTACAAAAAGATAACATATATCCACTAAGTTTTGGAAAGGGATTTCTTTTTCACCCGTTGCAAGTCAGTTACCAGTTTTCTGCCATTGCTCACGCTTTCTAGCGACTGATTAGCTGATGTGGCATATTTGTTAGGATGCTCATTTGTCTGCAAGAAAGGCACAAAGATTATATGTAGGTCAGCCCAAATGTGTGGCAATAAAACTTTCATAGCATCATTGTCTCGCATTCAGTAGATGTCAACATGCCACAGAAAAGATGGTTCTGAAGGATTTTATTAGTTCTGAAGTTTTTCATTAGCAGTGTACACGCACGTGTTGTAAAATATGTCAGATTCTTCTATTTCCTAGGGAGAGGAAAACATACATACTTCAGAAATTTCTAGTATGGTCTCAGATGCCTTTTTTAAAACATCAGGAAAGTGACAGTCGCTCTCCTGAGCTCTCCCAAAGCAACCTATGCACAAAACTTTTATGTTTGGAAAGTAGATTTCCTGCCTTTCTAAAACACAGACCAAGACCATTTTTTCGTTTCGGACTGTTCAGATGGTGGTAGGCCATAAATCCATCCAAAACCCCATGACTATTTCTCTCTCTGAGCTGCAGTACAGTTTTCCAGTGCACACAACCAGCTGCAAGAAAAAACATTTCTCTGTCAACCCTTTCAGACTGACTGCTGAAGGAACCAGAATTTGGGTTAGTTAATGGTGAATGAACATGTCTAGCCTGCATGGATCACATCACTATTATCTACATAAAAGCTTTTGTGGGCACATGAACACATATGTACCTTCATAACAGAGATGTATCTCCCACTCTTGCCAACTCTAAGCATTCAAGCCCCAGTCATAAGACTGTCTAAAAATTAATAATTTTTATGTATGTCTAAATATATATTTTGACTATAGTAAAGAAAAGTGATGAACCTTCAAATGAATGAAATGGCTTAATTGCTTTTGACCTTTTCGCAGATGTCATTCAAGAGCAACTCCATCAATCCAGTTTGGCCAGCTAAGCTCCTGTTAATTTTTCAGAATTATAAAAGTAGAAAATAGATAAGGATATTCCCTTCATGTGTATGCTGCACAACTTTTCTAACGCTTGATAAGATTCCATTTGTTTCGTGTTTCCTCCAAAAAATTATTGAAAAACAACAGGCATTAATTTTATGTACATTTCTCCCCTCCTTTTCTATCAACTTTCTAATTTTTAGAAGCTAATTAAAGAATGTCCTCAACAAATACAATTTTCACAATGTTTTCTCAAAAATATATAGCATCACTTCTTTCATGCTAACTATCAGCCATAAAACTCAATCGATTTTAGGGATTTTCTTTAAAAACCTTTCAAAATTACAGAGATAATGCTGGCCTTGATTTCTGCATCTGTCCAGTTTCTTCTAACCTGAAGATGCAAGGTTTATTTAGTACTTAAGAAAAGTGAATGTCTGCTGTCTTAGAATAGTCTGATTTAGTAGCTTGTTTCAGTGTGAACCACAGTAATGTAATGCTTTTATTCACTGATGAATTTGAGCAGTACAGCGTTAATCATTCTCACTACTGTATGTCACTTGAATAATGAACAAACTCCAATGATACATGTTCCTAGATCCTGTAGAGTGCCATTTATCACTGACACAGAGTCTGTTTATTCTTGACATGTCTTATTTGTGCAGAATAAGCAGAGAATTTACTGCATAAATAATGTTAGGTGGGTATCATTTAAACCAAAATACAAGAGATTTGAACCTATTCAGAACCAGATATGTCTGAAACAGGTAGAAAACGTGGGAAAATGGAACTTCAGCAGTAGTCATAAAAATACATTTAATTTATTTATAACTTTCAGGAATGAGCTTGTGAACTCTTTAGGGTGGTTCCTACCACTTGTGTAGGTCATCACATTTCGTATGTTGACAGTCTGCAGTTCAGAGGAAAGTCTTTCACACAACTAGTCTTGGGTTCTACATTTCGGGCTTTCTTTGTAATGTCATTTGCATATCCTTACCTGAGTGTATAAAGATAGTTTTATTCTTTTCACAGTTTTGAGATGGTGGCAGTCCAGTAAAACAGTCACCAAATGACAGGGTGGGGATGGAGGTGACAGTGACATTGCTCCTCACCTCCTGCATTGCCTGATGCACCCGGATGTACAGTCTCTGCACCTGCAACTGCTTCCCCCTCCAACGCAGATCATGACAGATGCAGGATGCCACATGCTGTGTCTGTTGTTTCTTAATGTCCTACTGGAGTTACGTTCCAGTCTCCAAACTGGTAGAAGCAGTGAAAATCTTGCTCCAGGCTTCTGTCTCCTAAGGATTTAAGATTGCATTTCAAGAAGAAATAATCCTAGATATAACAGTATCAGTCTTAAAATTGAAAAACAGCAAGAGAGGATTATGAAACTTTAGCAAAGTGGCACAAATCAGGTAAATTTAGCCAGTTTTACATGTGAGTCTGAAATCAACCTGTCTGGCAACAGGGAGTATTTAACTACGCTAAGGTGACCCATCCAGCACAAAACAGCAAAAGGTGGACAAATATTGAAACAGCACATTTGTATCACTAAAACATCTCTAAGCATTGGACTCAGGAATTGCCTTATATGAGACATAAATCACATATTTGGTAATCCCTGGGACAGTCCAGCATCTGTAACTCTCACATTTCTGTCAAGTATTTCATCAAGTATACATCAAGTATTTTCTGAGGTGAAACATGGTCCAAAATCTCAAACTTTCTATGTCTGAATCATGCTGTAAACCTAACAAGATTATTTGCAGTTAATGAAAAGGCAGAACTATGGAAACATGACCAGCCTATGAAGGGGAAGCACTGTACTTCATAGTTTTACTGGAAAAGTCCTTCAAATGGTCTTGAAGAAGTCTTTCTACAAGCTCTGCAGCCCAACCTGGGACAAAGTAGTTCATTCTGCCACAGATAAACAACTTTATTTAGAAATTTGAGGGCTATTAAACAAGGTGAATTTCCCTAGTGGATCAGCACAAATTTATTAATCCAGGTGTTACTGTAATTGTGATTCATTGGGGATAGGAACTCTGTTCAATGGTCCTCAAACTTGCACTTCCATTTAGTACTGTGCTGCAAACACAGCACTGGGAGCTGCAAGCTGGCTTTAAATCCTACATATTTCCTTATATTTTGCCATTATTTGTACTTAATTGTGTTAGCAATTCTGCTTTTATTTTTGTAGTTATGAAAAGGTTGTTGACAGTCAGATTTGCCGCTCTAATCTCCTTTACCTGCAGTACCATACTTGTCATTCTTTAATCATAAAGCTATATTTAAAAGGAGGAAAATCAACACCAAATCACAAAACAGGACTGGGACACACCTCAGTCAGTTAGAGCAGACTTTACTATCACAGACAAACATGCAATACTAATCTCACTGCACTGGAAAACCACATTTCCTATTCCTTCCTTTGAAGTGGAAGACTGTTTTAAAAAATCACCAATGCTCTAAGCATCCTCTGTATGTTTCTGGCTATGACTTTCTTATCATGCTGTTGACTCATTATAATCTTTATCATCACCCTTTTAATAGTCTTTTTTCCTCCTGCACCTCTCTGCCATGCCAAAGGATCCCTTTGGCAGTGGTCTCTTTCAAAACCATCTTAAAATGGCACTCTACAGCAATGAAACTGTAAAAACAAGCCCACAGACACCATAGAGTGGGACCAGATATCACTGAACATGGTTGCTCAGTGTGATATTGCTGCATATCTGTGCAGTGACAAAGTGATTCAATGTCTTATTTTCCACATACATGGAAAATGTTCAAGGCAGTGAGGTTCAAGGAAAAAGTAGATGGATCTACCCTTGCATATGCATACAGAGATTTAAACTAAATTAAAAATAGAGAGGCACACAATGTATGTGACAATTCTGTTCCATTGGCATTACCTGTAAAATGCTGCACCATGGAATTGTCAAGCTGTCACCCAGTAGGACACAAGCATTTACCTAACAGGTTGCAGGAACTGGGCTACTGAATAAAGAGATATAATCATTATACAGGCCCTTCTGTTGCCCACCATCCATTTACTCCCTCAGCACTGTGTATCTATGGGTTTAACTTTATTTGCTGAAATCATTTAACACAGAAACATCTGTATCTGGAATGTGTGTGAGGTAAAGAGAGACAGAGACTTAGCACTGGTGTGTTAAAGATAAGGGACCATCTCATCGCTTAATACTACCTCTCACTCTACTAAAATCTGTTCAGCATAGCTGTAACTTGCTGCTGGATGTTGAGATCACTTCCAGCTTTAGAGGTTTTGGGTCTGCAGTACAATTTCCCTTGGCTCAAATGGGAAGTTTATTTCAGTATTATACTTGTCACTCTCAGTGATTCATCTATACTGCTCAAATGAGCTGTGTAGAAAATTTATTCAGAGTACAGGTAGATGTACTGTAAATTTATAGAGTACATACGTTCAGTTCTACAAATAAGGCGAAGAAAACTAGTGCTCTCTGATGAAATAAACACATGGGACTATAAGGCAAAAACTCCCATATCGATGCACTTAACTTAGTGTGTAACAAGGGACTTTCGGATCTCTGCACTTTCAATCAGGTTAACACTTTCAGGTGTTAGTTTCCTTCATGTTTGCTTTACAGTTGCTAATATATCATGAATACAACGTATAGTGAAATCCGTAATTTAATTCCTGGAAACTTCCTGAAGACATCCCCCCTCACTTTCTCTCTCCAGTTTACTAGGAAAAAAACGGTTAGTATGAATTACCAGATTGAAACTGGTGGACTTAAAAATTAATTATAAATCATATTTAATGAAGTTCATTCTGAGATCAGTAAAAAAAATTCAATTGTTTATGTCCTTTAACAGCCAAGATCACAAATCATTAGTATTGTCTTGAATACAGTTGGACTTTGCATCTTTTCAGAGGTCAAAGATTAATCTATTATACTTTGTTGTGGTGACTGCAGAGTGACTGGAAATGACCAAAACTTCTAAGCTAGGATCAGAAACACAAAACACTCACAAAAATTGTCCCCAGCTTCCCACAAGTAAATGCAGAAGTGGAGCCAGGAAGCCACTGCTAGATCTGAACTTTGTCCAGCTGTTGGGTGCTTGCCCATCCACACCAGCCACGTGTGGATGAAACAAGAAAAGGAAAGATTGGGAAAAAATTGCAGAGGAAGCTGCATGGTGTCACAGGAGAACTTTGCCAACTTTCCCCTGGGCTGCATCAAGAGCAGCGTGACCAGCAGGTCAAGGGAGTTGATTCTCCCCCTCTACTTTGCTCTTGGGAGACCCCACCTGGAGTACTGCATCCAGCCCTGGGGTCCCCAGAATAGGAAAGATATGGACATGTTTGAGTGGGTCCACAGGAGGCCACAAAGAAGATCACAGTGTTGGAACACCTCTCCTATGAAGACATACTGAGAGAGCTGGGCTGTTCAGCCTGGAGAGGAGATGGCTCTAGGGATACCTTAGAGCACCTTCCAGTACCTAAAGGGGCTACAAGAAAGTTGGAGAGGGAATTCTGACAAGGGCGTGTAGTGATAGGACAAGGGGTATTGGGTCTTAAACTGAAAGAGGGCAGGTTTAGATTAGACATTAGGAAGGAATTCTTCACTGTGAGGGCAGTGAGGCACTGGAACAGGTTGCCCAGAGAAGTCGTGGATGACCCCTCCCTCGAAGTGTTCAAGGCCAGGTTGGAGGGGGTTTGAGCAACCTGGTCTAGTGGAAGGTGTCTCTGCCCATGGCAGGGGGGTTTGAACTAGCTGATCTTTAAGGTCCCTTTCAACCCAAACAGTCTTATGACTCTGTGATTTGTGTTTGAGCAGATGCTGATAACCACTCACCCAAAGCACCTCTGTGATGATTGCTGCAGTCTCCAATCAGCCAGCCACATATTCCATGTGCCACCAGATCAGTGGCCTCAGGCTCCAGCTGATAACCACTTCCTCTGCTTCATCTCTCGTGGTTAGCCAAAAGCCAGGACAGCTGAGGGCAACTCTCACCTCTTTGAAGAGTTTGGGGTTTTGGAAGGATTTTGTAGCCCCCATACAGATTTGCAAAACATGAAACACTGTACAGTTCATCCCATAGCCTTGGCCTCACTGACTTCACCAGGTTGAAAAATAAATAGAATTTTTTAAAAAGTAGCTTGTGGTTCGATAGATGGTTCCTCAAAGCCTAGGAAGAGGAATATGTTTCGGAGGAGCTTACAAATTCATGTGTAAAATTAGAAAGCCAGAGGGCCTCAACAGAGGAAGAGAGAAATAGGGAAAGGCTGTTACAACTGAAAGTAAAAGGAGACATATAATTTATCTATAATGTAAGGTTGCCTTTTTAATTAATTTGCTTGCATGCAAATCCCCCAAATCCCTATTCCATATTTTTTTAATTGGTGATTTCTGCTGTTTGTATTTATTTGTACCTGATAAGGAAATGAATTTAAAAAATAGAACTTTGTTTGAGATGACTTTTTAGTTATAACTTTTTATGATGTTCTAAAGGCTGGAACAGCTGACAAAGGCAGTCAATCATGTGTTCATAGCATACTGCAAGTTAGTCTACAAGTGGAAGTCTATATTACATTTTTTATACAATATTAACTAGTAAAGAAACTCTCATTCAGCGGCTTCCACTTTCCATCATGAAAAATCTCCCCAAAAATTAGAGGCAAAAAATCTTACCATTCTCTTATGCCATTCTCTGAAAGTATAAGTATTGGAAATTAAGGGGAAAGTTCCTACTTTTCCTTGTCACATTCCCTGTAATCTTCTGGGTACTATGTGAGCAAAGACATTCACTTGCATTTTGAACACCAGCCAGAAGCTGTAGGTGGACTCTAATCATATATTGCTGCAATTTTAGTTTTATCAGTCACATATTTTGTTCCTTTAGAAAGTTACTTACACTAGTTCACTAACACTTCAGGATCCCACTAACGCTTAATGAGAGACCAAGAGTGGAAGGAAAAAACCCGATTTCTCTTTGGCTTAAAGAAAAAAAAAGAGAAGCGCAAAAAATTGATTCTGTTTTGAACAGTTTTCACCACAGCTAAAGTGAAAAGTTTGACACCACTGTGTTTGCTATATTACTAATGATTCACCATAACACACAAATTTTTTGTTATGCTACTTTAAGCTAAAAACTTTTCATTTCCTAATCAAACTTGCTATCACTGCAGAACCTGAACATCAATAGCTTTATTCAAATCTCAGGTAAATGAGGTTTAACATCCTAAAATTTGAGAGCTTCATTAAATGTTAATTTAATGGGGGGGGGGAATGTCCAGATTAATTCAGACTAATTTGCATATAGGTATTTGTGCAGCTCAAGCAGTATCTTTGCTTTCTGTCAGCTCCATCATCTGAAGGACAGTGGAAAGAAGAAAATGTATAGAGAAGATGTACAGTGATAAAGTAAGTTGAGGAAGATTTAATTACAGATTTTTATTACATATTCTGTCCTGGAAAGCATGCAAAAGGTAATACAGGAACATAAATTTGCTAATGACTAGAATGATAGAAGATACTGGAACGTCTTAGATAAATAAAGTGGGCAGTTTGAAATAGCAGAGGAAGGTACATGACTATTAATGCTACTGCATTCTCTGCTGAAGTTTAAAAATTGTTTGACAACATAGGAAGCTTTATGCACATCAAATGAATTGAATATTTCTACTAGCACAGTTAAAAATACATAAGAAATTTCAGAAACTGGGTTTATGGGTGTCTGAGGGAAATCACCACAGATGGGTATGGGAATTCGGAACTGTTGTGAAAATTGCTAACACTTGCAAAACACTGGCTGAAAGAAAACAGAAAAATATTCTTGCTGCTCCCAGCATAATCATTTATTTATTAGGGACGTGCCATTTATGTTTGGAACTTTTTCATATGTTTCCAATAGAGTATGTCTACAGGGAGGCATTAGAATGAAGTAAGTTAGGGCTAAATATATGATACAGTACAATTCAGATCCAGGATCTTACTAATTATTTGTTTGGGGGCCCTGTAAATATGATCTCCATACCGTGGCTTGGACTTCCATTGCTAGCAATAAAACCCAAACTCACTTATGGGGAAGTTGCATCACGTGCCCCTTTGCATGTTTATACAATGCTACCTGTTATATTTTCTGCCAGGTAGTTCATAGTTGGTCTTCTAGAACTCATGAAGCACTTCATATCCCCATAGCAGGTAAATGGACTTGTTACTGACATATGTTGCAAAAGAGATCATAATTGGCCAAGAACTAGAAAATTAGTGCTACACTGTGCCCATGGGGATGTCAAGGATGGACACCACTCTACCTTGAGCCTCCAGTGCAGAATCTGACTGTGATGAGGATCCTCCGTGCTTTGATGTCAACACTCATTTCTAGCGTCTTCCAGACCAGGGTGTAAAGGAGAGCAACAATGGCAGCCCAGAGAGCTACATCATCACTTCTGTGTGAGGATACTTTAAGTATAATCCCAAGGGCACAGGTGGGAACTCTTTAAAGAGGAGAGAGACAATATGGTTTGTCCCTTAAGAAGAAGAGCCAAATATGTGTAATAGGGACAATGGCTTAAATCACTGACTGCCAAGAAAAACATTGTTTTGACTGGGGTCCATAAGAGAGAAGCATAAAGCAAAAATCATTAAATAGCTAGAGCAGGGCGGTAGCTACTGCAAAACAATCTGCTAAAAATGAAATTCAAAATAAATCATTCTTACCATTGTACCCTACGTGTTATCTCATCATAGCTCACAAAATAAAACATTGTCAATCTGAGTAATGATAAAACAAACACTGAAATCATACCACAATATTGACAAAATGTAAGACAATCAACAAACTATTAGAATGGGCCTGTTGACTCAAGCAAATGGAATCTAGTAGAACAGCTGTTCTCTTTATCCTGCCCATAAAGGAAAACCTTGGTGACTCACTGAGGGCTTTATGAATTACCAGTTTCTTTTTTTCCCCCTCTCTGCCATGAATAGAATTCTTCAGCCCTGTCTCCTTTGTCCAGCTTGCACCTATATTGACTCTGCTTACCATAGCAAGTGCTGTTAAATACTCATCACCTTCCACAAGGAATTGAGATAAGAAAATCACTAATCTATTTTCAAAATTGTTAACAGCATGTTAAGTGATTTAGCTTCCACCAATGGGCAGAAAAGAGCCTAAGAGCTTTTGGGAGCCTTTTCAGCTTCCACATCAAAATGTAAAGAGGTCCAATGGGAGCAGAAATGAGGCTTCATTGACTGATGCCAGAAAATATTCTTATTTGGGCTTTCAGGAAGATGGTATGGTAATAAGCATGACTTAGGGGAAACTACAGCCCAAAGAGTCAAATTGCAATGATCTTAATCATAATTTTTCCCCATTCGGGAACTTGAAATAATACAGACATTGTAGACCAAAACAGATGATTAGGGGCACTCCTTAGAGACCATGAACTTTCTAGATTTTTTCAGAATTGAGTCACGGTATGGTGCAAAGACATTTATTTCCCCAAGGACTTGCACTTTCTAGGAAAAAAAATGTTTTTATCATTAATCTCACTACTAAAACAGCATTTAGAATGCTATGTGCAAAAGCACTCAAACTCTAATACATTGGACAGTAAAATAAAAGACATCTAAATTGCTTCATCATGGCAATTATAAAAAACTACACTAGGTAGAAAAGTTAAATTAGAGGAATAGATTCACAAAAGCATGACTGCATTCATTTTTGATGGCCAATACTGTGTAGCACAATGAAGATCGAGCCCAGAAAAAGTCAAGGACCCAGTCCTACCATTTGAGAACATTTCTTTGAGATTTAGCCCAGTAGCTCTCTTGGGGAGCTGTGAAGCTGAACATAACATTTTAAAAATTAAGGGTTTGGGGAGAAAGTAAGACAGAAAAAAAAAAAGAAAGAGCAAAACTCATAAAGCACTGTAACTCACAGAGTAACTGTAAAGGGAGAAAATTCTGCCAGTATAGGATGGACAAAAAAATCCTGAAAATCAAAACCAAACAAAAAACCTCAAGCAATTAACAAAAATTAAAAGCAAAATACTCCTCTGAATGTTCTTTTTTATAGCATATGTAACATTTATAAATGTTCTTGTTCAACATGTGGACACAATGCATTGATGTGCATTGATGTGTGATGCACTAAGCTGCTGTAAGATTTGGGTGAGACTCTTCATCAGGTAGGAGCAGCCAGCTGAGTTATTAAAGACGTCATGTCATTTTCAGAGCTACACCTTTCCAGCCATGGCCAGGGGCTGCCTGCTTCCATGAACAGATCAAACTCACTGGTCCAAGCTAACAAAACCTGTCTCCCTGGAAAACAGAGATAATTTCCAACAGGTAATTTCCAAGAGTTGTGGAGGCCAGGCACAGTGCCAACCACCACCACTAGCACCAAAGCTGGGTGGCCGACCGGCATGTTGCCAGGGGCCGTCCAGGACCATCCGGCTGGCAGTTGCTAAGAGACAGCACATGCCAATGTGGGTTGAACGGAAGCCAGCTGAAACGACAGGCCTGCAGGAGGTAACGGCTCACACCCGCCATACCAATTCCTGGCGTCTTTTTCCTGGCTCCTTAGCGTGGTTGGGAGTCGGTTTTGATTGGGGAGCCCTCTCTGTGAGCAGCAGCGACTTTGCCAATTCTCCCCAGTCCCACTTCATAGCATTTATTGATAATAGCAATGTGTTAATTATAGGAGACTTGTTCATGGACTGTGAATCCAGTAGGAAGGAACACATTGCCGTACAAAATGTTCCCCTCACACCAACATGCACCCACCCACTCACCTATTTTCCTTTCATTTGAATTACTTTCCACTTGTCTCTCAATATTGCCACTTCTCCTTTGTGTTTGCCAAGGAACCAGATCTAGTTGGATGTCAGAAAAGATCCTCCAGACAAAACCACTATGTTCAGATCCCCAAGAGCTCTCCAGTGCAAGAAGGCTGGGAAACAGTCAGGCAGCTCAGAGAATCTTCATGAAACTCAAGAGCTCCTTGGACTTCAGTCTCAAGGCTGGTCCTCAAAGACAAATCAGAAACACTTTATTTCAAAAGTTTCAGGCATGCCAACATGAAGTGCACTTGTCCACTCTGTTGAGCAGACACATTGACATAAGCCAGAATTAGCTGCAGAATAAGTATTAACACCATTCTCTTAGAGAGGTCTTTCCAACTGCTGCAGCTGGAGATTTTAACCGAGAGTGTTTCTGAGTTTTTAAACTCATTCACAAATACATATGTAATGCCTACTGCAAAATACATATTTGGAAGACAAATGGTAACAGTGGAAAAGGAGGAAAATAAAGTGAAAGAAGTATTTTAAAATTGCTGTATACTATTCAATACACAGTTTACTGCTGATTAAAATAACGTCTTTGGGATATTTACCTATAATTTAATTTTCTGCAACTACTATGTTTTTCTAAGATGTTATATGCCCTATTGCAGCAAAAACTTAAACTACACAAAACTTGAAATACAGACTCTGAAAACAGAAATAATAGATACTCCATTAATAAACTTCTGTTAATATGTTTGTATAATCACACATCATTCCCATGATACTATCAAAAAATAAGGCTTCCTAGGAGCTAATCTTTCACTCACATACTTAATCATTTTTTAGATTGTTTAAAAGCCCACAAGATAGAAGTTGTAAGAGCTTTAATAGGCATTTTTGCCAGTGTAATAAAATACCTTTTCTGAATTGCATATCATCTTATAAAATCAAACTTTAAAAATACTAAATGTCCAGGCCTGCAATCCTTTATCAGATCAAACCCGCTGAGATAAATGACATGTTACAGTGGCAATGATGCAACAGAATGGACTGTTCATATTTTATGAAGTCTTGCCCTGAAAGCAAGTTATTTTCCAACTTTATAAAGAGATAACCATTAATTCACCCTTGGTTTGGCAACTTCCCCCAGTGGGGAGAGCTACAGACAAAATGACAGTGCAATAAGGACACAGTGGCAGCCCTATTTTTGATTTCACTGGTTTTTGTCAGTTTGTGTTACAATATTAAAATTATTTAAATCTGGGGTTAGTTTTTCTGTGAAGCAGACAGGCTATTGACACTGTGTGACATGGTTGACTGGGGGAGATTTTGCATGTCACAATATATTTGCGCCTTGACTATTCTACCTATGGATGGATCTGTTTTTAAAAGCTTCAGTTTATGCTATGTTCCTGCAGGCCATTTCTTTGAGTTGATGAAGCAAATAATGTTTTTTTTGTTTTGTTTTAACACAGCTTTTAAGGGCTTGTCACAGAAAGACTGATGAGGGGTTAAGAATTTCCTTTTGAAGTAGTACAGAATTACCAACTAATGAGTCGATTTCTTTGATGAGTCTTTTATACTTGGCTGCAGCTGCACAAGAATCAGGCACAAAGGGATCTTGATTTTGTTCATCGTTAATTCCAACTCAACAGATGAAGTCTGGTTATCATTGTCACCTTCTCAGTTTGCCTTTGTATTATGTGATGCTTGTGTATTCAATTAACAATCTGATTAGCAAGTTCTTGCATTCTTCAAGTATCTTTCTTTATTACTGCCAACATACCGGCTCCTTCAAACCAAATTTAAACCCATAATTCTTTTTTGGCAATGATAAAATTTATAATGCTAGCATTTAAGATACTGAAGAACACAGGCCAGCAGGGGAAGATAGCAATGAACTTACGAAGGATATTAAGAATCATGAAGATTTAGAGACAGTTATTTCATTAAAAGCTACAGTAAATTAATATTTTTTTCCTTCTTTGTACAGAAGCAGTGTCTAATGAAGTTTTCAGTTTTGCCACTTTTTTTCGAATTATGAAGTTCTTACAGAATCAGAACAACAAAGATCTGATGTTCTGTACTCTGGTGCAAGTTTAAATCCTGCTCTGGACTGGTGGCTGCTTCACCCCAAGTAGATGTCACAATCTTCTTGATCCCTCTTTTCCCATCTGAAGCCTGGAATCACTGTTTCAGGAAGTCAGACCAAATGGAAAGGATGAGGCTAAACTTGACATGGTTTAGAGCTTTACTTCAAATTTACCTGTTCTGTAAATAAGAGTAAATGCCAGAATATTGAATAATATTTGCTTAGCGTTTAAAAATTATGTCATACTTGTACCCAAAGGAGATACACTTGGTTTTAGTCAGAGAGAATATGCATGAAAATATCCTGTTTCCTTTTATAGTCATATCTAGTCCCAGACAGAAGCAAATACACAAGAGATGTTTATGATTTTTTAAACCAAGTTATCCTATTACAAACACACACACACACACACAAGGAAAGACATGGTAGTGGAATCTATTGCATTTACAACTTTATTTACAATAATGTGTTAATATTTATGGTTTTTCTATATCATATGTAGCAGGTACAATCTGAACCATTCCATTTCTTTTCTCTGATTTTCTGAAAGAGAAAGTTTTATATCTCACTAAACTCTATAAATATTTAGAAGCTCTTGTTTATTTGATCAATCCTGTAAAATAACACAGAGTAAGGATCAAATTTTTCTCTATTCCCTTTGTAACACTACATCATGTTTGCATAGCACATTTTGAGACACCTCTGCTCCCCTACAAGCTTAAATTCACAAAATTTTAAATGCAGCACAGTGAAAGCAGTCTCTTCCTCCACACTGTCCTCTGGAGTAGGCCACTGAGATATGACTCTAGGCTGGACCCTGCATGCTTCAGAGGATACTGTATTCCTTAGAGAAACATGAAATGACAAGCCCTTCTAGAAACATAAAGGTGAAAAGAAATCATAGTTTTTCAAGGAAACGCTAGCACTTTTATTACTGCTTCTAAAGGTTTATATAATGCTTTGCACTTGAATAGCACTCTCTACTCAGTGATCCCAAAATCCTTTGTAGTAGTGTATTTCACTTTGTGACAGCCCAATGATATAGGCAAATAACACCATCTCCTTTATATAAATTGGTCAGTGAGTCTGAGAAAGTTAAGCACCTAATTCAAAGCCCATTAAGGCAAATGAAAAGACTCCCAACAGGCTTTTGGTCAGTTGTTAATGAGACATCTCAAGTCACACAAAAAATTTGTGACAGAGAGCAGAACTCAAGTGTCCTTATTCCAATTCATGTGTCTTAGGTAGACATCATCCACCTTCCATATAAAAAGGATTTTTCAGAGGGCAGATTTGTGCCTATCATCCTCATAGAGTAGTGTCACACATGTAAGGTGATATTACACCAATTAAAAAAATAGCTATACAGCAGAAGGTCCCGTGTGGGCAGAGATGGGTCTCACAATGTACAGTTATTCAAATCATGGTTCCAGGAAATTAAGGCCATATTTCAGACCAAAGTGACCCAAGTGTGTGCTGACCATTTTAATAAGCACAGGAAATCTTTGCCAACTGAGGCATGGAGAAATAAGAGGAGGAATAATAATCTGACAGGAGGAGGTAAAGACAATGTAGCCAGACACATCTAAGAGATTTCCAGTGACAAAACAAGAGGTGATGAATGGAGACTGAAATGCAATAAATTCTATTTAAACACAAGAAAAAAACTTTTTCCTGTCAAAGTGGTCAAATAGCGGCACAGGTTGCCCAGAGAGGCTCTGGAGTCTCCATTCTTCGAGACAATCAAAACTCAACTGGACACAGTCCTGAACAACCGACTCTGACTAGAGTTGTACAGGGTAGTTGGACTAGATGACCTCCAGAACTAACATTATGCTAAAAAAATTCAGTGGTACCTAAGACAGAAGGTCCTGGGTTGCTCAAAGTATAAGCATGCTGTGCAATAGCAGAAACTCTTGCCATCAGTTTACAAACACAACAAGTAGTTGTAAACAAGATGGTTCCTCCTCTGCTGATCTCTAAGCTCCTCATGCAGCTTGTGCTGCTCCTCCAGGGCTCACAGCATCACCCCTGACACTGCAGCGACTTCTGGCAAGCAGGGAGCATCCAGAGGTACTGGAGTGCTGTAGTTTAGAGACCCACCTGGAGTGACAAATGAATTGCTCGAATCCAGCTGTAGTGAAATAACACTTTACTCAACCATTTTTCACAACATTTTAAATGGACAACTCCTTTTCAAATAACCATTTATGAGACAGGTAAAGAAATGAGGAGGAGGTGAGGAGCAAGAAATATGTTATATTTAATCTGCTTACACTTTAACTGGAAAGGTTTGTCTTTCCCTTTACAAATTCTGAAAGACTTGCTTTTCAGTGGATCTTCCTGTATATCTTGCTTCTTAGGTTGCATATTTCAGAAAAAATATCTTTCCTAGTAGCATGCGTTCCCTTTATTGATAACCTTTTGTTTGGTTCTTTCTCTTTGAGAGGCAGCAGCAGTTCACTCCTTTGGGGATACAAATGTCTTTCATGAAACTGGGGAACTTCTGCACTGACAAAGCAGTTTGTGGGCTGTAATGATTCTTGTGTTTGAGTTGTTCATTAAGATGCATATCTGACACATGCACACGTGTAGATTAAATTCCTACCTCTCTATTATCTCTTGAGTGGTACCAAACAAAACCACTACTGGATTTCTGGGAAATACCCAGTGAGAGGACAGTTACAGTAATGACAATTACTATGCCCAGTGTGCCTATAACCCTCTTGTGAGATTAAGACTTTTTCTTAGATATATTCTTATTTTTTCTTTTCTGAATCAAACATATTTGTTCAGTAGAAGCAGAACCTTCCCTTTTCTACACTATCTGACCTAAGTTTATTTTCATCAGCATATAGCTTGACAAAAGTGGCCTTTACCTATGAATGAGCATATCCTACATAATATTGCATAAAACCCATCAGTCTTGTATTTTATATATGGAGAGCCTTAAAAAACATATAGTTAAAAAGGACAAACTCCTCAGAAAAGAACTCTGCTGACACTGTATCTCTACAGGTATTAGATATATTATTAAGCTAAGGAGAAATATGCTTACTAAAAACATAGTAATTTATATGTTTATGTCTATTTAAAGCTAACTAAAACTATTCTATGAAACCCAGCTTTTTAAAAGTCATGCTCCCACCCCACATGCAAATTTTAGTCACGACAATCTCATACTGAGGGATAAAGGTAGAGTTAACCAACACATTTCCCTGAAATGGCAATGAAGTGCAGCCAAAATAGAGATAATTATTTTAATTAATGGTAATGATTTTAACGGTTGAACATTTTAACTAATTAATTATGATTGATTGCTTGTTACTAATCAGGAATGTGATTCAAAGTTCTAATTGAAAACCTGAGAGGAACGGGCACTAAAATATGATATAATTCTGCTGAGAGAACAGGCATTTATTTTTTATATGAACCACTTCGAAGTAAAATTCATTTTGACATTTAAGATGGCCAGAAAATAATGTACATCTCCTTCACAGAGGCTTTTTACCCACAGACACAAGAATTTGAAGATAACCTGTTAACCAACTTGAAAAAAACAGGGTGCTCTTTCTGGTCTTGTTTGAAATCTGCTTAACCCTCTTGTGTTATGTTCCCTGTCAACATGGCATCACGCTGTTGTACTTTAATACACGAGGGAGAAGCTAACTGCATAATATTTATTCAGGATATGAACTCATTGAAGAGGCTTTATAGATCTGAAGCTGTTCTAAGGATCTCAGTGAGGCATTTATTGAATTAAGTAGCCCTGCAATCTATTCTCACAGACACAATCTCTCACCAACACGCTACTCCTGGCTTCCTCAAGCCTGGGTTGAGGACCACACCAGTAGACGACCCTCTTTCCTAGCAAAAAATCTCACAGTGTGTCTGTACATCTGGAGGCACAGGCAGCGCTCTGAGGGGATTCTGTTCCCCAAAGCCATAGGGATGTGCCCCAGGGACCAGGGGCTACAATTCACCCTCCCACTGTGGCCAGGACTCTGGGGCAGCTGTAGGGTTTACCAGTGACCACTGTCTGCCACATCACTACTAACCAGAAGGCTGGGCTGGTCCCAGAGCAGCTGCCGGACCACCACAAATGGCAGCACGGTCTATCAAGGAAAACCAACCCCAGTGCCAGGCTTCCCAGTGATGCCAGAGGTGGCATAGCCAAGCTATCTGTCCCCCAGATCATGAGGAAGGCTACACAAGGACTGAAACCCCTCCATCTAAATCTCGACACTGCAAGGACAGGTAATCAAGTGGCACTGGGGACAGTTCGGCATTATCCTTTCATCAGGGGTATGGGCAGCTTACCTTTGAAAGGGGCAGCCCTGACTGTACAGTTATCCTGGCCTCACTTTCTCTTCTCTTCTCCCAGCTTTGGGATCTAGACATCGCATAGCAGCAGGGCAAGTGGTTTTAGAAAACTGTTTGGGCAGATAACTTATCTTTTGGGATAAAGAGGGACAAAAGCCTCTGTCAACAGCAGCCCATAGTCAGTGGCTTAGGTGGAACAGCCAAATGTCAGCACAGTGAGTGATTCACAAGAGGGAGCAGCCCCAGGTACAAAGCACCTCAGGCTGCTAGAAGGAAACACTGCAGAATGGGAAGGTCAAAAGCAGCCCCCTTTCCAGGAGGGGAGCATCAAATGCTGTGCTGAAAACAGATCCTCTCTCAAAATTATACAGTCCGAACTCTTTCCCTGATAGTGCATAGCCTCATTGCAATGCAAGTCTTAATAAATAAAGAAACAGTCTAGCTTAGGCAGAAGGGGGTAAAGCAAGAATTGTAGTGCCACCAAAATGTTTATAGAAGAACCATGAAGCTGTTTCACAGTTTTGATAGAGAATTTGCTCCCTCGTCAGCTGATTTTAAAAAAGGAGAATCCCTAAAGTACCATTTGGCAACCACTATAAATAAATGTTGCAGACATAATACTGCTTTCTTCTTCCAAAAAAAAAAAAAAAGGATTAATTCACAATAAATGTATGGGTTAGAGACATGTAGAGCTGGAATAAGAGAATGTGACACTTTAAGCACAGCTTTGATACTGCTGGTACCAGTGAGACCCCCTCGGGTAGGCAGCGCTTGGTCTGAACTGGTGATGGTTTGAAAAAGATAAGATCCAGTCCCACAATAAGCAGGCAATACCGTGGGACTGCATGGCACTGCTTACGAGCACGTTAACAACCGGACCAAGGACCACACAGAGAATGGACAGATGAGGACTCTGGCCGTAGTAGCCCAGCCCCCTGTTTAGAGTCTTTGTTGCCTTTTTGTCTTGCTTGGGAGTCTGAGGAGGCCTACCTCCAAATTCAGATAAACAACTGCAGTGATTTACTCTGGGAGCGTGATTTTAAGAGTGTTCTGTAAACCTGAATGTTGTTTTAATCTAAAGTGGTATTTTCATCATAGACTTTTTATGTCTATTGCAGGGATCAAGCTGGAGCAATATATCCAAATTTCTAGGTGTTAAAAGTCATTAGCCACTTCAATGCAGAGCCTGAGGATCCTTAGGCACTTAAATCTATTCCTCTACACCTGACCAAAAACCAAATATCTCACCGTGATGCAGGCTTAACAGTCATTCCAACTGAGCTCCACCTAAACCTTCCCAAAGGCCAAACATTGTCAGATTTACGCTTAATTATGACAGTAATTACCCCAGACTTTGGCAGCTCGACTGCTCGCACATGCAGGTGCCCCATGGCTTTGGTGCTGTGCTACCTATGGGACACTGCACTCCCATCCCAAACCCAGCCAGGAGTGGCAGCTCAGGAACTGACTCATGGGTGGAGCAGACATCCTTGATTTAGACCCATTGAGGGCAGGGACAAATTCATTCGCCTTAATTTCCCACCATAGATGTACCAGTACCCCAAATTCAGCCTTGGAAGGTGAGAGAGTGGATTCCACTCTGGGCACCAGGCATTTACCTGCTGTGTTAAACCATTAAGTCAATCTTGGAACAAAACAAGAAAAGAAGAGGTAAGCAGCTTTTCTGATCTGAAGAAGAAAAGGGAGTCAGTCTCAAAGATAAAACTTCCACCTACCTCTATTCACAGCACAGGAAGAGAGAATTTAGCAAATCAATCATGCAAATAACTTTAAATATTTCAGCACACTTCTTCCTTAACTATTTGCAGCCCGGTAGAGGGATGAATTTTCTTCCATAGCACTCCTATTACCTAAGAACTGACTAGCAGACACTGTCACACAACAGAGCACTTGCAATTTTATCTTCTGGAAGAGACAACCCAGAATAGATTCTTTCCTTGCATTATCCCACTCTATCTCCAAGGAGCAAGCTGAGAGAACCACAACTTCAGGGAGCATGGCTGCTAGCTTAAAAAGAGGGACCAAATGGGAGTACAGTGTGGAAAGGACTGTGCCCTTCAGTTTACTACTTGCATGTTGAGCTATTTAGCTGGGAGAAAAAAAAAAAAAAGTCATATTTGCTGATTGCATAAATAAGCCCCAAAGCTGCTGCCCTATGCATTCTGCTCCTTTAAAAGACTGCTGTATCATATTAGCAGTCATCAGAGGAAACCATGCCTAGAAACTTCTCTGAAAGCTGCAGCACTTCAAGAAGGATCAGAAAGAAATGTCATCAGGCAGTACTCCCTCTTGCCCCTTTAGCATAATGGCTCAGGAGAGGGAGTTACAACAGGTTTTCATCATGAATATCGTGTGTTTGAGCAAGGAGCAATTTCCTGACAGCTTTGATTCCAAATTTCAACATTATGTCACTTGCTGAAGTATCAGACACATCATTAACCAGCTCCAGCAGGTTTTGTTATGATATGATGAGTCAATATCTGCCTAGAAAATTTAACCCATTTTTCTCTCACACACATTTTGAACAAGCTTTATCCTAGAAATGTCTGCCTTTCTGAACAACATTTCATCTGAATCATAAAACACCCTTTGATGCCTTATTATTTACACAGCACTTGCACATGCTCATGCCTTATTCTCGATCACTTCCACGAAGTATCTATACACAGAATTAAAGGTGCTTTTTGGATTTAGCTTTAACTCTATTCTTTATTTTAGGCAGCTAAGCATTATAACCACACTCAGTCCCGCAATTTCAGAAAAAGGCAGAGAGCTGTGATGTCTCACTGAGTTCTGCTGGATGGCTGGGGGTTGTGGCCCTGTGAATGGCCAGATGCCAGCATGCACAGCCCGCTCAGACTCCTCTTGCTATGCTCCTGGACCACCTTTTCTTTCTCATTGCTGTTTCTGTGCACTACCCCAAATTAAAGGAGGGTCACAAATTTTTAAAAGTGCCATTTCACAGCAGACTTGCAGGATGATTCAGACAACCTAGCAATTGATAGGTATCCCTATGTACAGTGTTTTGCAAGACTAGGACCTAGGACAGGTGATTTCTTAAAGTCATGTTTTAAGTATAAAAAGAGCTATCACAAGTCAATGACTACTTATGCCAGAAAAAGATACACCAATATAGCATTAAATCTCCATAACCTTTGCACCCAGGACATGGCTGCACAGATGTCTAAAACATAGTGGAGGGAAGAGGCAGATTAGGTACTTCCCCAGTTAGTCTTCTGCAAGGTAAAGAAATTAAATCTACCTCATTTTCTCTTTTACTTAAAACACCATTGCTAAAGTACAAATTGAAGCACTTAGTTGGAAAAGTCAAAGGAAAATTATTTATTTTGTGGAGGTCTACTGATAAGTTCTTTGTAACGTCTTTCTGTAATAGAAAATCTGTTTAAATGAGGGAAATAAAGGATAAATTTATCTTCATTAAAAACAGCAGAGAGGCAGGAAAGGCAAATCTCTCAACTAAGTTCTGCTGATCGTAATTAAATATGGTCAAAACTGGAAAGTTACATTGTAACATTTGAGGAGTGCAAGCTCATTACAATGCAGCTGCTTCTGAACTGCAGCAGCACACCTGAAAAATGTAGAAGACCGACAACACAGACACATGTATGAGAACTCGGGAGCTGCTGAGGAGCTGTTGTGTGGACAACACAAACTCAAAACCAGAAGATAGTTTCCCATTCACATTTGTCTCTGATCCCAAAAAAACCCTGCAACACACAACCTCAACTGCAGAGAGAGAAACTGAAGTCCCCTTCAGCTGCCTATAATCTTTAAATTCAGTTTCGGCCAGGCTTTCTTATAAACCTCTGCTGATCTGGGAGCAGGGAGGCTGTCCAAAACCAGATGTGCTAAAATATATTTTCCTCACTGTATATTTGTGTTCATTTATTGCGTATTTTCAGTTTCTTTAAAGCTACTACATGAAACATTTTCATCAAAATATGTTTGTCTGTTTAAATATTTTGTAATATGCTTGGAATAAAGCAATACACTTGGGTTTGGGAAGCTGTCAGCCCAATTTTATTTTCAGCAGGTTACGACTGTTTAGAGAACTGCTTCCCCCTTTCAAGGAGGGTTTGGGGATGAAAAGCATGGGAGGATCTTCTGGGAATTTCATGTGCCATCTTCTAGACCACTGTAGGAGGGCTATGTGCTGAGATAATGTCATGGGTTATACTCAGAGATCAGGGTCGGTTCTAGACCGTTAATCTTGAACTTTAATGCTAATACTTTTGCATAAGAATAAACATATTTTTAAATGAAACTGCCTGAAATCTGCATTAGATGTGAATTTAGCTTCAGGCCTTCCCTGATCTTTCCTGTGCTGTTTCTGAATAACACAGTTACTCATGAAATGCACCCAAAAAACATTTCTTAGCTAGTAGGCTGAAATGTCAGTGCAACAAACCAGGACTTGGGCAACTATTTTTCAACGTGTTCCCACATGTTTTCTGGCTCCAAATAAAGCTGTTTTTCACTAGCACTGTATCCTCTGTATTTATGAACTTGTTTGCCCTTTTTTTTGAAATACCAATCAGAAAAATAGAGCCAGGGGTAATAAAGTCACAAAGCTGATTGTAAGTAGAAACATCAGCTTTACCAATATTAGCTGCTCTCCTGAAAGGTGTTTCAAGTGTCTCACCCCTTAAACGCATAGTGAGTAAGAAATTAGAGGTACAATGAAGGCTCTAGTGCAAGATTCATTCCTGCTAGGTTACACCTACATCTGCTATGCCTTTTAATCATTAATAAATATTTCCAGAAATAGTTACTTAAATTAGTGTTATTCACACAGAGAAATATAATTGAATGGAGTTGTTTTTTTAAGTTGGCATTCAGTATATCAAGATGTTACAGAAGAATGAAAAATAGGTTAAGATTCAGCCTGGTTTCTGTCTTGCAAAGCTCCTTTGAAATGGGCTCGTTCAATACAGCAGCAGCCTAAATCTCAGGTTTCTATTGAAAACTGCTTTGGAAATGAGTGCCATACTGCAAAATTCAGGGAGGAGAGGGGAAATAGAGACAGAGAAAAAGCTCTGCATTCACTTCAGCATCAAATAGATACAAACTCCTTAGACTGAAAAACGAAGCATTGTTATTTCAGCAAATGAATGTCTACTGAAACAGGAAGCAACAACTACTTGTTGGTAGCTTCAATAGAAACACTGAGAATTCAGCAGAATAAAGCTGCCTTTCAGCCTTACTGGTGGCTCATCAGTGGGGAAGCTGAGGCACAAGGCAGGTTTTGATATCAGCACCCGGGCCAGGGGAAACAAACCTTTTCCAGACTGCTGGCCTGACTCCTTTCAACACAACACTGAATATTTCCATCCCTCTTGCAGCTCCCTTCCCCCATATGAGTGGAAATTGTTCCAGCTGGTACCCAGATTGTCACCAGTTAACTGAAACTGGATCCCAAAGGTGCAGTGGTAGAAGTCCATGACTATCAATAGAAGGCCATTTCTATTTTGGGAAGCCTAAACTGTGAACTTATTCCAATTGCTTGGGGTTTTGTTTTCATCACAGAATAAAACAATACTGAAAGCTTTCTTAATTTCTGTATGATTTGGAAAACCATCTAGATCAGCCAGTTCTCTGATAACTGTATTATTAACTCAGACATCATAGGATGCCAGCAGTTTAGATCATCCACACTAAAATATTCCAGTAAGAAAAAGAGGAAAGCAATGAAAAAAAGGTGAGTTGGAAAGAGAGAGAACTTACTGTGAAGAATGCAGAAGTCTCTGTTTAATAGATAAGAATGAATGTTGCTGTTTAACTAGATCCAGCCCCTGAAATATCTAATTAAAACTGATGTGCTTATTTAGTTTCCAATTCATCACAGGTGGGCCCACATTAATGTGAAAATGAAAGTAAATTACCAGCATTTGGCAATCTCACTGAATGTCATTCACATTATTAGCTCAAATCTCAGAATGCATTTTAAAATATGGTTCATAGGTAATCATGTGCTTGAGAACAAGTGAAACCTTGAATCTCTGTCTTTTAGTATTTTACCGGCAAGTGTGAATTCAAACTTTACTGGGAGAGCTGCCGGATAATGCTCATGATATTCTGTACAAAAGTGCCTTTAGGCAGAATGTTCTGGGGGAATTTCACTCACTTTTCTACCACTAATATCACTTGAGAATTGTTGTTTATATTGGCCTCCCTCCTACCTGTCCCCCTCCAGCTAGAAGCTCATAATAACTTGAAGCCATTTAATTGTAACCAGATTTCAGGCTCACACGCAGCTCACGGAGACCCTGTGTGATTCAACTGCAATGTATTCAGCTTCATAAAGGCACAACAGAAAAGAAAAAATAGACTTGAAAATAATGTGTCTTCCAAGAGCATTTGAATTTTTTTTTGTAAATATTATATCTATAAATTGTATGTATTATGTGCACTTCAGCTGGTTGCTAAAAGAAAACCAAAATACATTTGATTTTGACTTAGAAAATCTATGCAAATCTTCAAAACATGTAAGAATGCATTTAAGCCATAGGTTTTTATGAACTGAATGTTTACCGAGTGCTCCAAGTGGGACTGTATATTATCGTCGAGAACTATACATGCCTTCAAATCCAGTTAGCAGGATTCTACTAAACTGAAACAATTTTCCATCTCTATTTTTTTTTTTTAGTCCATGTAACCAGCATCTCATAAAATGAAATACTATAATCAGGGGCTTACCTCAGGTGCTCAGAGTCTCCTCAAATTTCTTAAGTTCAGACAATTATTTTATTTTACAGTTAATCACAGCATTGTCTTGAGCGTTGTCTTGAGAAATTTAAAACTCTAACACATGGTTACTATAGTGAAAAAGGGCAATTTCTGTTTCAAGACATCAAAATAATTTTTCCTCTGCTGCTTTCAAAACCAACACTTTTCATTTAAAAAAAATAATTGTATAAATATTTTTACTGTATTTGAAAAATACACTTTCAATATTTTTCTGTTTTAATAGTCTTCCCCGCTATCCTTTTGCAATTAAAAAGTGAATTAAGGGAATTTATTAAAATGTGCTGTGAGATTAGGTAGATAGATAAAAATATATATGTATATATATTATGTATATAATATATATATATAAATGTAGACAAATTTTTTCAGTAAGAAAATGTGAACTGCAGCCTCTGTTTTTATTGGAAAAATAATCATTTTTTCCTTGGCCAAATAGCTATGTCAAGGCACTGCAGACCCTTGCAAGCACCATTTTAAACACAATCTCTCATTATCAACCACACAAAACATTCCCAGGACCTGTATTGCAAAGGTAAGCAGGCTACAAAATCTCATTTCTTTTAGAGAGAGAAAGCAAAGAAAGGCAGAAGATGAGCCCAAGCACCCAAAAGGAGAGAAAAGGAAGGGGAGAGAAGGAAAAGGGCTAAGAAAAGCATACTGTGCCAAAGAGAAATCAAGTTAGGCAGAAATTTAGTTTAAGGAAAGAAAAAAAATATACAAACAAGGGTGCTACATCACCTATATAGTCTTGGAAAAAACTTCAACCCTATGTGATTTTAAAAGCAAAGGAAAAGAGGAAATATGTAAGGCAAGCATATTGGTTATCCAAGGGATGTGGTAGGACCGTCCTCCCATGTTTTAGACAATGTAGAATTGATCTTAAGCTGAGGATTTGCTGGCCAAGCCTTTTGGAGTGCAAGGGTGAGAGCATCCTCCAGTCCTGTCAGGAAGCACAGCCAGGCTGCCACCAGCCCTCTGGCAGAGTGAGGAGAGGATGCTGACATCCCTAGGAATGCTGACTGAACAGCAGCTGGAGATCCTGCTTTCTGTCTCCACTCCACCACAGTGTCCCTTCAAAGACTCATTTGCAGTATATGTAGAGAGAGGAGGTGCAAGGCCGAGAAACTGGTGGGAAATCATAAGAAAGAAGTGCTTTAGTTTGATGAGGATAATAACCTTTCTAACTGGTGTCCTCTCCTATTAGGTTCCCCATGAAATTATTTAAAACAGCAGGGAATCAGACATCCCCACGTTATTAACCTCTAACTTGTGCTTATTGAAGAAAATCAGGCAGATATTTTATGTGTGGCTTCCCAGATGATGGCACACAGCACAGTGAGGACCATGCGTAAGACCTCAGGCTCACCCCACGAGCTCATGGAAGGGATTTTATGCCAAAAATAGGTAAGGCCCCAAAAATCCACCCAACAGATTTATTAAAAGGGCCTTAGGTTCTTTTATACCTTGAGGCTACACACGGGGAAAACACTATGACATTTTCAGGAGGTCAAAATAACACAGTTATACTGGTAAGCTTTGGAAAATAAGAGAACTTGGCAAAAGTTAAAGCAAACATTCTATCAACATAAAGCGTTTCACAAAGCACTGACTTACCAAATTCCAGTCTGTCCTGGTTTAAGTTACCCAAATATTAAGAAAAGGGAATTAGGAAAAGAAATAAAGAAAAAGAGAGAGAGTGAAAGAGAGAATTATAGATACCGTGTCAGATCCAGCATAGAATCGGCTACCACAAATCCAAGGACAGTAGGGCCGTGACAATGTGCAGGCCTCATGGTGTTGACTTTATTTGCTCCAGACTCCTGTGGCCACCATGCCCAGGTGGGGCTTCTGGCCATCCAGCCATTCAGGATCTGAGTTAGGGGCTCCAGGGAGTGTGGTGTGGGGCTCAGGTGTGCCGGTGACTGACAGCTGCACTAGAGGCTCTCAAGGAGGCAGGATATGAGGGCAAAGCACCATTCCACTTTGGCAGAACCTGATCTGCCCCCTCCTACAAACACAGTTATTTCGAGCCAGCAATAACTTTTTTCCAGCCTATCACACCATGGGACTGGGTCGTCATGCTGATGAGGGACAGCCCTCCCACTGTGCCCCAGCTCTGGAGGGCTGGTTGCCATCCCCAGGCTGCCCAGTGGCCACCATGACCCACAGCTCCCTGTTCTTTTCTGACCACCTGCGTGGGGCCCAAGGCTTCCCTATCCGCTCTGGGAAGGCAAATATCCAAAAGCAAGAGAGGATGCTGTGTATGCAACGAGTTGCAACACAATACTGGGGTAACACTAGAACTGGCTGCATTAACACCGCTATTAATAAGGCATTTGTATATATGGCTTTTTAGATGAAAGCTAGTCTAGTGTAAAACATTTCAGGGAAAATTTTTTTTAAAACCAAATGAAGACCATTTATTAAAAGAAACAAAAATTTCAATTCAGAAATTGGCCAAGCTGGGAAACCAAAGCATTGTACCATCTTTCTTGCATCTCTTGCACATTTTCTAGGGTGTGACAAAATACCATACAGAAAAAAAACCTAGTTGCCACATTCAAAAGTAGTTATTAGATAAGTCTGTGGATTTATATTATCTAAAGACATAGAGCTGAATCATCTGAATGGTAGGCTCTTCCTACTTAGTCACAAATTGTGTTGGGAAATAATGTAGCACTTTTTTTTTAATTGTAATCGTCCATCAGAGCAGTACATTGTTTGTCTGGGGATCCCCTGCTGGTTTTGGGTTTAAACATTCTATTTTACTTAAATTCTTTGTGGAAAATATTTTTTCTATTGCCAACAATTCTTTTCTTTATTCCCAGCAAAACTCATTTGACTGTCTATTTTCAAATACTTGAAAAATATTGAGCAAACCTGTTCTTTTATAAAATACTAAGGAATTTAGGACAACAGAAAGTCATTGAAATGCTGCTTTGAAATATTTAAACCTTCAGAGGGCAGGTTCAGTTTTTTAGGGGTTTATTTTTGACATTTTTGAAGATACGCATACATAAATTATTGGTAATGCTGAATTCCAGCACTGGAAATGCAGCGAAGGACCTTGGCGGCACCACAACGAACAGCTGGTTGTGAAGAGCCTGCCTTCCCAAACACCCAGAGGAAGGTAGGGATTGCTGAAGTGTTGGCTGAATATTGAAAAACATTGCAAAGAATAAACCTCACCATAAACTAAAATGTGAGGAACACACTTCTGTTCCCAACGCCCCTTGGGCAACACTGCAGGAAGGACCTGGCTGTACATTTTACACCTCTGCTATATGCTCATACAAACACACTTAAAAAAAAAAAAAACAAAGAACAACAAAAACAAACAAACAAAAAGAGCCTTATTACTATTGCAGTGTCTCTGAAATAACATTGGTGTCCCATAGAAAAGAAGTATTTCCCACGTACAGCACCACATAATCATTTAGCTGCACGGTGGGAGGTATTTGCCATCTTCTGAAGTATCACTTACTAGCCCTGGTGGGGCTGCAATTGGCAAAACTACAGGTTGATCCTGTACAATCAACCAAATGGTTTGAAGGTGCTGTGGGGACATGAGTGATCTCTCTTCTGAGAGCAAATGCAGTTTAGCAGTTGAATGAGTAGGGCAGGAGAGTTTTATGGTGTTGTAGGGTCAGTTCTGAGAGGTACATTATTGATAGTCTGCATCATCCTCAAGCAAAGACGTGCCTGTCAAGAACAAGGACCATCACTACATCTGGGGCTATGCACACACGCTGTAATAAAAACAGATTCCTCCACCGAGATTTTACAAGCCAGGTTTATGACCAGACAACACACAGATGTAATACACAAACACAGAGGAAGAGAGGAAAGGAGATAACAGTAAAATGAGCATGCATTTTTCATAATAGGCAGTAATTTCATGGCTTAATTTAATCAATGGTCTAACTTAGTGCAGTACCTTGCTTTTCTCCTCTCCTCCTAAGTTTTAAGGCCTCATTAACATATGATGCATGTGGAATATTTCACAGAAGCTGCAATCACTAAGAGTAGTCCCCCAAGCTTTATGGCATGTTTCACAGATTTCACAGAATATTCTGAGTTGGAAGGGACGCACAACAATCATTGAGTCCAACTCTTAAGTGAATGGCCTGTAGAGGGATCAAACCTGCAACCTTGGTGTTATTAGCACAATGCTCTAAACAACTGAGCTAATCTCAGGGTTGTCTTTATGGGATCTCATTCCATTTTAAGTACTGGTCCCAACAGGAAATATTTACCAACCATTGTTTCAAAAGGTTAGTAAGGTGTTTTGCAATAATTTACATTGCCTGTAGTAAGAACCCAAAGCTTTTAAGGATGTTCACAGCATTTGGAAGGGGCTTTGGGAACTGCTGGCAAAAGAAGAGGTTTCAGCTCCATAAGTTATTAGATGTTGCTATAATACAACCTCTTCCACAGAGAAGAGGAAAGTGCTACATCACTTTAGATGGTGAGGTTAAGCTCTGGCCCTGAGGACACAGTTTGAGCTGCGGAAGAGGGCTGACAATGTGCCACTGGTTTACATTGTAAAATAGGTTGTGTGTGACTTGGCAATAAATCATTAACATGAAAATATGTACAAGGTGAGGGGTAATAGCCTTTTACGTATGTCACTATTCCTATTCTTACCTTCCATGCAAAGATAATCTCCTGTACAGTGTAGTCTCAGGAATACCTGCACAGGCTTGGCCATGAAATTGTTTATTGATATATACGATCACACATCTTTAATATGTACGATCACAGGTCTTTAATTGCACTTCAGAAGATCACATGATACAGTAGGCGTTTTTTAGTAGCTGTCTTGATAGGCCCATCCTACCTGTATTGAACCCAAAATACAGGTTGGTGCTGCCAGAATTGATTTGCATATAATTGAAATTCATCTTGCAGGTTCAAATTTTAAAGAAACTCAAGTCTGGTGCCAGCTGAACAGGGCAGTAAAGGATAAACTATTTCTGCCCAATTATTTTAATGTGAATTTACTGATCTTGAAAGATGCTGCATTAGTGATAGCACTTTATTTATCCGAAGGAGTACAACATAAGTGACAGTAGTGCTCCTCACCAAAACGATTTAGTCTGTTTCTGGGAACAGACTCCAGGGAAAGGGTTTGCATCCCATTTATCAAGTCCACTGGCATCTTCTGGCTTCCTGGTCTTGCCATTTTTCTTTGTATTTTCAAATTTTTAGGAAGAATGAGAAGACTAAAGAAACACTTACAGAAGTGCTAGCCTTACACTAACTTTCGTGATGGTTAGTTGTATCTATACAGAGGATAAAGTCTGTTATGTAAATTTTAACTTTTCTACAAATTGAAATATGAGATAGGATATAATCCTTCATGCTCATTATGAAAATAAAGTGCCCAGTCTAAGATTGTTACAACCTTGGCAGAGAATTCCGACCCTAGAATTCCTAGAGAATCCTATATATCCTCAGTCTGTGCTCTCCCTCCAGTTACACCTCACTGCCTTCACAGAGAACATCTGCAAGTAACTAAACTGGTATTTTGGTCCTGTTCAGCATCTGTGATCTCCATCACTGGTGAGATGTAATTACAATTACACAGCTGTAATAGTACTCACTGGATAGTGCAATAGGCTTAAGAGTGGACTGTTTAGCTCTGGGATTTTAACTAATTTTAAATCAAACTTTGAATTTTATGCCCTTCCTTTCAAACAGAAGGGTGTTACACCTTCTGATTATGTATTGGGTGAGGTAGATGTAGCAGAATAGCACACGCGAAATGTTTGGTTTCCTTACTTCTGCCACACATTTCCTCCCCATTTGAGCATTAGTCATTCACCACTATAGAGTTAAGCCCAGGATAAGGTATTTTCAATTAACACAAACAAAAACACATCATCAATAGCATTGTCATTAACAATCAGCAATTACTGCCTAGTTACAGCCCTCGTTCCAGCTTTGGGGCACAGTGCATCCCCACACTGATGACGGTGATGATTCCAATAGCAAAGGTCAGCCTTACAGCCTCTCTAAAGCCAGTCATCCAGACGATTACCATCATTGACAGTTTTTGCCAGAAGCCCACTTATTGAAAGCAATGTGAATGCCACAAGGACGGTGTATAAAAATAGAGGAAAATTGTCTGCAGTCTTCCCTCATCTCCTGGTTGCCAATTGTAATTAGATCTTCAGGCTGCTTTGCAATCAGCCATCAATTCCACAGTATAAAGACCTCTGCAGCAGAATATGCACTCTGTGTCTTTATCATCAGAGTCCTCCAGTCATTTAAATGGCTTACAGTAGAGATGTCTTTTCTATATAACTTGGAACATGTAGGGGAAAAAAAAGGAAACGGAATATACCAGAACTACTTCTAGAAGAAACTGAAAAGAGTATTGATTGCAGTTCCTGTGCAGCATTTCCTGATGCAACCCCACACTTAGCAGAAGTACTGAAATAAGGTCAAAAAGAATCTTCATTTATACATTTAAAGTCCCACCTCCTTTTACATTTTTCTGTACATAGGATTATCTCCCTTCATACAGCATACTTAATCTTCTGTGTATCACCAATTTGATATTCATAATTTCAGTGTTTTGTGGGATCCAGTCTCAATTTGATTCTACTGATATAAGCAAAAAATATATAAACGACCTCCAAGATCATAGTCACCTACACATTACATGATGTTTTGGCATTATTTTGACTCAGACAGTAAAGGTTTTTCTTACCTACATGCTGTTGTTTAAATAATTTGTATTATAGTTGTATTGATTTATTAAAAGGTATATTTGGAATCCATTTTCACTGTGTTTAGTTGTTAGATGCATACATAGAAGAGTGTTCACCTTGTTGACCTAAAATCTATCCTCTTTGTATTTATTGCCCTTAAAGGAATCTATATGGACAAAGACTGATTTGCACCAATGCCCTGATTTTCACCATAAAGAATACTTAGTAAATACTTTTTCTAAGTCCTTCTTAGCTAGTTGTCTTTTAAAATGTAGTTAATGTGTCAGAAATCTCTCTCAGCTATACATCATTTACTAAGCAATGCCAGAAATTACAGTAAGCTGTTATTTTACTGTCTCTGAACATGCTGCTCCATACTTCTCTTTAGAGGAACTCCATGTGAGTGGTGCAAGAATAAGAACCATTATATCTCATAAAGTCACAGACTGTCAGCACAAACCCCCAAGGTGAGTTTCAGCTGCTCAATAGCTAAAGAGGATATTCACCAGCAGAAGACTTCAGGGTACAGAGGAGCATTGTCTGTGTCTGCTGGGCCTGGCTGTTGGAGCTGGCAAGTCCCATCTCCATCTTCTCTGATGCTCATCCTGTGAGGAAAAGAGTTTCCATAGTAAGTACAGTTCTGGTCAACATAGACATAGGAGCCCACTGCAAATTTGAAAGCTGTTTCTTTACTAAATAGGAATAATAATGCCTCTGAGGAATTATTTCTGGGATGGAAGTTTCTACAACTTCCATCCATCCTTATAAAAGCATTGTCAAGAAAGAACTAGTTCTATATTCCCATGATTGCACCCTGTCTCTCTAGATGAAGAAGATATTTCAAGGGAAAAGAAGGGGGCAAAAGTTAAGAGTAAGACATTCAAATAATGCTTCATGAACCTTGGAAAATGTCATGCTGAGCTCCTCAGGTGAAAATTCATTTTCTGTGCATTCCAGTCTTCTTTCAATATGCCCATCTGACTCTCCAGATTCATTAACTGAGCAGCCACATTTTCTAGCAGGTTTCCTACAGTGATTGAAGCTTGCAACACATCTATTTCTGCATGTAGCAATTCCAACACTTCTCAAAATGATCCCTTAAAGTCCAGACTTGTGGCAGATTGTCTTTCCAGCAGGACAGCACAAGATGGGCTCTGGTATGTGTCTTGAGATGTAGTGGTAATGCACGTTGAAATAAATTAACTATTTATACAGAGCATTTCATCTCAGAATTGTATGAGCTATCTACCTCACAAACCATGCATAAAAGTATCAGCCTCCAGAATGAGACAAGGGAGTTTATGCAGGTTGAGATCTTAGGTACTAAGAATACACCGTGTCTCAGAAACCTGATGAACCTGGATAGTTTTATATAACAATGATGTTATTCAGATCATTAAATGTTGCGTAAACAAATTTGCAGGATCGGGAATTAATGATTCAATTTAGGAAATGAAAAGCAGCTTTATACCTTGGTGCAGAATGACCTTTAGGCAAGACTGGAATGTTCTGCTTTTGTTTTTTAAGAACAGTTTTAATTAACCTGTATTTCAGCAGTCACAGAATTAATTACAAAAAGAAAAGTTCTCAAAGTTCTCCTAACTCACTTCTTTCCCTCTGCAAGTCTTACTGTCTGCTATGAGAAAGTTATGAAAAATAGATACCTAGCAATTGTATAGAATCACATCAAGTGAAAATATTTTAATAGTTTTGTTATATTGTGACATCTACAACCCTCACTTAGTGGTTGACAGATATAATTTTGTTTTGGTTTTTCACCTACTGTCTCTCAGTCTTACCAGCTAGCCACAGGTTGCAATCACACTTGTTTCTTGCGTGACTCCAGCCAGCTGAACGCAAGTGAGCTTCAGAGAAGTGAAAGTTAGGGCAATAACATGTGCAATTTTTCTTTAATTCTTGTGTTTCCAATATAAGAAAAATTAAGAAAAATAGGCTAAGATACGGACTTAGTGCTGAGCAGCACAAAAGTGATGCCAGGAGTTGTGCACTCAAAGAACTTCCTGTACAATGAACATCCACTTCCAATTCTTCTTTGTCTCTTTTTGTCATGATTAATCATAAAATCAAAGAAAAGGTCAGGAAAGACCTCTAAGATCATTGAGTCCAACTGTTAACCTAACACTGCCAACCAAGTCCACCACTCTAAGGGCCATGTATACATGGCTTTTAAATACTTCCAGGGATGGTGACTAAGTCACTTCCCTGGGCAGCCTGTTCCAACGATTTACCACCCTCTCCACGAAGAAATTTTTCCTAATATTCAGTCTAAACCTTCCCTGGTGCAACTTGAGAACCCTCACCTTACTACAACCTCCTTTCAAGTAGTTGTAGAAAGAAATATGGTCCCCCCTGAGTCTCCTTTTCTCCAAGCTAAACAACCCCAGCTTCCTCAGCTGCTCCTCATAGAACTCGTGGTCCAGACCCTTCACTAACTTTGTTGTCCTTCTCTGGACTTGCTCCAGCATCTCAATGTCTTTCATGTTATGAGGGACCTAAAACTGGACACAGGACTCAAGGTGCAGCCTCATCAGTGCCAAATACAGAGGAATAATCACTGCCCTGGTCCTGCTGGCCACACTATTGCTCATACAAGTCAGGATGCCATTGGCCTTCTTGGCCACCTGGGCACAGTGCTGGCTCACATTTAGCCGGTTGTGAACCAGCACTCTCAGCCCTTTCCAGTGGGCAGCTTTCCAGCCACTCTGCCCCAAGCCTGCATGGGGTTGTTGTGACCGAAGTTCAGGACCCGGCACTTGGCCTTTTTGAACCTCATACTGTTGGCCTCAGCCCACTGATCCAGCCTGTCCAGATCCCTCTGTAGAACCTTCCTGCCCTCCAGCAGATCAACACTCCCGACCAACTTGTTATCGTCTGCAAACTGACTGAGGATGCACTTAATCCCCTTGTCCGTATTGTTGATGAAGATATTAAACAAGGCTGGTCTCAACACTGAGCCCTGAGGAACATTACTCACAACCAGCCACCAGTGGATTTAACTCCATTCACCACAACTCTCTGGGCCCAGTCATCCAACCAATTTTTTTACCCAGTGAACAGTGCATCTCCCTAACCCAGGAGAAGCCACTTTCTCCCGGAGAATTCTGGAGGAAATGGTATTGAAGGCTTTACTAAAGTCTAGGTAGACAATGTCTACAGCCATTCCCTCATCCACTAAGCAGGTAACCTTGTCATAGAAAGAGATCAGGTTAGTCAAGATCATGAATTAAAGGCTATCATTGGCACTGCAATGCATAAAACACAGTGCCAACTTTACCAACTTTTTTTTATGGGAAATGACATTAAAGCAGCCGCTTCTGTATCTCTGGTAAGCTCCACATATTGTACAGACAGCTCTGAAGTTGCCTTTAGATCTGTCATATGGTGCAAACAGCTGTCGATGAGCCATGTGAACTGCTTTGACCTCCTGTATGCCATTTTCCTCTGGCTTCCCTTTGGCTTTGAGCATGCGGCCTCTTTTACACAGCTCACAGGATTGCCACATATAAGTTTTTTTCCCATTTGAAGGGATCAGTGATTTTTCTTGGAGAATACAAATCAATAGATTCTCATCTTAACATAAGGGTAATGCTTATTTTTAAATGAACTCTGTTTTTGCCCCTGAGACTAGTATAAAGCAACCAGAAGAGGCTCCATTAGAGCTGCACGGGGGATTTCAAGACTCTGCTTCACTTGTCCCCATTTCACGTTGTCAAAACATGTAAAAACAAAGGATTTCATTTCACTTACAAAAGACGTGTCAGTAAGTGTACGGCTTCAGAAGGAATTTAATTACGTGGTGTCTTCACAGGTGACAAGGTGCTAGCATTTGTATATATATAAAAAACTACCTGAACAAACTTTCAGAAGGATTTTTTCCTTCAACACAGGGAAATTAGGGCTACTGTGTCTCAGATTAATTTAAGGTCAAAAACTCCACCAGGGGAGTAGGACTGTGGATTGCCTGAACTGGTAGCAAAATAAATGTAGAATATGTCCATTAAACATTCCCTTTCTCCTGCTGGACAGCACAGTGTTGTTTTTTTTGATATGTATCTTCTTTTTTTAGATTAATTTTATCTATTTGATATTTGACTGATTTAGCTAGAAAGTAAAGTCGTCTTTACATGGCATGCCTTAAACACCAAGTGGTCTGCTAGGCAGAAATTTCATCAGATACCTCTGCCCTTTAAATTCCTCATGTGGAGAAACAGGCAGTGTGAAACCATAGGAATATAGCAGAGAGCTGTTCTGGGGAGCATTACTGACCTGTGAACCCTGGGTACAGCTGGAATCAGGAGCAATGGATCTCCCCGTGGGCACTTTCCATCGGTACAGGGCAAACACCACATGCCCCAGCTCTGTCCCACTTCTGCCATGGGGGAAAATGACCCAAGAGATTTCAGTGCCAAAGTGCTCAAGTGACATATCCTATGCTCAGGACAGTACTGAGCAGTACATGGCAGCAGATGCAGCTCTAGAACCCAAATTTTGCTCCTGTAACCTGCATGGCTTGCTGAAATCCTGCAAGTCTTGGGCAGGGCTGAGCTGTTTAAGACCAAAGACAAAATTTGTTTTCTTGTGTTTAGACTTAACAGAGTTACATTTCATTTCACATTCCTTATTTGTACAGCAAAGAAGCAGATTGATATTTCAAAACCTTTTCCAAATGTTTATTTTAAGCAGTGATAGAGGAACTCTGTATTTTACATATGGTTAGTGGTGCTGTTTGCAAGTTATCAGTCATCAGTTTAACTTTTAATCAAAGGTTTTAAAACATTTGCATATCTTTGAAAGTTTCACACATATTTAAGTGGAGCTTGATGAGTAGCAAAGTTTTAATTGAGCAGGTGTCCAGTGATGGATGCACACCTCCCTGAGAGCCCCTCCTGGGGGCTATCCCTGGATAGCAAGCCACTGAGTAACTGAGAGGGCAAGTAGCTGAGAGTAAGTGTACTGACAACACATCTTATTAAGTACAAAATCTGTAAAGCAAAAAAACATAACAGGAAACAAGAACAGGCTTCGATGATTATAAAAGTTGCAAAGATAATTCTATAGCTACGGACACATTACACATATTGCATAAATAATGTAAAGACTGTATGTATACCTCTAATGTTAGATAATTATTTTCTATTCTGTTACAGAAATCTTTATACGTACAAGTTTTCAATTTTCGTTTTGCTGCTGCTACCTTATGATGATTGTCTTTGGTTATATTACGTCATTTAAGTTCACTGTTTATTCCTCTGCTGCTAGAAACAACAGAAAAGGATGCAAACAATGCAGGAAAATAATCTAAGCATGAGGGTCTAAGAACCAGCATTTCTGATTCCTGTTGTTACTTCTCTCCATTCTGGGGCATATATGTAATACACATGTAGTACGCAGCCTTAGATACTTTATTCTTATTAATTAAAATGTTATAGATTTACGTGCATACACATTACACAGCTAGAGAGACAGGAACAGGTACTAAACATTCACAGACAGATATGAAGATTTAATTATGCAAGCAGCTTTGAAGCCTTGCAATCAATGTATACATACACATACACACACATGTTCATACATACACTTAAGTGCAAAGTGACATTAATACTGTATATCATGCAACCCCGAGTGATGTTCACAAGGATTATTTCCTAAATGACAGTTAAAAATAAGCATATGTCTATTGTATTCAAAAGACAGAATTCAGTTCCTTTAAGCAGTTAAAATATAGAATATTTTAACCAAGAATAAAGATGAGTAACAGAGTTAACACAGGAAGAATTTTAGAAAACTTCACAAAAATAAAATATATAAAAGTGAGTCCAATTATTTAATTTTTTAATATAAAATTCTAAACTATTAATAAATATATCTGATAAATAATGATGATAGTCTCCATATTTCTTTGTTTAATTCTCAGTTTTCTTGCAAGATCTTCTTGAAGTTTGGTTGTAATGGATCATTACGTCCATAATGTGCTCAGTGTTGGAGTGAATTTTGAACAGTTTTTAGGCTGCATACTGTTTTCTTCCAGATAATTTACTGGATTAAAATTAGCAGTGTGAAAAGCTGTAGAGAAATCTAAATGCCTGCCAAATCAAAGAAATAATCACATTTTTATGAATATTTAATATCATAGTCATGGCAAATAAGGCAAGTAATTAGTACTTACCATAAATTTGCAAAGTATTATTTTATGTAAATGTTACATTCTACTAGTTTGATATGAATTATTCATTGTATTACCAGACACTGACACAAACCAGCAAACACTAAAATCTATGTGCTATTAGTTTACTTACCTTTAATGATATTGTTTAGAGGGTATTTTTCTGAGATTACTATTTTTTCCCAAATGGGATGGAAACAAGAAGAAAGTCATTTAAAGTCACCTACTGCACATTCCAGTGTTGGAGAAACTCAAGATGCAAATCAACAAAATGTAAGTTCCTTCATGTGTACAGATGAAGAGCTCTCAGCTATGTCTCTGATTGCAAAGGCTGCACAGCCGATTACTATTAATGAAGTATGGTAAAAGCTGTTTATAAAAATAATGGATGTGGGAGAGAAACTAACATCTTTAAAGATAACCCCCATAACCCCTCACAGTCAAGAGGCAGAGTCCTTGTGTCAGGGAACTAAATGACGAAGAGAGAATGTAGACCTGAGCATAACATACAATATCCAAATAGTACTTCAGGACAAAAAGGCCCCTCTAGTTTATCTACAGGTGTTGGGTTGTCATATGTGTTTTAGGGCTTGACTGCTAACTTTTCTTGATTCTTACAAAAATCATTTCATTTTCCTGATTTGTGATTGGCACCTACTGATCCCTGAAAACATCAACCCTCATCATACTTCCAGTGCTACAGTATATTAAATGACCAAAGCCACTTTCAATTCTTGCTCCATCTTAAATATAATCTCATGCTTCTTCTGGTATTAATAAAATCTTTCATTTTACTGTAACTGGTAAATTTTCACTGATATCCTTCCTCTTTGAAGTCACCAGTATAGAGAGTTACTCAACACTAATTCCTAGAACACACCCCCCTTTGCAATTACCTTATGACAGTGAAAATAACCAATAACCTTCTAATCTATTTTTCACCTACCAAAATATTTTATTGACTCTTGATGAGCAGCATCTAACTGTTTGATTGTACAAAGTGAATTTTCTCCAAACAGTAAATCTTTCAGTCGTAATAATCCACCGCTTTATACTTGTCATCTTGCTCTGTAGGAAACTCATCAAAATTAAAATCTGCTTATGCTATACACCCTCTCCTTTGGTAAATCCATGTACATTTTCTGCAGAAAATTTTACCTTTTCTGGTATTCAATTATCCTAGTACAAACCAATTTATTGTTCATGAGACTTTCAGACTAGCTGGTTTTGGAGTCAAATTCTCACCAAAAAGAATTCTGATATTTCAAATACAATAAAAAACATATATTGGTCCATTGGATCATAGTTCAACTTAGAGCCATCACAAATTACATTTGGGATCTACCAAGGGATATTATAACTTTCAGTGTGAACCTCACTCTTCACCTGTCTGGCAGTGTCTTAGGGCAATAGGGTTCACAGTACCCAGGCAAGAAGTCAGTGTTCTGGTTCTGTTTTTGTCAAATCTCATCAAAGTAGCAAAGAGTTTTCATGTTCTGACAGAACTCTGAATGGTAAAAATGTGAACTATTTGCATACAGTAAAAAGCTGTATTACCATCCTTGGACAGAGCTTGGAGCAACTGGAGTTGTTTTACTTGTGGTAAGTAAATCGGACTCAGATTACAGGCTGGTAGAGGTAGTTCTCTCTGAGCCATTGGCATCTCTGAACCAGGAATTTGCAAGCATGAGTAACATTGGTCTACATTTAATTTATTTGATATAAATACAGCTTTCCTAATGCAATCTTAAATCTGTGTTACTCGTGCTTTTCACTGATTGCTATCTGGAGTTTTGTTCACCAAAGGCAAGTTTTAGCATTCCATGCTATCATTACAATGTAGGTGTGATTTTGAGTCATGTCATGCTAAGGCATGCACCAACCAGAATGTCTCTACAGCTTCTCCTGAGTTGTACAAAATTAAAAACATCCCATTTCCAGAGAACTGAAATAGAAGGATTTTAGCTAGAAGAGAAGGGCTGGGTTTAAGATGAATGTCAGATGTAGCTTCATAAAATCAAATATTTCAAAGTACAGGGGAAAAAGTGTCTCAGCGGCTCTGGGAACAGCACTGTTATATAGCTCCTCGCTGTGAGCTCATGTTTTCATGCTGTACTTGGGAAAGTGCAACAAGGAGCTGGCAGCTAGGGATCAAGTATTAGAAGCAGTTATACAGACAACAGCTCAGTATCCCCCATTTTAAATAAAAGCTTGCCAGCTGGCAAGTGGGAGAGAAGGAAAGTTCTTGTCCTCGTGGGTGTTTTGGACTATGCAAACCATCAGTCTTTACCCTAACAAAACCCTCAGAAGTCTTTGGGAGTTGCATGTTTTCCCTTAAAATCACCCTTGTGTAACCTGTTTTATTTAGGTTCACATTATTTTCACCTCCAACTAGGCAAGTTAGCAGGGTCTGTAGAAAAGCAGAAAGGAGCAGATGTAATGATAAAAGCTCATGCTGAAGCATTCTTCAATCTCTGATTCTTTCACCCTCTAGTATGGACTCTCCCTTACTCCTGTACCCCACTCTGGCCTCCTCTCCCCCGTTCATAATGATAAGCAACATGTGCAAAAGATCCGATTAAAAACAAAATACTATTTGCACATTTAAAGTGATAGTAGAGAAGATACAAGAACACAGCACAACGGACAGCAAAAACGTGGTTCACATAAATGTTTGGTTTTAGCTTTAATATTTTAAATAAACATTTCCTTCCACTTAGACTCATCCTAATCTGCAATCTCCACCTGGTGTTTTTCAAACCAGATGGAAATGTAAATTATTTAAAATCATGAAATTCCATTAGCAGTTGGGCTTAAGTGCTTAAAAAAAAATAGGAAGAAAGAGAACTTTTGAGAGTTCCAGAAGGCGACTGCGCCACCCCTTGTGTATGGCTGCAGCCACAGAGCAGGGTCCAGGAGTGCTCTGCTTCGTACATGCCCTGGCTGAGCTCTGAATACTGGTGAAGAAGCCCTAAATCCAAGTTGTGGCTGAGATTTGCATTGCAGCAACACCTGCAGCTCACTCATTCCCACAGCAGAAAGGGTGTGACCCCTGGAGAGCCTACAAAGCAGACATCCATTTCACCTCCCAAATTGCTTCGAGCAATGCTACCTACTTTGCTTCTGTTCAATGGGGAGAAAGAATTTTCCAAAAATGTTTTTTGTTTTGTTTTGTTTTTTTCCTGAAGTGCAACCAATGCCCATGATGATGTCCGTTTATTCCTGTTTGTAGCATAAAAGCCTGTGAGGAAATGCCATGTAAAGAAGATGCCTGCATGAACAAATACTGCAGAAGACTGAGAAGGACCATGAGTAAGAAAATACAAACTAACTTCATCTTTCTATATGCAGGACTTTTGGTCATGAAAATTAATAACAAAAATGACATTTGGGGGCACTGCATTCTTTTATGTCTCCTCTTTATTGAGGCCTTGTACTAAAGGTGAAAAGCAAGCAACAAGTAATAATGTTGTATCAGGCTACTCCCACGTGCATCAAAAGACAGGAGCCTAAAGCCACTAGCATCAACAGTCTGAGACACAAGATGCTCCCATCTCCGTTCCTCCAAGGTGGCTGCATTCTGCCAACCCCCATCACCCTCTGCCAAGCTCTCTATTGCCCTGCACAGCAAGAAATCAAGCAGAGACTTCTTCACCACTGGCTGGAGGACTATCTTCTTGCATCTTTAATATCAGTTTTTGTGAGCTGAGAGCACTCTGACTGATTATCGTTTGCTTGGATGTATCTAGTATTTGGGCACATCATACTGTAAAAAACTCTCTAAAGCTCAGTTATAATAATCAATGTACAAGAACTTTAAATAATACACAAGATGTGTAAGAATGCATATGTACAAGAACATATCCAGTGGTATGGATATATTCTATTGACACTCAGCAGTCATCTATATAGATGTACCATTTACAAAACCCACACCAGACCCACACCCATACCCATTCTGCCACCATTATTGATCCCCAGTTATTAACAAGAATACTATTCTTAGCCAATTACTAACTGCCCAATTTCAACTAGATGGTAACCACACCTCCATCTTTAATCGCACTTTCACTGAAGTCTGGTTGGATTTACCTTTCATGGACCAAATCCACTTAGCCACTGTAACACTATCTGTCCTATCATGAATCCAGACCTCTGCGAGGGATGGCTATGTCACCCTTACAAAGCATGAGAAGAGTTTGGCACTTCTGAAGGGAATTCACAGGTATCAGCACACTGGCTGTTAATGCATCTCTTATACCCTAGGCCTGTCAGAGTGCTGACCTGGACCAGGTATTCCCCTGAGCTGGCACAAGGTCTCTCCACTGCTTGGTTTGGACCAGAGATCTGAATCCAGGTCTGGTCAGAAAATATCTATATGAGAAATTTCATGAATCTTAAGCTGTACAGTCAGACGATACAACAGATAGTTAAGGGCACTGGATATGTGCGTGGCAAGCGAGCAAGGAGCGGGAATCCCAGGTTTGACTTCAGGTTCTGTGGTTGAAAGTGATGTCAATCTCTATGAGTTTGGCCTTCTTTTTGCACATTGCTTAGTCCAGTATGAGTTCTCTCAGCTGCAAGTTTGTACACTCTGTGAAACTCAGGGAGACTGTGATTAACAATGATCATATTTACTATGGAAACAATCACTTTGGAATTTTTTTTGCTTTGTTCCTTCACACCAACGCTTCCGTAAATCTTTTATGCCCTTGGTGCCTGGGCCAATGTAATAGAAAAACTTGCCTAGGAAATCTTATACCTTCCTCTTATCTCTAAAATATTAGCATATCGGCTAAGGAAAAACCACCTGTGAGTGATAGATATGACCCTCTCCAGGACACCAACTACCTACAATTCCTGGTATTTCATACTATTGGAAAAGCAAACTCTTGTTCTTAGGGAAAAACCTTATCAAATATTGTTGCACTACAAGCATCCAGAAGTGGCAATGTAAGCAACAATCCAAATTTCAGTGTCTCCATGTGAATTTCAGAGAAGCTGCCTCATGGAAGGGAGAAGGCTCCTTGCTTCACGCAGCTCTGTTCTGCTTCTTTTTATCATTTCACCATTTAAATTTTGGACATGTAATTGTCATGGATTTTTCTGGTTCCAAAGAACAGGCCTGGGGCTTCTGATCAGGATGGAGAAACAAAGAGAAAAATCATTCCTGTAGCAAAGGCAATCTCGTCAAATCACATTTTAAAATAAAACAGTATTTTAGGGTATACCTATACTGTATTTATTGCAGTTTGGGCAAAGAGCACTATATTCACTGTATGGATCCTCGGGACGATAGCTCTTGTTGCACAGAAATTAGTGGAACTAAATGTCCTGATGTTTGCTGTGTTCCTCAGAAGGGCTTTGCGGTCTGCATGGAGCTCTCTTTTTTATGCCGCCAGGAGCATCCAGGCAAGCCAGTTTAAATCTAGCTAGGATATATCTGCATGTATTGCAGTCAGCTCAGCTGCAGAGTAACTGCAGTGTAGTGTTCCCTCCCATACAAAACAAGTTGCTCTGTGTTGTTAATTTTCTATAAGCTTGCATACCCTATAGGTAGTCCAAAATTATCCTGCTTCATGGAAAGAAGTCAGCAGCCATCTGCACTGGAGTGAATGCCACTCAGCATGGTAGAGGACCCAGCTGGGAGCAAGTCTTCCTCTCATTATCATCTGAGACTTTCCCTCTTCCCTTAACAAAGCCCGGAGAAGCCATCGAAAAGTATTCTGAAAATTCCATAGCTTAATATCCATATAGAGCTTCTTCTGTGCTCTCTGTGTAGAACAGCTTGCAGCATCTGGGGGTACTTTTCTTTTGGGGGCAGGAGCCTCCAGAAGTTCAGTTACTTTGGCCACAGCCCTTAGGGACAAACTCTGCTGTCATTCCTTCATCATTATCCTGCAGATGATGCCAAAGGTAAAAGGAAAAAAGAAGGCCCAGCTGGGGTTTTACCTTCTATCTGTGCCATCTTGGACTCAGGGCTGCAGAAAAAGAAAGCTTCCACTGCTTTAGGGAGATCAGAATTTGGTAGGGATTCCCCTCTACCCAGTGTGAATCAGAGAGCAGTATAGGTTGTACAGGTCATCCTTCTGAAAGCAGCCAAGGCTACAAGGTCAGATGATGTTATTCAAAGTTTTATACTGACAAATTCTGTAAACATCCAAGTGAGCAGGTAATGCTCACTGTTCCATGGCTTTACTGCTCTCATGGTGTAACAGTTTTTCCTCATATCCACAAGGATACAGCTGGATAAACACATCATGCATGTCTTACAGGTTGAACAGAAGGGGTAAGAGTGAATGGGGTAACACCAGACTGGTGACCTGTCACTGGTGGGGTTCCACAGGGCTCCATCTTGGGCCCTCTGCTCTTCAACATTATCATAAATGACTTTGACCCAGGATTGGAAGGGATAATAAGCAAGTTTGCAGATGACACAAAACTCAGAGGAGCTGTTGACTCCCTCAAAGGCAGAGAGGGCCTGCAGAAAGACTTTGACAAATCAGAGGACTGGGCAATCACCATATGAATTTCAACAAGGGGAGGTGCTGGATTCTGTACCTAGGATGGGGCAACCCTGTATATACAGACAGACTGGAGAATGGTGGAAAGTAGTGCCTCAGAAAGGGACCTGGAGGTCCTGGTCAATGGCAAGTTGAATATGGATCAGCAGTGCCCTGGCAGCCAGGAGGGCCAACCGTGTCCTGGAGGGCATCAGGCAAAGCATCACCAGCTGGTCAAGGGAGGGGATTGTCCCACTCTGCTCTGACCTGCTGTTGCCTCATCTTGAATATTTTGTGCAGTTTTCATAACTGCAATATAAGAAAGATATTAAGCTGTTAAACAGTGTCCACAGGAAGGCAATGAAGATGGTGAAGGGCCTTGAGTGGAAGCCATATGAAGCAGCTGAGGTCACTTGGTCTGTTCAGCCTGGAGGAGATTGAGGGGAGACCTCATTGCAGTCTACAACTTCCTCAGGAAGGGGACAGGGGCAGGCACCGATCTGTTCTCTGTGGTTACTAGTAACAGGGCCTGAGGGAATGTTCTGAAGTTGTGTCAGGGGAGGTTTAGGTGGTATATTAGAAAAAGTTTCTTTACCCAGAGAGTGGTTGTGCACTGGAACAGGCTCCCCAGGGAAGTGATCACAGCACCAAGCCTGACAGAGTTCAAGAAGCATTTGGACAGTACTCTCTGGCATACGGGGACTCTTGGGGATGGTCCTGCAAAGGGCTAGGAGTTGGACTTCATGATCCTTGTAGGTCCCTTCCAACTCAGCATATTCTGTGATTATGCGATAAAATTTTCCTTGTTTCAGTTTCTGTCCATCCAATGTCTCTTGTCCTTTAACCACACACTTCTGTAAAGTCCTGGCTCCACCTGGTACGCTTTCATTAGGTCCCCCAGAAGCCATCTCCTCTTAAGGCTGAATAAGCCCAGTTCCCTCAGCCCCACTTCACAGGACAGATGCTCTGGGTCCCTGACTACCTCGATGTCCCTCTGCAGAATTTTCTTCACTTTATTGATGTCTTACTTGTACTGGGAAGTTCAAAACAGGATGCATTAATGAAGCTGCCAGGAAGATCAGAAGGAGCTGAAAAAGGGAAGCATTTTGAGAACTTTCTACAGTTTTGACTAGGCATTTCCCTACCCTGTTTTGAAGGTTTCAATATGAAATAATAAGCGATGCAATATTCAGGATGCAATAAGTTACTCTGTTCTGGCTATCACAGCAACCAACGGCATGTACACATCTAGGACATCACAAATGCAAGATGAAGTATAGTGATTCAGTCTTTCCCACTGTGGCCTGGTTGTGGCTAGGTAGGAACCTGCATGCAGCAGGTCTCACCAGTTAGCTGATAGGTGAAGCTCATTAACCTCCAAGCTGCTCAGTTTGGTTTATCTGACTGAGGAAATTAGCGAATGCAAATTAACTTCAATTTTGTCCCCCTGTCTTCTTTTACCCTTTTCTGCATTGCCTTTCAGTTCTCTATTCCTCTCAACTGGCCAAACCTTTTCTTCACCCATCTTCTCCCACCTTCCATCTTGAAACTTGGCAGTTTCTGTGGTAATTGCTGTGGCAATAGTCATCATCTCCTTACCCCAACATGCAGTTTGAATCTAATCCATTTCAGTGATAGTATTAGTGGATCTGGGACCACTAGCCATTTTATTTTGACCAGTGTCTAGAGTAAGGGGGATCCATTCTTGATTTGCTGATTGCCAACTCCATAGCAAACACAATTATTCACAATAATAACAAAATATGTCACAATTTAAGTGTATTTATCTCTAAGGTAGGCTGCATTTTTAAGACAGATTCAGTACAAGGATGCTAAAGATGGACTCACTGAGATTAAGGCACCTGAAATCAGGTGTTTACAAACACAGCACTGACCTAAACTCCCATATCAAAAAGTGGAGATATAGTTCAGATTGGGAGCTGCCCACATACACCTGATCCACTCAATAATCCTACAGACTATTTTTATCTCAAATCAAATCCTATCTGAAGAATTCAGAAATGGCTTTCTATTACTTAGAAAATTCATTTCCTACTACACAGAGAGGAAATAAGGACCAATGTTAAGTAAATACACTAAGTTTTCTGCCAGCTCAGAGTCTCCCAGTGGGTTGTTCTGAATACCAAACCTTGCTGTCTTAAGATGCTAAATGCAGCAGATCAGCTCAATTTAAAAATACTTCTCACAGCTCCCACATGCTTTGCATTTTGCCACAAACCAGTTGAGGCACAGGGATGCAAGACCCTCCAGAGCCCCCCAGAACTCCAGATTCCTGAGGGCACATCAGCAAACACAGACCCAACGTGGGATGTCAGTTCCTGCCTGGAGCAGCAAGTAGGGGACCCCTTCGACCACCACGTGTTAAAGAGAAGTTGGCCAACAAATGCAGGCAGAAGAGAGCTCCCAGGTGAAGGGTTCTGGCTGATGCAGTTGGCTGGGGCACAATATCAAGGGGGAATGAATGGATCCCCTCCAGCAGTCACTATACCATCTTTCTTTGTTTTCTTCTTTGTTTGGATCCAGGACAGTTCAGGTCCAGATGAGACCAACTTCAGAGCCAGTGGACTGAAGCAGTTTCTAGTTACATAGAAACCATTCAAAGTTAATAAACAAGTCCCTGCAAATGGGAAGAAATAGATTCATGCATTAAAGCTGTGCTAAGAGAGCAGAGAGAAAACAAATAATTCTCTCTGTCTGCCACAAGCTTCTCTTTAACTGAACACTATTGGAAAAGAAATGCTGTTGGTCCCCAGTGCAAAGGTGGAAGGGGTGGGAAGGTTACGTGGGGAGAGAAGAAATCACTTTATTTCTATCACGATGCAATAAGATATAAATACAATCAAAAGGGGTTAATCTAATCCTTTTGTGAAGCACTGAGTCAGAGAACAAGACAAAAACAAATCTGTGATCTGGAACTTCCTGAGCACCCACTCAGGGTGGATTAATGAGGAGTACACGGCTGTGAAATTACGTGCCCTCTGAGTCAGGAAAATGGTCCTAGTGGTGCATGACCTTGAAATGAGGGGAAGCAAACTTCACCTGATCCACAATTATAAAGACCTAAAAGGAGGGGGACTAAGGAGGAGAGAGAACACATTAAGAGCTGGGAAAATGTTTCTGAATATGAAACCAACAAAATACTAAACAAACGCAAGGCTTGAAAGATGAATTAAATGTAGCATAAAAAAATCCAGAGGCTTTAAAGGATACTGGCATTAGTGTTTGAGCATTATAAGAAAAGCTTGTCCTCTTTATTTACATGAAGTGGATGTTTTGTTGCTGTTGTTATGGACTTAGCGATGTTTGTCTGCCTTCAATTTTCTCTTTGCAATGAAAAATTGTTGTGAGATGATTTCTAGTCTTAGCTGCTTTACATGACAGTATTATCAAGGATTCATCAAGAGGCCATCTGTCGAATTTATGAAAAAAAATGCAAAAACAAAACAGATGAAAAGGAAAGAGCAAGACAGAGACTGGTCCAGGGGACGATAGATGTGGCAGCATGTGCCTCAGTGTGAAAATTACAGCATTTAAATACTGTAGAATAAATTACTGTGCTGAAAAATTAGTGATGCTCTCCCACTTCAGATTCTCCCCTTATGATGAGAACATAATGAAATAGATCACAGACCAAATCATTTTTTTCCTGTGGCTATTATTATATTCTAATGAAAAATTAAAATGGGGTAAAGACATAAAACCTGTAAGGGAATCAAATAAGCTAAGCTACTGAGTCATTTCTTAGGTACCTCCAAAATGTACAGCTGATGTGGAAAAAATAAATTCATAGCTTTTTATGTATGTAATCAACTGATCTCCCCCTGTTTTTCATAGCTTCTTGCATCTTTATAGCTGGTATGTGTAGACTCAAATACATGCGTGTAACACAGAAAAGATAATGGAAGGGGGGAAAAAAATTATCTGTCTTCATTACAAGCTGGTTGAATTGCATATCAAAGTAAGTAGAATATAAACATCTATTTCCAAACAATATATATTGTGTATAAAATTCACTGAGTATCTCCTGCTTTCTAACTGGGGTGACACCGATGTTTACATATTCTGCATGAGAAATAAATTTCAATCAAGCATGTACTTACTGAAATCAAGCCATTTGGATTTAATAAGAATCTAAGAGTTTAAGTCCAGTTTTTACTGTATATTTTTGAAAGTTCATGTCTTTCCTAGTCTCTCCTTTCATTTGTCCTCCTGAAAGAATGCACTTGAACTTCTGTGAAAATTTCTGAAACACTAACAGGGAAAGTATCCCACTGTTTGTTGTACAGGTTCAAAGATTTTCAGCAGTCTTTCCTTAAATGCAGTTTGCCTTTGTGTTTTATTGATTATGTTTGAAGTTACGAAAAGCTAGCCACCAGGCTATCCCCATGAAAATGCAAAAAAATCAGAATGTGACATACCATATATTTTTAAACATCACTATATTATATAATAAAAAAATTTTAGTTCTTTTTGTCCTCATAGGGAGAAAAACTAGGAGAAAAAAGACATTCACAATAGTTGACTCTGACTTTCCTTACCAAAACTTCCCGCAAAAGTAAATGGCCTACCAATGATGACTATCCAAGGACAACTTTCTGCACTGAGAGAAAGAGCAGGTGAAATTGCCCCAAGCTTCATTAAAGACCTTCCCAAACTATTCTAGTTTATGTGGCAGAAGCCCAACTCTATGCTAATTTCCATGAGTTAAAATTTTTAACTAATAAGTTAAAGGCTACATCTGGCAATCCATCAAACAGTTCTCAAACACATAGTCCTTCAGTTTAGCTGATAAGTATGGAGAAAGCAACATCCCAAAATCTTCAGCTGACTTGGAAAAAACCCACCAAAATAATCATTAATTTTAACTTAATTGAATTGCGAAGATCATCTTGATGCATCAGTAATTAAATGACAGCAAACATCATAAAAGCAAACTGTGCATATATCTTAATGGCACAGAGCAAAGCAAAACTACTTACAAGGACTAAACTCTGTGTCCTTCCAAAACTGCAATAGGGTTTATGGCTAAAGACTATTACATCTTTCACTTTAGTCTGGGGAAACCTACATTAGGGAGAGTCTATGGGTTTAGCCCTGAAAATATGTGCTTACTTATTTAACTTTACTCATGAGGGTAAGCTCACAAATTTCTGTTGTACTTGACCCAACTGTAAGGGCAAGCATATACAAATCCCTCTGAAAGATGGGCCATAAAATTTACATTCTGGAAACTTTTTTTAATACAATTATGCAAATATTACCATCACATTATTATGCTTTAAGGATCAATTCTTTAATTATATAAGCATCAATATTCACCTGATAACTGACAAGGAAAAGAAGAGGTAGTTATGCTTGGGGGGAGGGGGTTAATTAACTTTTGAATCTACTCAAACACCTAAATATTGAATGAAGTCAAGATAATGATTCTCAGACAAAAATATTGTCTCCAGGACTTAACTTCTGATTTAAAATAAGATTGGTATGTGAATACCAGGCTTGGCACCCTTTATAAAGAAGGAGCAGTCGTTTAAGTGCAGGGAAGCCATAGCTTCTCAGTGATCAGTAATGTTGCTTGAGAAAATTGACAGAATAAACACACAGCAATCGTGTATATTCTATCAAGTATACTCTATTGTATTGTGTCACAGTAAATGGGAAAAAAAAAACCTTGTTGTCTGTGATTTTTGATCCTCACTTTACTGCACTCTAGGAACAGTTCAGAAGCAAAAAATGGCATCAATAAGCCATTAATGTCCTTTGTGATTGGTTTTTAAGAATCCAGCTGCCTTGTTTAGGGCTGGCCATTTCTTCTTCTGTCTTTTCCCAAATGCCAGGAAAAAGAAACAAAGCCTTTGCCTGACTCCATGCAAGGACCAGCTCACGCTGAAATAGCTCAAGACTCCTTTGAGTTTCAAGGGAGGGAGATATTTCCCACTGGTGCAGAGCTCTGCAGATGTCCATCACAATTTCTGCTATAGATGGATCATTTATGTGCTTCACCCATGCCAAAGTGTTATCTCTGTTCTGTGTGACAAGACCCGACAATCACAAACCGTAACAGTCAGCAACAACAAAAATTGTCAGACAAGCACCAGAGGTCCAGTTTCCTCAGGAGGAGTGAATTCCTGGTAACCCCAATTAATCTACTGGGCTCAGAAGAAGTTGTTTTGCTGGCAGTAGGTTTGCCACAGGAGATGGTTTTTTTTGAGCCTATGGGCCCGTCTTTGGAAAATCAAGAGCCCTTGTGCCACTCTTCACTTGTCCCAAATTGCTGGGGCCCTGAGAGGAGAATTATGCTGGGGCAGGGCTGTGTGGGAGAACATGAAAACACATTCCATTAAATTAGTTACTCAAGTGTGTAACACTGCCATGCACAGGAGTCAATTATCCTGATAGTCCGGCTCTGCCCCACTCCCTATAACCATATGACTGAAGATCCATTGTATAATAATATCCTGCAATAAGGTGTCAAGAAGGACATTAGAGGTCTCTGAAGCTATGAGCATTAACTGGATGCAATACATTCCTAGGTCCATTTTATTGGGATAATCCTTGAACTATTCAAATACATGAACTCCCATACGAAAGGGTATCTCTTCATCTGCACAAGCTTGGGTACTGACAAACAGGCTGGAAATATATGGGAAGCTACATTATTTTAAATAACTGTTACATAAAATAAGTAGTAAGTACACAGCTCAGCATTTCAAGAGCTGTAAAATAAACCATCATCAAAAAAGCTTATTTTATGAACCCATAAATCTCCTGAAAATAAACGTTTTTTTCATCTTCCTGTGTTTTAATAAAAAATTCCTTTTTTTACTCACTCAATTACAATATCACTATCAGTTCAAATTACAGGTCAAAGATATGGGGCTTAATGTATGTACAGCCAGTTCTCTTCTCCTAATAACCTGTCATTCCCAGGATTTGAATGTCAGAACAGAGCCTGCCGTGGTAATGCTACTCGGCAGCACAGTGATGAAAACTTTGGACAAATCATGAAGAACGTTCCAGATCCAAATCATCAGAAGGTTACTGGGGAGAGCCTTTCATCCCACTCTGACCCCTTGATCTGACAAGTGACACCTACAAAATGAACAGCTCTCCAGCTTAAATTGTTTAACTGTAGCCTGATCAGTTTTATTATCTTGCTAATCCGGATATCAGCCATTTCATCAGAATGGAAGATATGCATATCATGAATTATTTTGACACCAGGACCTTTTAATTTTTGCCAGCAATATTTCACTACACCAATCAGGGCCTGCAGTCAGTGATGCTGCTCGCCTCCTGGGATGTCAGAGGACAGTGCACTCCTGACAGCACCAAATCATCTGGGAGCTGTAACGAGCTATTGCTGCAATTATTATTATCTCTTGTAGTCATGCATTTCATTACAGTGCAGGCAGACAGAGCTTTCGGTTTCAGGCCAGTCTTATTTAGGAATCTCTGCCATTTTATGGGCTGTAGGGCTCTGTAGTGTAATTTCTTTTCTCCTCAATAGACAAGGATAGGTGAATTTCTAATAAAAACAAAACACTACCGAGGTACTGTAGAAAGAGGGAGCACAATACAGTACATTAACCAGCAGTGAAACAGCTTAAATGGCCCACTTGTAGTTTATGAAAGCAGTGGTTAATCAGCAATATGGTTTGCTGCAGAGAGAAATAAAGAACAGTTTATCTTTAAATATATATATATTATCCTTTTTCCAAACTACCCACTGCTAAACTTTTTTGTAGGCTAGCACAAAATGCTGAAGGGATGGATCTGTGACTTTTAGGGATTTTTTTTTTCTATCACTTGATAGAAAAGAAACCAAAATAGTTAAGAAAAGATGAAGAAAATGTCTATTTTGTTTGTTTAAGCATCTTAGAGGCCATTATTGCAAAGCATGGATATGCAAATGAGCATGTTGGAGAGAAAGGGGAGAGGAGTACTCTCAACTAAAAACTGATAAAAATTATAAAAAATAAAATGATACAAAATATTAAAATTATAAAAATATAAAAATTAAAAAATCATATATTCATACATAGAACACACTGTCTCATGAGGAATGGCTGAGGGAGCTGGGGTTTTTCAGTCTAGAGAAGACAAGGCTCAGGGGGGACCTCATCGCTCCCTACAACCAACTGAAAGGAGTTTGTAGTGAGGTTGGGGCCGGTCTCTTCTGCCATGGCTGCACTTGAGAGGACTAGAGAAAATGGCCTTAAGCCGAGACAGGAGAGATTCAGATTAGATATTAGAAAAAAATGTTCACCGTTACGGTGATCAGACATTGGAATAGGTTGCCCAGGGAGGTGGTGGAGTCACCATCCCAGAGGTGTTCAAGAGGAGTCTGGATCTGGTGCTGGGTGATATGTTTTAGTGGTTTAGGGGTTACAGTGGTAGTGCTGAGTGGATGGTTGGGCCTGATGATTTTAAAGGTGTCTTCCACCTTTGATGATTCTATGACCACAGGCCCTTCCCAGAGAAAGCCCCAAAAACTACCATTTTAGCTGTTTTCTAAATCTAAGGTTAAATGGTGGCCCAGAAGAGGTTGTCCTGCCAGCCGTGTGTGGAATGTCCTTTGGAGGGTGTCACCAGCTTTCAGAAGCATCATAAACCGAAAGAAGATAACAAAATGCACATCATTAAAGATGTACATTCATGAAAAGGCAGTAGTTTGCAAAACCCCCAACATTCCCTCCTGCTGTTCTCCCTCCATCTCTCCTTGACTTTCACTTTTACTATGACCAGTGCCCATGTGTTTACACATACATCATACCACCTTTTGATCCTTAGCCTTCCTTTGCTACACTTAATTTATTTCAAGACTCTCTTTCTCTTCACGACTTCCATTCTCCCTTGGTTTCCTTTCTCCTTTTCAAACCTGCTCCTCTTTTCCTCAGTATTTAATGCACAAGTGACTTAATTTTGTAATAGAAAAAGAAGCACCAGCAAAATCAGGTATAGAATTTGGCAGTTTCAATTCTCCTATGCTTTTTAGTAATTCTTTGTAATACAAGGAGTAAAAAAAAAAAAAACAGGACAGTTTCTACTAAGTGTGGGGGGCAAAGCCAAGCTCCTGACTATCTGTGTACACATAATAAAACACTGGAAAGTCAACCACACATTTGGAGAATCTAAAACTAAGGGACTATTGGTACAGAAACAAATTGCTGCTATATTAAAAAAAATAATAATTTGAGTAGACAAATGTAAATAATGAAAGAACCTCTTCACACCACCTTTCTCTGTGAAAACTACATGATGTCTTCTTCTATGCTGAGGTATTTAATTATGCACTTTCTGTATTCGGCAATCTCCTCCACATGTATAGTTTTTTTGACAGCAAGAGAGACGAAGTTCTGAATATTAAACTTAAAGTAACATATTCTGCCTCATCACTTGTGTAAAGACAGCTGATATTGCCTAAGAGTTTGGCACCAGGGGCCAGGCACCATATTTTCAGCCACCCACACACAAACCCTTTCAATACAATCACTAGCAACTTGACTGTGAAATTTCCAGACATTGATGGCTAGCAAAGACTAATAGCAGTGCTCCTGTGATGGACTCCCGTCATGAAAAAGCAGTTCTTCAACTTTTTGATCCCATCTGTGTAATGCAAAGAGAGCAGGGAAGACTTTGCCTCAGCAAAGATAGGATAGTATGTCCAAAAAGGAGAAGAGCAGCACACCAGGGTCTGTAGTGTTGTGTTTGTTTACAGATGCCATGCAGTTTTACATAACTCCCTTGTTACTTAAGGGTTGCTGATCCTACAGACTCTTACACATGTGAGCAGTTCCATCAAAGTCACTGGGACGTGCATGAATTAAGATTCCTCTTTCAAGTAAGTCTTAGCAGGATCAAGGCTGGTCCTCATGGCTGTTGAAATATTTGTGATTGACTTGAAGGAGAAGCTAAATCCACTGAGCACTACACAAACTGGAAGATACTTTCTGGTTTTTGATGAACCTCTGAGGGACTGATCAGTGCTCATGGTATGCAACTATGCAGTAAGAGAGCTGGATCACATCCCCAGGATGGTTAATGTTGGTTAGCACAGAAGAGCATCAGCTCAAGGCACTGACATGGACAGCACTGGTTGCTTTATTGCCTGGGGATCATGATGCCCCCTGCTCTGAAAGAGCTGGCCCACAGGTGTCTTGGGCTAAAGTGTCCAAGTTACCGCGGGTGACTTGCTTAAAATGGTAAGCATCATGCCTCTCCTCCTCTCTTCAATAACAAGACTTCCGAAAACAGTTTATTAAAGTCCCTGCACTTCACAGGTCCTTTAACATTGACTGTGAATATCACGAGGGACAAGTGAAGACATTTAGCACAAAAACAAAGCAAGACAGTTCAGATAGATGGATCTAAAAGCATCCCCAAACCAGGCTGGAATTTTCTGGACATTCACAGCTTTTTCTGAACTCCTGCAGAATCTGTCATTTGTAGGAGGAAAACCCCTACCAGGCCCTTCATGGCTGCCTGCTCCACAAGCTCTCTGGGGCCAACAAAGATGACAGGAGCCCAAGGGACACCACTCTTGAGTGATTCTGCTGGGTATGACAGGATGTGGCTGGTGTATGCGATGGGTCCTGCTGTACCTCAAGTACAAACTCCGTGTTTTGCTGCATCACAACTAAGGACCAGGAAGCAACTAGACCAAAGCCAGGAGTGTGCAGGCTGTGCCAGGCAGCTCCTGTTTGAGGAAGGGACAAAACCTCCTTCAAATTGCTGTAAAATTGTAGTGTAAAACAAACAAACAAACCAAATAGGAATTATTAATTAATTAGAAAAGATTAAAAGGTAAGCCAGGCAACAAAACTCTCCCACTCTCACTCTACAACCTGCCATACCTTCAATGTCCCTTTTTTAATAACCATTTTTATTCCCTCTGGGCCAAATGTTTTCCTAAATATTTGTGAAATCCCTTTTTAAAATCAGCTGAAAATTACTATAATCTCCTTATTATCAATTAATCTAGACAGTCTTGATAAAAGACTCTTACCTCTTGAAAAGTTGTAATTCTTGCATGTGTGTCAGTAAGAAATTGAAAACGCAATGCAGTAAAAAAAAACCACTAAACCTGCTGTTCTTCAGGTCACTGAGAAGCTCTTCAAACACATTCATGCAAACACACAGGGGTACAGATTTCATATGGTGTCTTCTTTAACTTTGAATTCCACATTATTGTGATTTAAAAATGCCTAAGACAATATGCAATGATAATGTCAATGCAGCAATATGCAAATATAATGTCCAAACCACCTGTATTTCTATCATCCTTTGCTGTGTAAGTGGTGTTTTTGTTTCACAGAACACAGGGATTACCTGATTATGGGGGAAGTTACACAACAGATATAATTAGTTAATTAGATCCCTGTAACATTTCCAGACAATCAGTTCCAAAATTCTCAGAATCATCTTAGGTCAAATTCTGCAACATCCACTAAAGTGAAACAATGTTGTTAATTGATCTGACTCAGATCAGATTCCTTATATTTTCCAGGGATTTCAGGATATGTTGGCATGTTGTTTAAATCTTGCGGTGGTTATTATTTCTTGTTTACTACATATTATGTTGCCTTAGTTACACCTTAGCTTGTTTATTTACCTTTAGAGCCAAGTCCTTTGTATTACAGTCTAAAGAGTGTTCTAGTTTATAACATCAGAATTATAGTTATCTTTAATGGCAACACAACAGATTTGCTCTAAGCTAAACACAGAGTACTTCATTAACGTTAGCGTGTGTACAGACTTAGCCTTTTCTTTTTTAAGAAATCAAGAATGACAGATTCTTTATAATACTACTTAAAACAGAACTTGACTACCATCTGAATCCTGATGATGAGCTGCAGCGTAACATTGCAACCACCAAATACAGTGCGTCAGCATTTACCTTCTCAGCTGATAGTTGCATTTAGTCATCTAAGTGATCCGACAATAATTAAGTGGAAAAACTGGAGGGATTTGTAAAAATCTGGCTCTCAGCAACCTGGCAAAAGCTATATCCTTAAATTCAGGGTAAAAATTCAATACTTCATAGTTCTTGTAAATGAGCTTAAGCCATCAATTTTATCCTTGTTATAACTCAAGTAAAATTTTTTTCCTTCCCCCTTTGCCCTTCTCTAATGTATTGTACCTTTTATTCTTGCCATGCTAAAAGGTTAAGGATGCTGAATATACAGCAGTAAGAGCACTTTTTACTCGTACACTGGTAACCTCAAGTAGGGAATGTAACGCAGTCTGCTTAAATTCCAACTGCCTCTACCTTTGGTGACTTTAATATGGAGACTATTAAATACCCTGCATTTGTACCATACTGTACCATAAAAATAATTAGAAAAAATTAGAGAAAGATTTCATAGCTCATGTTTCACACAGACATGAGCAGTCATTTTAAAAGCAGAAATCTGCAATTCCAGAATGACCTGACAAAGGTTGACCAAAGTTCCCAAATGCAAGTGTCTGGCAGCAGGCTCCCAAGCCCACGTTAGTGTTAAAGCTTCCATCCAAAAAAGGGGGTTAAGCCCTGTGTGGAGGAGCCCTACAGCATTTCAGCGGAACCTGCTGTTATCGAAGAGAAGGAACCAACCATTGCCAAATACAAGTCTTGCTGGATCTGTATTGTACCAAGGTACGGGCTGGGAATGAAGCATCTCTGCTGGTTGTGCCAGGAAGGAGATCACTCTCAGCATCCAGGGAAGAACTGCAGATTTTGAGGAGTCATCAAACACCAAAATCTAGGTGCTATGAAGTAACATTCCAAGCAGAAATCTTTAGGGACATAATATCGGACATTTAAAGCAAAACTCAGAAATAATTAAGTGACCCAATTCACATTTGGTTTGACTTAAAACCACTAAGTGCCTGTATATCCCATTAATGTCAAAAGCTATTGTCGCTTTTTTATGGAAGAGGCAAATCTGGAATGTAAAATTAAGCAAAATATTTGAAAACTTTGGCCTATAAACTTTGCATGCATAGCCATTCTAAACCAAACTTCTAAATATTTAAAATCTTGTTTCCTTTTTATTGGACATAATTTTGTGTTTAAGAAAAAGAAGACTGGAAATAAACCCTCTTGTTTTTACTCACAGGATTCATTTAGATGACTCTATGAGATCACAGTTAGATACATAAATTAAAGTAAACTACACAAATCAGTGTTCTTAGGAAAGAAAGTTAGGGAAGAACAAATGACCATTTCTCCCCCTTCTGTCTGAGCAATTTTTAATCATTCTTCCTTGTGCAGCCACCCCTACCTCTCACACTAAAATTTAGGAAGTTAAGGAAAAATATGTATAGCACTCTTCTGCATTTATAATGACTTATTTAATTTTAAATATTGCATGTGAAATTTTACAATACTAAACCTAAAAGACTTGAAAACTTGCTAGATACCCTGACCAGAGGAGTGGTTCCACCACTCTCATTTTTTAGTAGAACTAAGGGAAGGGTCCCAAGCTGTAAGTCAGCATAGAGTTATGACATATGTGACTTTCCTCAGAAAACCCAAACTTGGCTGTAAGTTTGGCAAGTTTAAAATCAACCCCTATGTTGGTGTTTACATTGACAGAGAGCTTGACGTGTTCCAACAAAGTCTGTGAGAAACTTTCAGAATATTTGCTTCCAGTATACTGGGTGTGTTCACACTTTTCTTTTAAACCTAAGGCAATAGTACACCCACTTGTGCCATGAGTTTGTTTTTAAGCTACCACACTGGTGAGAGGAGCCACTCATTTTTGAAAGAGGGCTTGTTGAGTACAGCTACTGTCTACTTTATGGAGAGCTTTAGGCTTGCTTTTGCCTTCCTCATTCACACAAGACAATTCTCATTTCCAAGTCAGTCTGAATTAACTCATATGCTGCTACACAGACACATTAATAATTTTGTTTTACCCTGAACGTTTCTTTTTAATAATTAAAAACTTCTTGGGTTGGTATAAATCAGTAGTTGAGATTTGCTGTTGTAATTCTATAGTAAGTAACCCACCGAATTTCTTGTAAAAGGAACTGTCCCAAAAAGGCAAGAAAATCTCTTCAATTAAATCATAAACCTTTGATAACATATATTGTTATCCTGGAAAAAAATGTTAAATTTTTGTAAAACCATGCAATCAAAGTTTGAAAACAGCATTGAGGCATAATGCAACTCAAATCTTAGGAAAACAGTTTTACTAATGCATTTTACTTTGTAAGCAGGTGGGCAACTAGAGAACTCACACACTATCTATTACAATTTGCAGAGACTGGGCCATTGTTCGTAGAGGTGTTGAAACTCGATGGTGTGTTCAGATGTACATAGACTTATCCAAGTGTACATACACTTATCCAAGTGTATGTAACCAGCTTTGTTCAAGCTACTTTTATTTACAGCCCTCGTATTAAAAGCTGAGCATGTACTTGTCTTTGCAGAACTACGGCCAAAATGACTTTACAAGGCAAAAGATGAGGCAGGTCACTCATTCCTCTGGTGAATATTTATTTGCTCCTGGGTTAGGTAGGCAAAACGATACTCAGCTGTCAAACTCAAATCAATCATAGTTTGTCTTATTTGCAGTCATTCTGCTGTGGGAGGCTTGCAGTTCTGTCTTCGTTATTTGTAGGTTTAGAAAGCAAAATTAAAGTGTGAAACCCTATCAACATGTGAACTCTGCACCCTCTGACATATGGGGCATGCCCCTCATCCAACACAATCTTTGGTTAACAGCTGTGAGGAGTTTTACCAGGCTAAACAGCTTTTTAGTCTAACCCAGGGGAACTGGCATGTGTTAGCACAGCTACAGAAGGTCTCTGCAGTCCCTAAATGCAAAAACATATTGAGGATTGTGAAGAAAAAGTTACAAAGGGGACAGAGTTCAAATAAAATTTGTTCTCTGCTTCATGGCAAGATCTATCTATGCTCACAAACACATTCAAGTCAGGCTCATTTGCCCCATGTCTGCTTTTGCAAATACTCAGTATGAAGACCTCCCATTGACAACGCCGGGAGCGCTGGCACACAGAAACGCCGTTCCTCTGTGGAGTGGAGAAAATTTGCACCATCTGAGGATTCAATTCAAAGTACTTACAAGATGAGATTAGAGTGCTATGTTCCGTTATAAGCAAAATGAGAGGCAGTATCACCTTTGTTTTATTTTTCTTTGGGGATTCTTGCCAGTGCAATATCCATAAAACTCATTCTGGTATGCAACAATCCATGGACATAGCAAGGCCTGAGTATGGCAAAGCAAAAAGGTCTACCTGGATAAATTTTTTTTGTGGCCACTGTTTGCAAGTAGTCCTAAGAGCAGCATACATTGATGTTTTTCTACTTAGATTAGCAATGGAATGTTTACAGCACACGTACTGGTGCCCGTATCTAGGGTTGCCATGTTTCTGCACTTGATCCATCTATAATGCAGATGATGCATATGGTTTTTATCAAGTCTGCTATGCAAATATAGGCATACCAGTATATCCTGACACTTGAGGCTTAATGCACCTTTAGAGTTTATCTGTCATGCCCAGCTGCCTGCCAGTGCATGCAGAGCCTGGTCAGGCCCCGTAGCTTAAGCGGTCATCAGACAGCCTGAAACACTGAGCAAATGGCAAAGGGTTCTTTTCATACCAAACAGAGGGGAAAAGAAAAGATGTTCAAGGAAAACAGGATGTATGGTAGCAATGTCCACATAGTCAAGAATCCAGACGAGTTTAACTAAGTCTATCTGCATGGCAGCCTGTTCAGGCCAGTGTGGTCTGTAAAAAGCCCATCAACTACTTTAAACCACTGCTGTGCTGCATGAACAGTTACGTGCCACAGACACATGAGAGTCAGAGAGAGATGGGTGTTTTCTCCCCTGTCAGTATGAAGGGTTTGTTTCATTATTCTGGCTTTGACTGAGTTCCTCTGCCTCTTGCCAAGTCAAACTTCCATTGTATCACAGTAATTCTAGGTGCTGCTAAAGGCATTTGGTGAAGCATGAGGAAAGCTAATTGACATGGAAAAGGAAAATTTGCAGGCCATGTTTTCTCCTGTGGAAATTATGTAAAATTGTTGCTGCTGCATTACACAAATAATTTTGATGCATTAACTTGTCTTTACCTCATTCTCATCCAGATACTATGTTTTTATGAGCCCTTAGTTGACTGGTTTCCAGAGAACAATTCACAAAGGCATCCTATAGAGCAGCTTCCTTCACGTCACTCCAAATGCTGATATGCAATAGCAGTGTTTCAACAATAAAATTATTTCCTTAAAAAAGAGCAACGCTTTTTCAAGCCAGCTAGCATTTCTCTGAAGGAATTGACAATAGTGACTCCAGTAAGACTCTGCTGTGTCTGTGCTGTGGCATAAGCTGAAGTTCTGCGGTGTAGCAGGGCTGCTGCCAGGTGAAGGTTAAGTCCTTTGTGGCAGCTCTGCCATGCTCTGCTGAACTACTTTTGCCTGTCAGCATCACCCTCATGCACGACTTGAGGTAAAATCCCAACCTAGCCCATGCTGCTGGAAAGTCTTATTCAACTGCTCCTATGGTGACAACTTTATGTGACAATGGGGTTGCCATCCGTCCCCATCAAAGGTACAAAGAGCATTACTGCCAGAAAGCAGCAACATTTCTGAAGCATTTAGTTCTGCCATATCTCTTTCTTTGTTCAGTGCTCACCCACACTTACTCTGTCATTAGTTTCTAACAATTTAAGGCATTCTCATTTTCAGTTTTCTCTGAAGCAGCTTGTAAGTCTCTGACAGTCATATCTTACTGATCCTCTTTTGTAATTTAGCAAAACTAAATATGGATCAGAATCTGACTCCAAAAAATTCAATCAACAGACACTTTTTCACCTACACATTGCAGTGACAATAGCAATGACTGTTAGTTTGTTATAGTGCAAAAATATACAGCATTTATAATTCATATCTATTTCAGAAATGTATAAAAGCTTAAGCAAATTGCTTTACTGCAAATTGCTGAAATTGTGGCCAAATCTGAAGATGGCTATGAATAAGTCCCTCAGAAAACTAAAAGAAAAAAAAAAAAGCTAAAAAGAACAAATATTGATGTTAAAATGTTTTTAATTATTTGGATCTCTGTTGTTTCATCATATCCTGAATGTCATTTTAAAAATGAAGCAATATTTTATCTTCATTACTAACAAATATAGGAGTATCATTTTGCTATGGACTTCACAACCCTATCTGTCTAGCTAATAGATATTTTCTCTTTAGAGAAAATGAGAACAATTTTGTTTTATTTAGAGGCCAATAACATTCTTGAGTGTTCATCCTCGGTGTTCTGGAAGAACAATGAAACAGCACTTACATGAAGGATTTACTAGCGTGAATGCCAGGACAAAAACAGATGGACAAAACAAGTTTAGACAACTGAATCTGAAAAATTGGATGACCTTTATCTCACAAACAAAGTTACAAAAATTCAGAAAAAGCCAAAAGTTATTTTATTGCCTTCAATGGAGAAATTCCCGTATTTGTGCTTGAGCCACCAATTTAATTTAAACCTGATGATGGAAGTTAGTAGTCAACCCTTACAGCCAACACATATCATTCCTAAAGCACAAATATCTAAAAATGCCTTAAAAAAACCCCCACTCCATTCCCCTAAAACCTAGTAAAGGATTTGCAGTTTTGATTGTTTTCTTTTTCATTTGGTAGCATGCATGGACTCACGGCCAAAATCAAGTGACAGGCAGTGACAATGTCAACCTTAGGTGAGAGTTCCTGCCTCTGATAGCTATGGGGGGAGGATAAGGCAGAAATACAGCAGGCAGACAAAAAACGAGGTATGATAGGCTGCTAAAGGGTTAAGGAGGAAAGAGCAAAACATACCCTTGTTAGCATAATGCACAACATTGAGATCACTAGTTTTAAGGCATGCAAAAGGAAATTACACAAAGGAAGTCTCCCATTTATGTTTCTAAGATATCAAAGCTTGCTCTTTGCTGAAGACCTAAGAATTTAACCAGAGAGCCGAGATATGGTAAGGCCACTGCAATAAGTAAGTTTTGTATCTATGCACACATATTTCAGATTTGGAAGGGGTATTCGAACTCTGTAAAATCTATTGAATATGAATACTGAATCAAAAAATTTCCCAAGTGGATTCTTCTGATCCATTTGAGGGCACAACTACAAACTGACATTATCATGAAAAGCTGATGAGAATCCTTTCGGCTTTAAACATGACATGTTCTAAGAAGCTGGAGATTCAAACTAAACAAAAGGAAAACTAAAACCTACACAGAAAAATCACCCTACGCAGAAGCAAATAGAAAACCTTCCGAAATATGGAATGGCAAAGTTTGGGTCTAACAGTTAATTTAGGTATTTGGTAAATTTGCAGGTAGATACAGAAAATTGCTTTGTTTTCCTCTCCTTACTGTTAAAGAGATCAATATATTATTGACAAAACACACAAGAAATCAACTGCTATTATAGAAAATAATCAAAGCCACTTCTCAGCTTCATGCGGTCCTCCTCAGAGAAACACCCTAGGAAGGTTTCCTGTCAAGCTTACTGTCCCTCACTGTGCACTGATCACACTGGGAACCTCTGTTCACACACAGTGAAGCACGATCACAGGCTCATGTGAATGGGTAGGCCCTTCCTCCATACACCTCTTACACAAAAATCAACTTGAGTAATATATGACAGAAGGGGTAACCCTCATGAGAATCCGTCAGGCAACATAGCAGAGAGGGACAGCCTTGCCCTGTCATTTTTAAATTAATATCTACAATCCTACTGTGGGAGTATGGGTCTGTTATGTTCTATGTGGTTTTGCACGAATTCCATATGTCTCTAGAAAATTCATTTAGCACTGTGATTTTTCTAAAAAAACAAATTTATGAGAGCATGAGGACTTTTACCTTTCACTTTGTTGCCTGTCCCGGCACTGTCTCCTCTCCAGTCATGTCATGAGCGTGAACCTGTACACCTGATTGAAATGGCTGGTATTCTAAACTGAACACTCTCATGGCGGAATCTCATTTTAAAGAGACCCCTCTGTCTGGATTCCTGGTGGTTTTGACTTTGGTGTTGACTTAATCCATGTATATCCCAATACCCAGGTTAGTCTCCATTAACTTTAATGGGAATCTGCCCTGGCTCAGAAGAGACAGGATCAGGCCACAGGTACAATTGTATCTCTGCAATAGAACCAATGATTTTTGCTTTCAAGTGAAATAACTTTTCTGCAATCATTTCCCTGACTGCTTGAGTTGTGAGCCAGTAAAGGTGCTGAGGCAAACCACATAATACTATGACCTTAAGAATTTTAATTTTTTTTGGCAGGGATAAAATTCTCCCTGTTTCTCATCTCTCAGCAGTATCAGCCTTTGTTTCTCAGAGCTGTTCAAAGATCCAAAAAGATAGAATTGTCCTGTTCTGCCTTTTGCAAAACAAGATGCTGTAATCAGAATAAAAATGCAGCTTTTCATTTTCAGTTATTCTGGATTGGGTTTTGTTTGGTTTGGTGGTTTGTTTTTTGTGGGGGGGTTTTTGTAGCACAAAATGGTTTAATTCTGTCTAACAAGCAATTAATATGTTCTTCCAAACAGATCAGAACTGGGAGACCAAATTAACACCCTTCAAGAGTGATATATCAATTCCTGATTTTACAGAATGCTTTACGACCCTTCCACCTAATGTAATGGGTGGATTTCAAACATAAGAAAGCCTTAACATGGCTTGAATTTGAACACTTTGACTTCTCACTAGTGTGTATCACTAATTAGAGCGAGACTTTTATTAAACCAAGTAGTCACCTATGTATTTCAAGGGCAAGAAAACCTTTTAAAAAAACAGAGACCATTAAACATAACATTCACTGTTATTTTTATTGAAACTTACCCAGTGAGGGAATATTTACCATTTCAGTACTGCATACATATCAGGATTATTTGTAAATCTAAAATCAGCTAAATATTAAACACATAGCAGTATCGAGTCAGAGCTAGAGATATCAGCTGCTAATTTTTTCCACTTGTCTTTCACTTCCTTCAGCTCATAAACAGATTTAACGAAAAAAGAACCATAGAATCAAAACAACATATTCATGGGGAGGTATGTTCATTTAAGCAACAGGCTGTTCCAATGTAGCTTTTAATAAGATAGATGAAATTGAGTAAGTGATAATTTAACCAATGACAGAAATGTTTTTTCATACATTGCAATAATGCCAAGCTTTGAATTTTAATGAGTCCTCTGTTTTTCTCATAAAACCTCAGATCTTATAGTCATTTAATTAGGGAGCAATTTCATTTTTCATTTGGTGGAATGTGCAAAAAGGTACAATTCTAGGTGTCGCAGTAGCAAAAAGTTGATATGAAGGAAACACCTTAGAAAACAGACAGCAAAGGAAAAAGAACACAATGTGATGGGTTCAGAATTATGCTTTTGTGTTGTACAGTGGGCTAAACTCACAATTAAACATATATTCAAAGTATCCACACTAGGATGTAGATGCTGGGAGTCCAGGTGGTACCACTGCTGCAGTATCTGCAAAGAAGATGGGTCAGACAGGGAATACCACTTGTATACTGAGGTGCTCATGGACTAATATCCAGGGTAATACCCAGTGTCAGGGTATATAGTCCCCATGAGAGTTGTCAAGTGGTACACAGAGATAAATATCCTAAATAAATGGGCAACAGCAGGGCAAGCTTCCTAATGATGCCTCGCTCAAATAGGGTAACTTTGTTTTAAAAAAGTGCCTCTGAAAACAAGACTAAATGAGCCTGCATGCCTGTACAGCTTCTGCACTGCCAAATCTGGCAGCAGAGGTTTCTGCCAATTATTTTTTGTTAAGGGAATTGGAATGCAGCCTATGATTCATTTTACATATAGTAGAGCAAGAGTTGGCCTACATATAAAAATTCACACTGGTATAACTGTGTCACTTTGGGGTGTGATATTTTGCTGACAGTTTTACCTCTAAAAGACCCAAAGTAGATGTGGTTAAATCTGTGCTTGGATACCTTATACTCACTGAGGTTGTTTGTTGGTTTGGTTTTTTTTCCTGGTTTTCAGCTAGAATAAACAGGCTAAACCATATAACTATGGAACCTTTCAGCAGGCTGCATATTTATCTCTTCATATCAAAATAATGCAGATCACATGCAACTCCAGGCATATACTAGATGTTCCCAAGAAAAAGAGAGGATCATTAAAAGGCCCTTTGCATCAGTCACCTCTTTATAGAATCACAGAATGGCTAAGGCTGGAAGGAATCTCTGGAGGTCATCTGGTCCAGTGGTCCTGCTCAAGCAGGCCTATGCAGATCAGGTTGCCCAGGATCATGTCCAAACCTGGACATGAATATTCTCAAAGACAGAAACTTCACAACCCCACTGGGCAACCTGTGCCAGCGCTCAGTCACCTTCACAGTGAAGAAGTGCTTTCCAATGTTCAGGCTGAATCTTTACAAGAATAAACTTGTTGAGTTCAGATAATCAATAAAATGTACCAATACACCAAAATTTTAGGGAGGTTAACTGATAGGTCTGTGTTACACCCTGTGCTACTAGAAATAAGAGTCTATGTCTTTGTTCTGAAAATGGCATTAATGCAATGGTGCCTTCATTCACACTTGCTAGAGATTGATATTTTTGATTGAGTAGGGCAATTCACCATAATTAACAGAGATAAGGAGATCTCAAACTAAAACCCCCTCTTTAGTTATCAGCGAACTGAGACTTGTCCAAAATTCACAATCAAAAATAAGCTTGATTTTTAATGTATACTACCAGTTTATTTCTCACATTAGCTGTGGAGACGAGGAGATCATAATGTAATACAAATATTTTAAAGTCAAATTCATATGGGGGAAAAAACTACTTTGTTAACCAACTACATCTTGCTTTATTAGCATCATTATTTCTAAGATTTATTTCTAAAATCTAAGATCATTATTTCTAAGACTGAGAAGTGAAAAGAGAACTAGTTTTTATTTTTAACATTTCCCTCCCCCATTGATACTCCTCATCAATTGCAACAATCAATTTCAGTTTGACACACTGAGCTTTCAAGTCATAGGGTCTGGAAGGGGTAGCTGGTTTTTGCACCTTTTCGATACACTACTTTCTCTGACAAAACTAGTTTGGCAACCGCATGTCAGGCTCTTGGCAAAGTTCTGACCTGACCATTTTAAGCACTGTTTTCCTAATATAATGTTGACATATGGCTATTGTGCTCTTAATGTAGTTATTTTGTGTCTGCTGTGTTGTTGCTATCTCATCTTCTGAATTTTCTTCAGGCAATTACTGTCAGAGGCATTTAATTTCTTCAGCTACGTATTAACTAGTTGCCAACGTTCCCCTCTTTTCAGTGTGGAGGGGGTGTTTGTGGGTCCAAAGCAATATTATTTCAAGGTGTCCTAGGTACACCTCTATACCTGCAAGGCCATCTCAAAATATTCTGATCACACACCAAAGAATGGTAGAGAAGCTTTGAAGAGAATAAAGCTGTTCTTTTGGCCTTCACATGTCACAAAGCCAGAAAAAAACACGCTACATTGCTTTCATGTCTAATATGTTGAATAGTTGCCTGTGGTTAATTATACTGCATCGTGGAAGGTGCCACAATCAGGCAGTAGGTTTAAGCCTGTTGAAAGTGATGTGAGGAAACAGATGGAAAATAACTCAGGTAACCATAGAAAGAAAGTACAAAAGCTTTAGTCATAAGTAGGCAAAACACCACGTTTAACCATTTTATGCAGTGCAAAAAGCAAACACCTCCGCAAGAAAAGAACAGCACAAGCTAACACACATTGTTCACTACCATGTGTTGACAATATTTTGACCTTGAGCAAGCGAGACCAGAGGTACATATGAGAAACTGAGAAAAGCAATAGCTGGTAGGCACAGATTTAACACAAGGACAGGGGAGGGGATGTCCTTCACATTAACTCTTGCTGGTTCACAACACACTCCACATCCTGTGATGGGGAGCAGCTGCCCTCCTGCAGTGCCGTCAAGCCTATATCCACTCTGACCAGCCAGTAGTATTTATTACAGTGTATGGCTTCTTTTTGGGTCTTGTGTCTTGTTCTAACGTCCCTTAACTCTAAACTATGAAAAAGCTGACAACAGAGAATGAGATCCGAAAGTATTTATTCTACAAGGTTTCACAGGGCTAAGTCTGAATGGTCCTCTGAGGAGCGTCTCTCTCTTTTCATTAACTGTAAATAATTCATGTCACAGGCATCTGATCTGGGCAGTGTGGTCACCTGCTCATCATCATTGTGTTACTGTGCTTTGTCCACATTCCCAGTGTATGATGTAACTTCTTTATTCTGTGTCTCTGCTTATAAAATGGGGATGACAAGACCTACTTCATCAGCTGCAAGTATTCCAGCATGTGATCAGGTAATGAGTTTTGTCTTTACAGGCGTAATTCGTGGTCATAATGTTTGCTTTCATGGAACAAATTGCAGATCTCTAGAAAATCAGCATCTAAATTTGTTGCAGTAACTCATTTTGAATGCAAGCTAAGTCCTATGTTTTCAGATTGTACACCACAAATACTAAAATAAGCACTTCCTGGGGGCTGGAAAATAAACTTTGAAAAAATCTACCCTTGATTTCTCAGAGAAGCAAGAGTAGATATTTGAAGAGAAAGAACAAAAGATATATGATCCGTTCCTATACTTCATAGTTTGCCACATTTTCTTTGAAATTCAACCAACCATTAAGTCATAGGATAGCATGTACCATTTACAACAAACCAAATATAATAGTTGGTTTTACTCACAAATGACCATACTTTTCTGTAGTGATTTCTAAAGGAATTTTATCATATGACCATAGGTTGCACAAATGCCAGTTAGACAGACATGACAGGGGTATTGATAGTATCATAAAAACAGCAGTTACGCTTTACTTAGATTAAATGGTATCTGTAGCAGCTAATCAGACAACTGGTTAGCAATTTAGAAACCAGTTTATTCATAAAATTAAATGTAGCATCAAAAACAATGTGGCAATATGACTAAACTGTGTTCGTATAGGTTGAAGCATATTGGACAAGAGACCTGTTTGCAAAGTTCATGAGAATTCGGCTGTACTGCAATATTCTGTCAGCCATCATCATTATCTTGTACAGGTACCTAGTGGACAAAATAACAATCTGAAGTACAGAAAACCTGTTAAAATTCACAGTTCAGTGAAAATCTGATTACAGCAGCAACCCTCTTTTCTTCTCCCAGTCACTCCCACCCTTTTGTTCTCTTCCACTTCGCTTTTCTCCTCGGAACAGCGGTCAGCGGTAAAATGGTGTGGGTAACATGTGGTATATGAGTCTTATTAGCACTCATTTACAGCAAGTCACATAGCTGCACTCTTCCTGAGCCCATCCTGCTCGGCGCTCCTATTGCCAGGGCACACACCTGCCTGCACAAGGGATCAGGATACCTTCTCTCCTGGGCTGTCTTGTTCTCATCTGCCCCAGCTAAGAGGAGCTGCTTTCTGCTCCCTTTGTGGATTTGAATGCCTCATTGTTTAAAACAAATTACGAGCTTATATTCCAGCCAATCTCTTTATCCCCTGAAACCAAGTTTGAATGTAAAAAATAATACAGTATTTACCATAAACATTACTCCATTCTATGACTGTAATTTTTATCTCCTAATTGAAATATTTCTCATTTTCCTTGCCTCAGTGAGCTATTTTAAGGAATAGCCGAATGAGATTGTGTTGGAAGACACACAGAGAATTGCTCAAAACAGAGATTTATTTTTTTTAGGGAGCAAAACATACCACTTCCAAAATAAGTTTACAATTAATCACCTGGCATGTACCTAGATTGTTAAAATCTGACTTTTCCATAGCCAAGTCATTATGAAAGGAGAATTCACGAGAAGTTATCTAAAAAACACCTATATGTCATGACTGGATATAACCCTTGTGTGAGGCCTAACACAAGCTACAAAAATATCGACCCATCTAAAGGATCATTCTGAGCCTCATGATGTCACTGTTGCTTGCAGAAGGAGAGGTCTCATTTTTAACGGACATTTTAAGACTCTTTAAACCTCAGGAAAACATACTTTGCTCAATATTTTTCTTCAAAATATAAAGAATTACTTTTTATTTTTCTCAGTTGTCTTAAAATAGGAAGTTATGGGGGAAAAAAATAATTTCAGACAACAGCCCAGTTACTGAATGGATTACTTGATGCCATCCCCAAAAGCTGGTTCACAAAATCTCTGGCTCATTGGTCAGGGAAATGGGAAGTCTGTGCAGTACTTGATCTATTATTCTGAGTTGCTAAATTTTTCTTCTTACCTCTCCAGTCCTGAATCCATGAAGCACACTGATGAATTTTAGCTAGCACAATCAGTGTGATTAAGAAGTTGTGTTAAGACAGTGCAAGTCACCTGTGAGACAACAGATACATGAAAGCAAGGGTCAGGACAACAAACTGCTTTGGGTTTTGGATGGAGTTGCTTCTTCATCAGGCAGCAGAGTGAAAATTCAGGTGTCTGCTTTAGGACAAGGAAAATATTAAGAAAAAGAAAGGTTAAAAAAAAAAAAGGAAAAAATACAACTGATGGGTTTCCTTCTTCCTTTTGCTTTCCTGCCCCCCTCACCACCAACAGAGATAATAAATTGAAAGACTTGGTGTTGTCAGTGAATCAGGGTCCAGCTTCCATCAGCGTCTAGAATCCAATTGGAAATCACCATGCCATTTTCCAGGTAATAGATATAAAAGTTTCTGTAGGAGACAAAGCACCTGAAGTTGGATCACATCATCAGTTTTGTACTGATGAGACATTGGATGGGTTTTCTATTACATATCCAAAGAGTGAACATCTGTCTTACCAGAAAGCTTATTCAGGCTCAGCCAAAAGCTTTCATATTCAGGAATACATGTCATAATTCGAGCCTAGTGAACTGGAGATATTCTGGGAGATGAAACATGCCAACATGGAATATTTTAACACAGCTGAGATTGGTCTAACATGGAAAGGACACTCAGAGAAAAAAAAAAAAAGAGTCTTGAGGTTTTCTAGTTCTCTAATTCTGAGTTAATTTTGACTTTTTCCTGTCTTCTGAATACACACTGGACACGTAACAAGAGATAAAGCCACTCTAAAAAAAAAAAAAAGTATGTAACAATAAACAAAACAACCATAAATTTCAAAAGCATTGGCTCTAAAATAAATTTAAAGTATGTGGTTCCCTTTTATAGTGAGATAACAGCAAAATCCTCCCAAGCTAAGGCAGACCTCCCGAGACTTAGTAGGCCCCCAGAATACATCTATTTATGGCCAACAAGGAGATCAGACTGCGGGGGAATCTTCCTCTAAAGTACATTGGGAAAAGCAGGCTTTGAGCATTTGTGCTCTGGTTGGCCTCCTGAAGGCAGCTGTCTGTACAGTGACCAACCTCCAAACTACACACCTTTCTGGAACACCTGTAGTTGGCTGAGGTAAATAGTGCCTAATATGACCATAAAATAGCATCTTCCTGGAGTTACAGTATGCTATAAATCAACCAGTTGTAAGTCAACCAGCTGTCAGAAAATTTAACATCTCTAGGGGACTTTTAGAAGACAATCCATTTTGGATGTTTAGGTGTCCAGGTACAAAACATAAGGATCCAGCCTGGAAACAACTTCTTCACACAGGCAGCACCATCAATTTTAATGTAACTATTTGCATGAGTAAGTATTTTGCAGACTCATGACTTTATTTCATAAGTATCTTTTGTAGAAATAGCATCCTAAAGCCCTTTATGGAATTAAATGACACTGTCCACTCTCTTGTATCTGATATAAATTACAGAAAACAGCATCATAAAGATATTGCACGGTGAATAAATTAAACCATTCGGTCGTAAGGCCAATGACCGAGGGAAAGAAAAATTAAGAAACAGAGGCAAAGGAGGAAAGATATGTTTTAAGATGGGGTTTGAAAAGAGATAGAGTCAATGAGGCAGAGAGACATATTCATGCAATGGGACTGTGTACCAAGAAAAACTTTAAGATGTTCTGATATCCAGACAAACCAACCATGGACAGGTTTGACTAGACACATGGTACATGGAGGCTGTCACACATCTTCCTACACAAACAGCAATTCTCACACCTCACAAATTAATTATAGGGAGAGGTTTAGTGCTTGACTGGTCTATAACTTGTTATGTCTCTAGTTTTTCAGTTCACTGCCCTATAAAAGGCATTTATGTTAGCACAAATCCAGCAAGACACTAGGAGTGTAGCTTCAACCCATAAACCAGAGACATATGGGGTGTCTCCTGAGAGAAAGAACAATGTTTGTGAAGGTCCTCCAAACTCTTCTGCTGTTACATGCCGAACTTCAGTAACTGTATCTGGGATACTGGCAATCCAAGGTGGACAAGATTACTGCAATCACAGTAGTATAGTCACAGCAGAAACTCAAATCAGGTAGCACTGGGTTTGGTTTTCACTTCTACCAAAACTCATGGGCCATACCCACATTTATATTTAGGTATCCTGTGCCACTAAGTTCAATGGAACTTAAATATCTCCATAATCACAAGTTTTATGCTTGGCCCTCAGCAAGTCATTTAAAGATTGTGTACCTCAAATCCTTCCCTATCAGACTGGGATGCTAGCAGTTGGTAACACTAAATTAAGCTAGGGAAAAGTTTCTGTAATAACACACAGCACCAGAGCCATAATATCTGCCTAACACTTTCTGTGTCACATCAGCCAAGATACAAATAACCCAATGCCACAATTAGAAAGTGTTGTCAGAATTTTAGGACTTACTGCCACTACAGGCAGAGTGAGACACTACCAAGTCCAGAAAGAAATTCTGAAAGCTCCTTTAAAGTTTACAGAAACCTGCTTATATGTCAGTCACACAAGAGCTGATGGAATTAAGCTGGAGCCCATGGGAAGACAAACACATCTGATTCCTTGTATCAGATGCAGAGATACCTGGTCTACATCTTCACATGTAGACCCTTTTCCTGGAATCAGACTGGTCCTTTTAAGGGGAGCATGATCAGTTATATGAAGATAAAAGACCAATTGCACTATGTGCTTTTTCACTCTAGGTTCTCTTGCCCCATTTTCATATGCACCTTCTCCCTGTCATGATGCTGACCATTGTCTCAGACTTTCTACTCGGCCACCTCAACCAAGCCTCCCAACCCCATATAGGTCACTTAAACACATTTTTTTCCTATCACCTGAAGATTCCCGTCATGACAAATAGCTTAGGTGTGATCTAGGTATAATGCGCACTTCATGGATATTCATGTCATACATTCAAATTTAAACTACTTGGAGGTATAAGATAAAGCATATTTTTATATCTTCTCAATGCACGTTTATCACTGAGAAGGATAGTTAAATAAAATATTTGCCACTTTTGGCTCTTGCACTTCATTAATATTTTGCAGGTGTGTGGTCAGTCAGATCCCTCATTTGACCTTCCAAGACAATATTTTTTTAAAAGTCTTACTCCATCATTTTGACTTTTCCAATAAGCTGGGATATTTTTTCCACAAGTATTACACACATATGCTCACAGACTCACACTCCGAGTGCATCTGAAAAACGCTGGTGACAGAACTACGGAAGTAGTAGCCACAGACATCCCGCTTGGGGCAGAGGGTATTCCCACTCCCTCCCTTCCTCTGGTATAGACAGCAAAGGTGGGGGCAGTGTGGGGGCTATGCAGCAAGGAAATGTCATGCTCCGAATTTGCAACCAGGAACACTGTAAGCTGTGTAGATGCTTCTTGGTCTGTATGGAGACCCATCTCCTTCCCTCTGACCCTCACGCTCTGGACCAGCTGCATCAATATCTTCCCACCAGAGTGGGCCCATGCCCCAAGACCACTACTCTCAATATTTGAGCTGATACATACCTCTGGCAGGAACTAATATTTCGAATACACAGTCCAGTAATGATTTCCTTAGCCTATATAAGGGATTTTCAATTTTCACAATTCTCATATATGGTAACTACAGTGAATGGCATGACATGACAACAAAATAAAGGTTTGGACAATAATGTGTTGTTTCTTGTGGGGTTTCCCCATCCCTTAGTTGTCTGCTCTGCCACTGAAGTTAGGTATTTTAAAAATTAAAGTAATCCCTTCAATGTCTCAATTACTCTTTAGAACTGAAGTTGCTTTATTTTGGTTTTACTTCAGAGAAATTATCCGCCATCCTCTCTCCTTATTTTTAAAGGTATTGCAATGCAATAAAATATTCAGCATATACTTGGGGGTTTTTTTCAGAGAGAAAATATACCTAGATGAGTTGTTGTACCCTCAGCAAATCTGCTAACGACACCAAGCTGTGTGGTGAGGGAGACACGGTGCAGGGAAGGGATGCCGTCCAGACAGACCTTGACAGGCTTAAGAAGTGGGCTTGTGTGACCTCCACAAAGTTCAACACGGCCAAGTGCAAGGTGCTGCACCTGGGTAGGGGCAATCCCAAGAACAGGGACAGGCTGGGCAGGGAATGGATAGAGACTAGTCCCAGCAAGAATGACTTGTTGGTGTTTGTGGATGAAAAGTTTGATATGACTCGGTAATGTGCACTTGCAGCCCAGAAGGCCAACCACATCCTGGGCTGCATCAAAAGAGATGTGACCAGCAGGTTTAGATGGGTGATTTTGCCCCTCCATTCTGTTCTTGTGACATTCCACCTGGAGTGCTGTGCCCAGTTCTGGAACCCCCAACACGATAAAGACATCAACCTGCTGGAACAAGTCCAGAGGAGAGCCACAAAGTTGATAAGAGGGCTGGAGCATCTCTCCTATGAAGACAGGCTGAGAGAGTTGGGGTTGTTAATCTTGAAGAGAAGGCTCTTGGGAGACCTTATAGCAGCTTTCCAGTACCTAAAGAGGGCCTACAAGAGGGTTGCAGAGAGACTTCTAACAAGGGCATGTAGTGGTAGGACACTGGCCTTAAGCTGAAGGAGGGTAGATTTAGACTAGCCATTAGAGAGAAATTCTTTCCTGTGGGTTGGTGAGACACTGGAACAGGTTGTCCAGAAAAGTTACACACTCCCTGTCCCTGAAAGTCCCTGAAGACTAGACTGAATGGGGCTTTGAGCAACCTGCTCTAGTGAAAGGTGTCCCTGCCCATGGCGAGGAGGTTGCAACTAGGTGATCATTAACGTCCCCTCCAACCCAAGCCACTCTATGATTCTACAATTTAACCTAGAAAACCCTCAAAACAGTCACATTGCTAATTGCTTCTAAAACATCATGCTAACTTTCAATGCTCTATTGAGACAGCTGCTGATAACTAATCAGTACTTCTGGTCTGGAAAATAATATGATCTATCCTGCTAAATAGAAACAAGAGAAAAAATTAGTTGTCTTGTTTTTGTCTCAAGACAAGAGGAAAATACAATCTTATAGGTCTATTGGTAGAACAGGTACTGAGCATTTAGGTTCTCAGCTTTGGCAAAGCCTTTTCCTGTTTCCCAAGCCCAGTCACACTGGCCTGTATTTTCCATGGCGATATCTTATTTTACATCCTCAGATACCACAGGCTTGGACTCCAGATGCACTGAGCACTTCCAGATTCATACTGTTTTAACTGGAGGTACAGCCAAATCATGCTTCCCTGAGTGCTGGTTGCGAGGAGACTCAAGCAGATCAAAGCACAGAAGAGCCGGAAAATGCAGCACTGCTTTTGAAAACTTGGATATTAACAGCCCTTCCTCCGAGTTTTCCTCCCTAGTGCAAAAATGCTGCACCTGCTTGACACACCAGGGTGTTATGAAGCTGAAACCAAAGCATAAAAGCTTGGAAGAAGCTGCCTCAGAGGAATGATTACTTAGCAAATTCCTCCTAGGAAAGGAAGGGACACATGTTATGTCTTATTGAGCCTGACTGTTGAAGTGAGACCCCAAAGACTGTATGGTACACAGAGAGGTTAGGCATTTGCAAAACAGACACATTCTTAATATGCTCTTTAAGTCACATAGACACTCACTAATTCTTCATTAGCCTGCTGATCCCTATGCATGGAAGGACAAAGACCACAGATTTTCCCATGTAGCCAGGGAGCCATGAGGTCAGCTTTACTGAATGAATTTATCAATAGAGTTTCAATTGATCTAATATGCTTTACCTAATAAGGCAGTTCCTGTTGTAATTGCTGTTGTAGAAATAGGAGGTTAATCTTTTAAGGTACGGTACTGGACTCACCTGCTGAGAGATGATCTGGAGCTCTCCAATAAAACATTCATGGCTTCATGCCTCCTCTGTTGCACTTAAATCTATGTTAACAGTCTCAAAAAGCTAAAAAGCCAAGCCTATGCTCTACAGTGACCAATGGCACCACAGTTAGATATCTGTGTATTCAGCTCAGTGGGATAAATGTTCAGTCTTTGGTAGATTTAGTAGTGGGTGGAAATGACAGATGGAATTCAAGTCTTTTATTCAAAGGCTTTGTTCTCCTCTGCTTTAGTGCAAAGAAGTTCCCTGTGATGTTTTGCTTTCTTTCAAAGAGACATGAAGCACCAATCATTTTGCTTTGTTCCCCTTGAAAAATAAAGTAAAATAAAATAAAATAAATTAAAATAAAAATTTAAGAAGGTAAGCCAAGCCAAAATATAGAGAAGGAAAACACTTACTTCATAAAGATAAGTCACGCACAAAAAGGTTAGATCAATAGAAACAAGACCCAGCATGTCTGGACAACATAATTTCAAATTTTAAATCATACAATTAAATCAAATACAATTTGCAATAAATAATCATTTCGAAGTGTTCAATATGATTAAATAAGATTTGTGATAAATTATCAGGAATAGGAACCCCCCATTTTTTGATATCATACTATAAGAACATCAAATACAGTCATATATCCAATGATTAGTTTCTGGCCCTGGATTCTGTAGGACACTTACTTACAAATAAAAAAAAATCCGAAAAAACCCCCATTGCAACAAATGTGAGTTTAAGGGTTACAAAGTACAATAACTCGCAATTGTAGTGGAAGAAAAGAGTGAAAAGAACAGGGTCTCCTGCTTTCTCTTCAACTGTATTTTTCTCCTTAGTCTGCAATTTTCAGCAGATAAACTGTTTTGGAAGAAAGCATAGAGTGCAACTTGGAATGTAACAGTCAGGAATTGTTTCCTCTAACCAAAGTTTGAGCCTTCCCTGTGCCCAGATTATTGACATACAGGCCTCAATAAAGGCTGTTGTGTTCATAACTCAGAGAAGAATGTGACCTCAAGACTTTGAAGAGCATGCAGAGTTACATGGAAGTTTTCTGGCTCTTGACTAATTATTTCCCTAGCCCTTGAATTATCTAAGTGACGTTACATCCATGTTTCTAAAATTCTCCTTTTTCCCTTTGTACTTTTGATATGGTACAGAAATACTGGTACATGTAATTTTGGGAGCGGTTGTGTTTTGACCACAAATCTAAAGCTCACACAAAAGGGAGTCTTCGGTGGTATTTCTAATGATTGTTGACTGAAACTCTTGGATGAATTTTGTTCTGGAAGAAAGTCTGATCCAGAAGGTCACAGATGAAATCATCTGTTGAGCTATTATACTTATGAAGAACTTACAAACCAATCTCAATGTATTTTATTTTCCAAGAATATGTTTTTTATAGAGTGAACTGTGATTTTTTTTTATTGAAAGCTGCTTTTACTAGACATACATGTATAGGGAATGCTTGGGGAGTCAGCAAGAGTGTTGAGAGCAATGTGAGGGCAATTCTGAGTTTTGCAAAATGGATTACTCTCTGCTAACCATCATTCAGATTAGAAAAGTCCTTCAAGCTATTTAGGTATGTGATGCATTCCTATGCCTTCCATCGGAGTAGCTCAAAGATTCTTTGTCTTTACTCCATAAGGAATATCCACACACTGCTCATGTTTACTGAGTACTGTGTGAGGAGTGGGGAGAGGAAAGGCAAAAAGGAACACATATCCACCCCTTCCCTACTGGGGGAAGGTGAGGTGATTACATGGGTTAATCACTCTGGGGTGATTACATGGGGTAATTGAGGGATTTAGAAAATAAAGAGCTAGAAGTAACTGATAAGAATGGCAGAACTTCACAGGATGACTCTGCCACATAATGAAAGTTACAGTGTGGTTGAGTAGCACTTATTAGCTAGTTACACCCTACTGTTAACTCCAGGGGACAGAGGTTACTTTAATCTGTTAATAATAGAGTTAAGAAAGATTATGTTTAAAAGGTTATCAAGTGAAAAATGGTATTCTAGCGTGAATCATCAAGCCCCGAAAACTTCAGGTTTTCTTCTGAAAAATAAGCATCTCTTCCATAATGGACAAGTTGCTAGTACAGGTTAAGCACAGAATACGAAAAGTAACAAATATAACAGCTGAAGGTTAAAGTCCAGTTATCAGTGGCAAGGACAAATACAGTCCTGGGTGATAATTTCCATAGGCGTTGAAACAAATATCTCTTACAAGGCCTTTTTAAAGGCATGTTCATAATAGTTTGATGTGCTTCTTCTTGAAGACAGATAATCAGGTATCGTAGAAGAAACAATGTTCACCTAGAGAACAAAGAATTCAACGGTGTAATATATTTTGAGGACTGAAACATAAACATTAAGGTAAAAGTATCAATATTTCAATCCCTAAAAGGAAGGCCTTTTGTCTTATCAATAAATTTTACTATGAACAAAATGGAACTTGAAAATTCTTGAAAAATCCTACTAAAAAAAGGCACACAAGGGTTAGAATAATTTGGAAGCTGCAGCATAAGTGGAGCCATACTGAATATGAAGATGAGACACATTTAGTTGAAACCTCAGAAACGGATTTTCTCAAAGGAGGATGAAACATAATGTTTGCTATATGCAAAACATAAAGATTGCATCACCATCCTTTTAGATACAGCATATGAACATATCTGCTGAGAGTCAAAAGTGAAAGACTCTAGGAAGCTGCCAGACCTAGGGAAAATGAATATTCTGCAAATATATTTATTTTACATGCAAAGCAAAGCAAAGAAAAATGTTGTTAAATATTTACTCATCACCCGGTAGCTTATTAATCTTTGTTGCAGCAAATACAGCTGACTATAGAGTGTGGGCAGAGATGGTCCTTATCGATAAATAAGTGGAGGATGCACCACGACAGACTGAGACTCAAAGGTAAGCAGAAGCCCTAACAGGAACAGTGACTCAGTTGCCTGAAGAGCAGCTGCATAGGAAATCAGGCCATAAGTGTTACATTGTCTTGCTTTTTTTTTTTGGCTCTGTGACTTCCCTCATCTGGCCCCCAGAGCTGTCTTGCACTAGGAGACATCTCACAGTTATTACTGCAGCACCACTCCAGCACCACTGGAGTCCATGAAGACGTGGACTATATTCTGATGACCTACCATAGGCACTTAATGTTGAGGGTGACTCAGGCTGCCTGTGTAAGAGCAAAGGCTCCGCAACTGGTCTGTGGGACATCTGATTCAGCTCATCAAATGTCTTGTTCTCTCTTTGGTCCTCTAGGTTTCCTGAGAGGAATTGGCACTCTAAGTATTCTTCTGACAATGCAACAGTCACAGTGATAACCTGACTTTGCACCGTCCAGAAGAAGAGGAGGAGGTCTGGATTGTGATTGCTGTCATTCAGTTGTCCTCATCAATTCAAAAGAAAAATGTGAAGCCTCCTGGAGCAGGAAGCAGATTATCTTGAAAGAGTCTCCTCCTCACGTTTGGCATAGAGGAATTAATCTAATCAATTTCTTGTTTAGGTCTTGATCAAAAAATTCAAAGGAAAAAGAATTAATTACCACACATTGAAAAGACCACAAAATAGTTACCAGATAGCTTCATTGAAAAATGTGCTGAGTTGCAGTGGGCTCTGGTAATAAAATCAGGACTGGCTGTTTTCCTTGGGGATACACTGGCCTTCAAGTGTGAGTTATTTAGTGAAAGTCCAAAGGTCTATGTTATGCAAGAAGGCAGATTAGATGGTCATAGCAGTCCCTTCTGGTCTTTAGCAATTAATCTCTGATATGTTGTCAGAAGGTTGGTTCATCACAGCCCAAAAAAAAACCAATTTCCTTGCTGATAAATGAAAAAGTAAATCAATTTTTAGCTTTAGATGAGGATGGGATTCCACTGGTCCCTAGGGGCTGTTTGCCTGTTCAGGCTCTGAGCAACTGAGCAAAGGACTGCTACACCAAACAGCATGTGTTCTTGCCAGGACCTGGATTTATTCTCCTTGTTTCCAGCAAAATCGCAGCCATAGAAGGTGAATTCTGGCCTCTGAAAACACAGGTAGGTTTAGATGGGGTCTTGGCTTTCAAAGGAGTACAGAATGCTCAATGACATGCAGCTAAACAAATGATAAAAATCAGGGAAGGGAAAAATGGGCTCATATTTACGCTGCAGGATCTCAAGTTCACTGGTCCATATTTTCTCCACTAATTAAGTTCTTCAAGTCAAGACTGGACACTGAAAGACATCTTTCAGGAAATTTCACTGAAAGAACTGGGCAGATGTTGAGTAACTGGTTCTCAAATGCCTGTGTGACACCGGGGGCAATGCCTTTCTAACCTCCAGTTCACTAGGGAGGGAAGTAAAATGTGAGAGGACATGGCCAAAGAACAAAATCCAAGTAAGCAAAAGAGAAGTGTTTGAAAGTGAAATAAACAAGCTCTGAGCCCCATATTCCTACCACCAAGTTTCACAATCCCTCAAAGATCATTCCTTCAATTTCCAAAACTCATACAACATAAACCTCCATTTAAATTTAAATCTCCATTTAGATAACACTAATTTCCCTTCCCTGTACTGGGATCTTATGAAGATGAAGTGAGAAAATAACAGTTCTCAGAGCCTGTGCCTTTTTCAACCAATTGTCATTCAAGATGGCAGAAGGAAGTAAACCCACAAAACAAGTTATATGCCATTGTCAATGAGGAGTGAAAATGGGTGGATTACCCATTATATTCTTAATGATACCACTGTCAAGAGGATTTCTCTTCAGCAAATGCAAATGCAAACCTTTCACTGATGTAGTTGCAAAAATAACATATTAAATTCTTTAATTTCTCATTGGTTATGTTTAAGTATATAACAGAAAAATTAATGTACATGTTTGCAAAAGACTGATACAGAGGAACCACTCAGAAATAACGTGCAGTGGGACCACCGTGGCTTTATGTTGCATTTGAGGCATCTACCCAGTCAATGAACCTCTGTGGAAGATTAATATCATTTGAACTTTTATTGTGGAATATCATTTGTGCACTGTCACACTTTGCACAAATGGTGCTTCAGTCACAGTTCGGTAACACTCCGGCATATTATTTCCCAGGCATTTGAGAGTTTAGAGAATTATTGAAGGGCAAACTGTACTCATTTGGTAATAAGGCAGAGTGCAGTTGCAGTCTCCATATGATTTCAAGAAATGGAATCAATGTTAATTTCATTGAATGTAGCAAAATAGTTGTGATAATAACCCCGGTGAAATATTCCACTAGAAAAAAGAGATAGAATATAGTGTCACAGTGTTTTATATTATCTATACAAAAGATTCTAGAAGAAATATCTTAATAATTTCGGAAAAAAAAACATACTCATTTGAAATTGCTATTTCTCTCCCTCTTTACACATTGATTTTAAGAATGTGCTGCAGAAGAAAGAATTAAAGAAACCGAGATTCACATCCCATTTTCACCAATGACACCCAGCTTTGAGGCAGCCTAGATGTTTCAATTTGGCATTACTGCTTGTGCAAATAGGTGTTATACTGATCCTGAAAGTAAACATTTCCCAAAGCCATGATTTGTTAGCACTGTCTTCACATGTTGTAGTCAATTAGTCAATAATTAGTCAAATAATTAAAAATATAATTATGCAATGATGTTGCCTTATTTTTAAATTAAGGACTCATTTGCAAGCTGATTCCTCTTTCTGATTATATGTTTCTTTGCTGCTACAGTTTAAGCACATAAGCCTTGCATGCCTTTTCTCTCTTTTTCATTTATGGACAAGTGCTTATTAATATACTGTCACCAGCAAAGACACATATGCAACTAAATACTTTTGCAGCTCCCACCAGATGCAAACATATCTGTAAGAACCATCACTGATGTGCTGGAGACCTCTAGAGCCGTGGCTCTTCTCATGAAACTACAATTTCAGATATTGCCAATTATTTTATTAGGGCTACGGTTGAGGTATACAATTAATTTTAAAGCAAAAACAAACAAACATCAACAGAACAAAACCAAACCAACAAACAAACAAACAAAAACCCTGACGGAACCTAAAAAAGAAATGTCCGTTGCAGAATTATCAAAATGTCTCTTTGTCTCCTATACCCAATCATAAGGTTCATAACACACCAGCAACCACCACGGTTTCAGTATCTTTAGACACTTATTTGAAACAGGGATACCAGCCTTTAGAAGGGCCCTGATGTCATGTAGGGGACAAGGCACCACTGTTAGAGAAAGTGAGAATGTCAGTGCTGTGTACTGGCACCCAGAAAAGTAACTTCTACGTAAACATCACAGCCATAAGACAAAGCAAATCAGGAATTCAAAGTGGTTTTAACCACCTGTTCATTTAGCTGGCTCCCATATATCTATACCAAGGCTGTGGGACTTCAGCTTGCAAGGTCTACATGGAGAGAGAAGGATAACTTGGAGTAAAGTGAGGCACTCCAAGTGAGGCACTTCATCTCCCCCTTTTGAGCTAAATCTATGTTATTAACATAGAAACAGAAATGTATTACATCAATGCTCTGCAGTGACTATGTTCACTCTCCAATCTAGCTACCTTTTGTAGTTTTGTAAATGACACTAATATTCTGAGAATTTCTTTCATCTGGGCACAAAGTTAGCAGCAGTAGCAATTGCATGTTTCTATGCCTACCTTAGGGCCGTGAAGAGACTTTATCTCCCTGCAATCTCACGAAGTTAGATCTGGTCACACAATCAAACCAAACGCAGGACTGTTCATTATTTCACAAATACAGAAGGATAAAGGGACCTTCTAAAGACTGTCAGCTGTAGATAGAAATTGCAACTCAAGCAGAAGAACATTTACAGTTTGAACAAAACTCTTGGCAATCATGTCATCTCTTTTTCTAAAAAATGCTATTATTTTAGCAGGTGCAAGCCATTCCTATGAAAAACTCAAAAAACTCACCTTGCATTATTCTTCAAGATTGCTCAAAATCACCCCTATGGGCCAAGCCAGCCTGAATTAAAGCTCAATGACAAATGTATCCTAATGTTGGAGGGTAAGTAACACAGAATCACAGAATGAGTCAGGTTGGAAGGGAGGGATCACAGTGGGTCATCTCATCCAACCTTCCTGCTAAGCAGTCACCCTAAAGCACATTGCACAGGATTGCATCCAGAAGGTTCTTGGATATCTCCAGGGAAGGAGACTCCACAAACCTCTCTGGGCAACCTGTTCCAAGTGCACAGTCACTCACACAGTAAAGTCACTCACACTTCTTCCTCATATTGAGGTGGAACTTCCTGTGCATCAGTCTCTGCCAGTTGCCCCTTGTCCTATTGCGTGGCACCACTGAAAAGAGCCTGGATCCATCCTCCTTTCAGATACTTACAGACATTGATGAGGTCCCCTCTGTCATCTCTTTCTTGAGGCTGATCAGGCCCTACTCTCTCAGCCTTTACTCATAGGAGAGGTGCTCCAGTCCCTTAATCATCTTTGTTGCCCCCCACCGGACCTGTTCCAGGAGCTTCGTGTCTCTTCTGTACTGAGAAGCCCAGAACTGACACAGTACTCCAGTTGTGGCCTCACTAGGGCTGAGTAGGGCAGATACTAACCACTTCAGGCCTCTTAGGTGAGCAGGATTCTTGCCTGAATGAGAACTGAGTAAAGAGTTACTCAGTAAAGAGCAACCGAGTAACTATGGTTATGAAGGCAAGCATGCAATGCCAGTCACGCATAACATAAACTTCTAAACTAAAAGCATCCAGTACTCTATCAAAAGGAATCATTTTTGTAATATGGATGTTTTTCCAAGAAAACTCTCAACCATAATTGGTACCAAGATGTGGGCTTGGCAGGTGTATAGAAAACTTCAATTTTTGTCTCTTAATACATGGTACTAGAGATGGGAAACATTTTTGCCTTCATACAGGACCCAGATGGCAAACTGTGAAAGCTTAATTTCAAGAGCATTCAGGCTGACAGCTCTACAAGCAGCAAGCTGAATTTAACTTATGTGATTATGACACATACACAGGACTCTTCAACCAAGTGGTCCAACACTCTACCTATTAGAGGCATGCCTGAGACATGTGCGTGCTGCATGGAAGCCTTTACTGTGCAGATCAGGCCTGGATTACTACACTAGAAACCACACGTGCACATGCATACAACTTATTTCCATGGTCTAGCTTGTCAACCAGGACATTAATTCCATTTCTGCTTTTGCAAGGGGTGACAGTCTCCATGATCTCACAGGCAGGTTCACTTTTACTTTGTACTTTACCTAAAGGGCTGCACTCGTGTGTTATGCCTTACTCAACTCCATTCTGGCGCACCACCTACTGACAGCCCAGCGCTGCTTTCTGTGTTTCTTAAAATCCTGTCCCTGTGTGAGCCCAAGACCTCTGATCCTGAGATGTCTGGCTGTGCAAGCCAGAGCAGCGGCATTTGTCAAGAGTCTAAAAAGAGAAGAAATTGAGAAAAAGTGTCTTCAGGACACTGGTGGTATATTGATAAAAATTAATAAGCTCAACTCTTCAACATTTTAAGCCAGGCAGTGGGAAATGAATTTTCTCCCAGCCGAATGAGAAGCAAGCAGTCAGACAGCTTCTCAGTAAGCAGTTAATGAGACTCCAGTATTCTGAGAATCTATTTCATCCAAACACAAAATTAGCAAAAGGACTAGTAATTCTGTAGTAATATCCCATCCTCCATTTCAGCCACCTCCTTGTCTCACAGGTGCAAAGGTAAGGTCAAATTTCTTTTGATTCCACATTATTTGGAGGTCTTTGTGAGTTTTAGTGCTTGCAGATATGCGATCAGATTGTGGTGCACAGAACAGAAATGCATTAAAGCACTGTATTTTTTTCCTTGCTGACTTTTCTTTATATACCATTACTGCACAATTCCATAAGGTTGAATTCCGTGTCCTGATTTTTGGCAATGTTTGCTGTTCTTTCTCGTGTAGTTACTTTGATGTTCCATAGGTAGCCCCCTTGAACCTCACAGGGTATTCTAAGTAAGAGGAAACCATGACAAAACAGTTGATCCTGATGGTGAAATTGTGTCTAGAGAGAACTAACAGCGACTACTGACCCTCCTTCTCCAAGTTACAGCTGCCAGTATATGAAGTTAACCAAACCTTCCCAAACTTGATAATGCTGGGATTTAACAGATATTTCACATCATCCTGTCATCTTTAACAGTATTAGAGGAATCCTGATCCATTGACTTGTCCTCCTTCAGCCACCCAATGGTGGTTACTTGTCCTCCTCTCTCCCTGCCTTCCAATAACACCTTTGTTTGGTCTGACCTCTCCAGATTTCAGCCCATCTGTTTTACCTCAACTCACAAAACTTCCTTAAAAACCCTATTTCTGGAACTTCTTGTGCTAGGAAGACATCAGTGATAAAAAAGAAGGGAGAGGCTGTTACATGTCTGACTGACCTGAAGACCTGTGTGATCCATCCTCCTTTTCCTCTGCTCATAACATGAAGGGCACACAGTCTGTGCAAAGATCACCACTTTTAGTGTCACTGCTAGACACTAAATAGCTATTTTAGTATAATAAACGAAAGGTATTTGCTATAGATGTCTCTAGTGTTAAAGTCCCTTGAAGAGACTAGTTTCTAGAAGTATTTAGTGTCTCTAATCATCTCCAGGGTCAATTGGAAAGAAGATTAAGGCTGGTCTGATCCAATTAGCAGGGATTTGAGGAAGAAACAAAGGAGTTGTAGATTAGTCTTTAATAAGTTCTCAGGCACAATTCTGAGGAACAGATACAGATCCTTCACACTGCTGCAAGGGGCTTTGCCCTCGTACTAATGTTTCCCTGTACTAATCTGTGCGCCTCAGTTCAGGTTGCACAGGATCCACCAAGCCATACAACTCTCATGGCATCTGCATCCAGTCTGGAACATCATTGTTAACCACCACATCCAAGGGTAAAGTGATGCCTTCATTTGCCCAGGTGGGAGCTGAAGCCTTTAAGGTTGGATGACTTACCCAAGTCACAAAGACACAGCAGGGAACACAGCCCTGGGATCACCAACCAAAAATTACTGCCCACAACAAGGAACTTTTCTACCTGAAGCTAGAAGAAGCAGTAAGAGTTAATCCTAAAGTAATACCACACAGACCATCAGGAAACAGGCCCAGGTTTCTATTGCACAAAGATATTTGTAGAAAAAGCACTCTCTTGATTTTAATTTTAAGTGTCGCTAATAAAATTCCATGGAATCAAACCGTAACACCTAAACTAATGAAGATCCAGCAGATGTTGGACCTGTGATATTTTATAGCATTGTTTATTTTGGGAAAAAATCTGGTTTTACTAAAATATTAATGAAAGCATGCTCATTTTGCTTCTGGATTCACTAAATGCCTGTGTTTCATAGCTTGTTCCTGTTTTCAGTTCCCACTGTTGCTTCTTCATCTTACTAGTAAGACAGCAATAGGCGAAAACAAAGGACTAATAGTCCTTGTGCACTGAACTGTTGGATGTGTGCTGTGAAGAGGATAACATAGAGGCTGAAGTGAACCTATTTTTTTCTCTACCAATGCACCTTGGAAACATGTCCATTTGAAGCCAAATTGAATTTAGACCCTCACTAGAACTTCCTTTTGGTGATGATGTCCATACTGTATGAACAAAAGTCACAGAAGACTTTTCAAGTCTTGATCTTCAGACTGCAAATCTCATTTTGAACAAAATACCCAATATATTGGAAGGTTTTTGTATAACAACTATGTTTGACTTACTATGAAAAAAATAAAAAAACCCCAAGTACTGCACTATGAAACTTAGGTTAAGTCACTGGATCACAACCATCTACACTTGCCATGAGTCCTTGCCACTTGGAACATTTCTAAAGGCTAAGACTGAATTCCCTTTTCTGACTGACTGTCAGGAGAAGATCTCTTTTCTGTCGCCACAATAGAAACCTCAACTTCTGTCATTTCCATAACACGCGATCCTGTGCCTGTTTTTACTGAATCACTCTGCTATACGTGCCTCTCTCCTGTTATACATCTGTTGTGGTAGAAGCTCATATCCCCACTGTCATTCTATGAGTCAGTATTTGTACTTCTGTCTCATATTGTGATGAAAACATCTCTAGTGGCACTACACTTTAATTGGTATGAAAATATTTGGTAGCGTAGTCACTAACACCCACAACTTTCATATACTGCTTCTCTCCCTATGGAATATTGGTATCATCATCCACTGTTACATGGCATTTTTCTATGTCTATTTTTTATTTCAGTCATGGGACTCCTAGTTTTGAGCAGTCCGTTTTGGTAATACATGTCAGACTCTTTCCAGGGAAGTATCCTAGAGACATGAGAAAGGAATTTAATCATGCTACAAACTTCAGTAGATTTTACACCAACATCTCCAGTTGTACTTTCAACCAGGGTCAACAAATCTGGCACAAGGCCAGGCAGGCCCATAAGACAAAAGCATTTCTGAAATTACTGTAGGCTGGTCTTCTTGGTCAGAAGTTCTGCCCACACACAAAGCTGACTTCTGTTAGAAAAGTCTCATGAGGAAATCCCACTAACCATGATCATGTGTCCTGCGTACTACATGCTGCTACAATATTTAAGCAATTTTAAAAATTTTTATGAAATTTAACTTTTATATATTGCATAGAATATATGATGGATATGGCAGGAGGAAGTATATAAACACACTATTTTCTATTCAGGGAGGTTCAGGTAACAAGAAGAACTCTTTGAACTAATACCCACAGCATTTCTCTCTCCTACACTTACATGCATCCATATCCACCACGTCAACTGAGCTTCCAGTTAAATAAGGCCTACAACAGGAAAAAATACTTGGTTTTGCCTGCTGTCTTTTGAAATAAAGTGCATACAGGGCATTGTGAAAAAGGATCTGGGATTTAACTATAAATGCCTTTTTGTGCCCCTCCTGTATTGATTGTCTCAATTACAGTGGCATTAGTTTCCTCTAATTTCACAGTTAATTCCTCTACTTTTCAGAAGCTAAGTCCAACAGAGTGAAAAGGCATCAGTTTTTAAAGAAGCTCAAATTTTGGCTACATTAATCTGGGACCTGAATTTACCTGTGGCAGCATAATTTAAGGGTGCAGACCTCTCCCTTGCCCCACTCAACCTTCCACCCCCACCATGGACCAGCCCCACAGCTGAAGCAGCGAAGAGGCACTTGTGGTGCCAGCACCATCCTGGCAGGAGAATCAGCACTCCCTAGGAATGGTCAGGAACCAGGCTGCCATCCCTGCTCCCAGTGCTGAATGAGGCACAGCACAGTCTAAAAGAAGGATAAACATGCATAGACTAAACCTTAGCTGCTTTTAGGAAACACTTTTTTGTGCTTCTTACGGATTCCTCATTTAGATGGACACTCTTCCAACACATACTGCCATGAGAAACTGCAGAATAGATGAAGAAGAGAGGCATTGCTCACATTACTGTATTTCAAAGCCAATCAGAAGAAAGGAGAGTGGTGGGCCATTGGGTTAAGACTTGTTGCAGAGGTCTTAGCAGTGTGCTGGGCAGCATGGGAGCCAACCACCAGCCTCTGTGACTGTTTATACAAACTAAACCTCCAAACTCCCGGGCAATACCTGGGGCCTGGGTCAAACATGGGTCTGGAGACTGGAGCAAAAGGAATGTCCCTTGCTTTGGAACCAAAGCATGACCTGGAAGGGGGGCATTTATTTGCAAAGAACCTGGGCTGAATTCTGATTTTAGTTACATTCAGGAAAAAAACGAGATGAAGTTATCCTGTGCTCGCATTGCTGTCAGGTAAATCAGCTCAGGACTTCTGTCACTCGAGCAGGTGGTGCATATAGCATAAATCTGCAGATATTTACACATAGACATACAAAACCCAGTATCCATTCCATTTCATGGGTCATTAAGATCGTCTGTAGCACTGTATATGCAGCTATGAATAAATTAATTGTAAAAAATAAACAGTGATCTTTAGTTAGAGACAAAAACTCACTGCCAGGGGAAGTTTTTCTTAAAAACAAACAAACAAACAAACAAAAGAAAAAAAAGTTGAAGATACAGAAGAGTCAGATCCATGTGAGAACAAAGAAAGTGTAATGCTACGCCAATGGAAACCGCACAAAGTTCCGCAGAAAAGCAAAAGTATGCATTAAAAAATAAAAATTAAAAAAAAAATAAATAAAAAGGAGTTAAAGGTGGGGAGACATGAGAGACATCTACAGCCTCGCACCTCAGCCGGGAAGGAGCCGGGGGATGAGGCGGCAGCATCCCCCAGCGGGGTCCTCGCTCTTTCCCTCCCTCCCTTCTTCCTTCTCTCCCTCCTTCCCTCCTTCCCTCCTTCCCTGCCGCCTCCCGGCCAACGGCACGTCCATGCTGCCATCTAGCGCTCCCGCCCCGCCGCGCACCCGCTCCCGCACGGGCTTCAGCTGGGTGATGGAACATCTCTCCGAGGGGGCGGTACCGGCTGCCAGCCGGGGGGAACACCCACCTCAGTGGCACTGCCGAGGCCCGGGATACAACTTTAGTCTTTGACACGGGTCCAGAGAAACAGTAACGGGAATGGGCGCGGGCGACAGCGCCCGAAAGAGGCACAAACCCCTGAAATGCAGTACAGGTGGGGATTCTTCCGAGGGTTTCTTCGCATACAACAGGAGACTGGCGTGCCCAGGTGGTCCATTAAAAGTCCTTTTAGGACTTCCTTAGGACTCCAAAGGCTGAATTAGCCTTAGGTGTTGCTACAGGCACCTGGTTATGTGGGGAATCAGCCAGTCCCTCCTTCTCGTTGCCCCCTCACTTGTGCAGGAGGTGAAGAACGGTCAGTGGGATGGAAATGGAGCATCACCCAAGTCAGCGCTGCAGGTCCAGAGGCTGGCAGAGGAGGAAAGTGCCCTTTCTCCACCACATAAGTGGAGTGGGGAGAGTTTCCCCTTTGTAAAAGAACTGCTCTTAAAAAAAGTGCCTCCTTAGAAACTTCATAATATTTAAACAGTCATCAACTACTAAGTAGCAGCTTGGGGAATAAAGCCAGACCAGCAACTACTAAAAATACCTGGATTGGTAGTAACAGAAGTCAGGAGTCCTTCCTGTCAGTGCTGGTGCATTGCACTAGCAGCCACCCAGGCCCCTAGCAAGGGGAGAGAAAAATACTTTCAAACATAGAATGAAGGAGTTTCTTGGTATCCCACATTTTCATTCATAAAAGAATCATCCAGGACGAGAGATAATACAGCTTCTCTTCATAATCTTCATATGTGAGAGACAACTTTTTGTGATTTCATAAGATGTGCTGAGTGAGATTTGCTACCAGACTCCTTTGCATCTAGGCCTTTACATCTGGTGCTGCCCAGTCAAGTCTCTCTGACTTAATTAAAACACTTTACTTTATCAAATCCCAAAGGAGCAGAGAGAAATTCTCTGCCCTGTTGCCCTGACCTGCCTGGTTGAAAAGTGAGATGCGGAGTTATGGCAAGCAAAGAAAGCAAAAGGAAACAAACCAAAATTCAAACCATCCAAAAGATTCAAATGCTTCAAAACCACCAAGCCAGGGAAACAGGAAAGAGTAGCATGAAACAACTGAATGATCACTAGAATAAAGCTGAGGCCAGTGAGGAAACAACTGAACTAGCAAAGTAAGAAGAAAGGTGGAAAATTGTTTTAATATTTTGGTTTATTATGTTTTTCTGACGCAAAGCCTTAATTTGTTAGGAGAGCAGTTCTAAAGTCTCAAGTTTCACTAAGAAAAACAAACATCCCCAATCCTCACAGCTGCAAAGATGATGGGAAAAAACCATGGAACTGCACTCTAGCATACCCAAATGCCAGCAGAAAAAGAGCAAGAAACAAAATGATTGGTTTAAAATCCTTGAGGAGTGTAGGTCCAGTTCCTGGTGGAACTTTGGTAACTACAATTCCATATTTAGTATTATGAGGACTGAATGGATGAAAGATTACAATGATGATGACAATATGAGTATTGTAATAAGAGCAAATATACAATAATTGTAATATGAGCAAAAGCAAAGAACAAAGTGTGCACTGGAAGAAGCAGGTTTGCACAAAATAGAAGTACTTGTTCGCTTAAGGATCTCACACTCTGTGCTCATAAATGTTGAAGCAAGACTGGAAGTCCAGACATTTTTGGATTTACTTTGCTCTATGAAGGAGACTCTAATTTTAAGTGTCTGGAGTTAAGATGCCAAAGAGTGAGAAGCTCAGGTCCAGAAACCCAAACCACTTTCCCTGCCTTCATGCTGATCAAGCCAGCAATTTAAGGATGGCCCAGCAAGAAGCACTGCGCAATTTTGGTGGGTGTCCAGTTTGCTGAACAGCTCTCCTCTTGTCAGGGGACAGACTTGGTTCTTAGTTTTTCCTTTTGATGTCTCACATGGCAACTTTCTTTGTGTAAATAGCTAACTTCATCTACTTTATATCCTTTTACAATGCTCAGGTTTAGAGAGTCAGGCCTGTGGTTACACAGGAATTCAGTTATGTTGTAGGACAGTACTAGCTGTACTGAGCTCTACTACATGGGAAAAGAAAAAAAAAAGAAAACCCCTTTACAGTAGAGGCCAGTAGTAGTCATTTCTGAAGAAAAGCTGGCGCAAGGAGCAATCCCTAATAACTTTCTTCAGAGTTGTAACTCTTTCCCTTGCCAGATTTAAAGTCCAGCCTCAGAAAGGTATGAGGGAAATACTTTCTTGCCAAAAAACCACACTAGTGTTAGGAAAGACTATTCATGGAACAGTGATTGCTTTGGGGTATTACTGTGGCACTGCAAACTGCTATGGACAGTTAATAAATGGCTTATAAGCACTGAGTCTTGGAAAAGTGAGACCACATTACCCTTGGACAAAATAAAAGCATTTTTACAGTTTTATTTCTATCAAAGAAACTTTCCCACTAATAGCAGTGGAAGATGTTCATCAGCTCACAGACTTTTTTAAAATCAGCTTAAGGACAACATTGCAATCACAACAGCATTATGTGGGGGCATTTTTGTCAGCATTGACAATTTTTATCCTGTACAAATGGTGGTGTTTAACAAAGACATATGTTTACACAGATGGAGGAGGGAGGTTGTAGTAATGGTGTGATTGAAAGTAAATTGGATTGGTTGGGGAGCTGATGCCAGCTGCCATTTCAGACTAGGAGTAGGTGGGTACTCGAGATGGTCTGTAGTCACTGGGACCAGATATTGAAAGTTAGCTGGGTACCTGTTATTGTCCATTTAGATGATACTAAAACCAACACTCAGCATCTGAGAGCTGGCTCGGGGCCCAGGATTCAGTGGGGCTTTTTGGGTTCGGATGTTCCCACCCTGAGGGAAGCAAACAAAATGTTCCCTAGTGGCGTTTAAGTACACATCTTTTTGGAGGTGGGCACACAGCACATAGGTGAAGGCCAGACTTGAGTAACCCAGCTCTCCAAATGGAGAATTTATTTAAAAACCACTTGCTCTCTCTTCCTCTATGGTGGCTGACTATCCATCAAGCCAGATACAAAGACAACCATACTGTTATTTAGCCAAAATAGTATAACGTTGATCTTGCACAAGAAACACTGTTCCTGGAGCACTAATGTTTTATCTGGTTAAAGAGGGGCTTCTAAAGGCAGATGCTCATTTTCAGGATTTGGGTCTTTATGAGCTACCATTACTGGAAGATTGAAGAACTGCAGAGGTCATGGGAATGACACTTTTTTCCACTCAATGCTAGTCTCACCTGAGCAAAGGGTCTGCTCCTCCCCACATCTCTCACTTTACAGACGCTGCTGCAGTCTGGTGGTGATGCTGTCACAACAAGGGACTGAAAAGGAGCTGAAAGGGCTGTGCTACATTCGAGCCTTCACTTAATTTTGTGGCATTAGGTTTTTTCCTGCTCTTCTTCCTACTCCAATTAATTTAAATAATGCAGGGAACTTCTACATATTCAGAGTCTTCACAAGAAATAGTAAGGCATAGCTCTCACTGTAGTTTACCAGATGTCAATCCACTCAGCAGAGAGGTCAGCATCATGCTTCCTACCATATGTATTATCTTGTATATTATGAACAGTGTCCAAATAAAGCATTTTTTTTTTAAATTTAGATACATTACAATTTTTAAAAATTCGAAAGCTATTTTTGGTATTTTCCCCTAATAACTACCATTTCCTTTTCATAATTTATAGATCCTTGACTGACTGAATTGCAACTGACTATTTAGCCATAGCACTAGCAATATCTGCATCAGGGTTCATTACTCTGGGGGTGATATATGTATATGTATATATATATATGTACATGGAAGGCTGAAGAAAAAGGAAAACAGCACCCTATGGCATTCTAAAATTATTTAGCTAGACATACAAATAAGAACTGCAAACATAATAAAAGAGGGCAAGACTTATGAGACATCCCAAGTGAGGAACTATTCACTGCCAGCTTTCATTTATAGGTTCCTAGCTTTGAAATGGGTAATATGCACCTATTTGATACTAAGCACTGCAAAAATATGTTTCAAGAAGCTTTTTTTGCAGTGAAGGCTTATATATAAAACCACTTGTTTTTCTTAGAACAGAATTTGCAGGATGGCACAGAGAATTTTCATTGTTGAAACTATTACAGTAAAAGAGGTTTCAAAACCAGTCATTATTTGATTATTCTGTTGAAAGGTTCAGATATAACTTCATTTAAACAGCAAAAGTAGCCTTCAAGAACACATAATTTACTGTTACAAACAGCAATGCATTTTATACACCAGAACATCTACACCCATGGAGAAACAAAACCAGCTACATTGACTATAATAGTCAGATTGCTTCAGCAGCCTAAATGACAGAGTTAATGCTCAACTATGTTAAATGGTTGCTATTTCCCTATTATAGTGGGTGATATATCTTCATTGTTTCAGTAATGTAGCCAACAATTGAGAGCTAAGTAGTAGCCACTCTTCGCCTTCAGTAAGCTTTACAGGTATTTTATATGCAAAGAAATAGACTCCTTAAAATATGCCATTTACTACATCCCACCAAATTACAGTGTATAAACAATAATGGTTATTTGCTAAAACATTACAGCACGTATTTTTTGAAGCAAAGGAGGTAAAGCAATGAAATCCAAGGACAACGTATAAGGTCTTAGTTTCATACCAAGATTATGAACCTGAACAGCATTGTCAATATTGAAAGTGGCACTTCCATATTAACATTATAGGGTTTTATAATCAAAAATCTATTATGGTAGTTTAAGTTTTTATTCAGGAAATAAATATTAATTTTGCAATAATACAAGTTAAATCCTTACCTTTAGACAGTCTCATGCAATGTTAAATTAGTGCTGTTTGTTCCTATGGACTTTTGCAAGTGGAAAGCCTCTTTCTGTGTGAATTGGCTTCCAGCTTCCTTCCACTCCCTCTCAGCCTTCCCAAAACTGGAGTCCCTATGCTGAATTGACTACCTACCGCTCAAAGTTTAATGCAAATCAAGGTACCATAGATTCTTGTCCAGTGAAGGAAGCATGGTCAAAAAGTCACACAACCAACAGGACATCTTCTTATGCTATCACTTTCAACCTGTGCAATACACAGAGACAGGCAAACCAAACATGCTCTTGAAAAGTAACTAAAAAGAAACATCATATTCATATAAAATATATAAAACTGTGTATACAGGGAGTCTAGAAAGGAGATCACACCTTCTTAGAGAAATGTTAGGGATCAAAACACACTAATCACATTAATTGCTGGAAAGGGTGTAAACACCACCATCAGGGTGGTGCTTTAACTCCCAAGAAGGCCTTGGGTACTTTATGCAGGTAGCACTGCTGAAATAGATCATGCTATGCAAAGCTTTTGGAATATAACAGATATTAGCTAATAAAGATAGCTAAATTTTGGTGTTTTTTTCTTTTTGAAAATAACTAGGAAGGGATTTGTGACCAAAAGTTCTTTGTTACCTAGTTCAACATATCAGTAAGGACTATTTTGAGATGAAAATTGGCTTTTGACCATGCCTTTTGACATCCCGATGCATTCGATGTATAACTCAATAAGGAAAGTTGCTTATGACAAGTTTGACTTTTCTACTCCAGGCCAGAGAAGTTCAGACAGTGCAAAGACCCCTCTTAAAATGGAAAGCATTTTGGTTTATGTAGTGAAGCATGAACTAAGACTCAGAGACAGCACACAAAATTTTGCACTTCCCAGGATTCCTGAGCAATTTGGGTAAACAGACTCAGTTGTGCAGTCTGTAAAATGAGGCTAGTAGCAAAACACATCTGTAAAGACCTTGTGTTACGTATGTTCAAGTGTCTGTGGGATGTTAGGCATGAACAGTGTGCCAGCTGCTCCCTGTTAGCTCACCATGGGCTCACGTGGTATCTCACCCTGCCCTTTCACCAGCACACATACAGAGGAGCAGTTCCCACAGAGGAGCTGACACAGCAATTCCCTGCACTGGTGGATTTGCATGCCATTTCCCTGAAGCACTTCAAAGAGAAGAGGTAAGAAACAGCAAGGTATTACTTCAGACCAGCAGTATTCCACTTACTCCCAGTATTTACACTGAAGTCGGTGCTTCAACAGGAAATGAAAGCAACAACCCTGTCATATGGTGGTTTTAGGGTATTCAGATTTTCATATCTGCTACTTAAAAGACCCTTGTTATGCCAGTCAGACATACTGCCATGCACTGCTGGCACAGGAGTGCTTTTACATGAGAAATTTGGTTCCAGTTGTAATTTTATTCATCTCCTTAGAAATGCTGGTTATCTAACCAAGGCACAAGCACCATAGGCCAACCGACCTGAACTGAAGGCACTGGGAAACTATTAAACACTGCAGAAAGTATTTGGCTACCAAGTTCTGTAGAAGAAGAGACCAAGCTGCTGGGAACTTCATCCAGATAGCAGCCTTCAGACACTAACATAATAAACAACTTCTACCATGACAACTGGAACAAAAATCTGTTAACAGCATGCATCTCCTCTGAGATGTTTTTGTATCTTGAAACTTTAACTACTTTAGGGGATCTTAATTTATTCCACAGAGGAAGCTCTAACTCTTGCAGTCACTCACAAGCCTAGTGCAACATGCACATAAATGAACAATAACATGAAGAAACTTAAAAATAATGCGGATTCTGATTTGGCACATGCATCAGCTTAGAGAAGTAGACCTTGCTCTCCATGTGTTAACCTATGTACGTGCAAAGTACCACAAATTTAAATAATCTTTTTTCAACCCTATTCAAAACCTGCAACACCGGCTAAACAAAGAGCATTGCTTGCTCTGCGTAAATTACGAAAAGGACAATTTTTTTTTTAACAGCTTTATACTAAGCTTTAGAGCAGGAATCTCAACAGGCAGTCTCACCCTGACGCTAATTAGATGCTGTACCACACTGAAGAAGTCTCCAGTGACCCCAATGCTCACCCCCTTTCACCAAATCACGTGCTCTCAACTTTTCCTAAAGAAGTACAGTCAGCATCCGAGATGGGTTGAGAGGTTATTCTCATCTTCATTTTCAATCCTTATAGACAAGTTTGTTCACATTTTAGGAACTCAGAATAATTAGGTACAGATGAAGAAATAGGAAAGACTATATGGTCCAGCCTTCTGCAAAGTGAGTATGGCAAGGACTGCTGCTGCTAATTTTTATTAGGTATGTTTTTAAACTCTGCTAGTTGGCAGCTGGAATGTTGTCACAGGCAAAAAGGAGCACCCACATTTTATTTCACATTGCAGGCAGTTACAGGAGTACTTCACACCTGCCAGTTTGCATCTGCAGGGGTATTCAATGTTTTCTTCCAAATTAGCCCCACGCAGTACTCTCCCCCTCAGCTTACACGGCCTATGGCAAAACTCAGCAACATTGGCTATTTTTGTACGGAATAAGCCATAGGTGATCGTGGAGTGGGAAAGCTAGGGTATGATGTATTCCCCAATACTGCAGAATGCTTACAGTGCTCTGACAGCTGTGCAGAGGCACAGTTACGAGCTTCAATTTTGCCTCTACTTATCACATCAGCATTTACTCTTATTACAAGGAAACACAGCAGTGATTATTCCATTATTATGATGTACATGGCTTTAACCCTAGGACCTTAAACCATGATGTATGTGGTAGCTTCCTTGGCGGTCAAGTACTTTGCAACCAGTGCAATGTGATACACCAGTGCTCTGTCTCCCAGTTCAGCTTCTCTTTGGGAGCCTCTAATGCTGGAAATTTTTTCGGTCATATCCTTAGGTCAGAGTAAAAGGGTTTTCTTATGCTTAATCGGACCTCTGAAAAAGTACAAGCATAAAATTAATGAGTCTATGCTGTGATTCCCCCCCCCACACACACACTTTTTTTAAAGAGGTTTCTCTAGGAATGTCGATTCTACTTAATTTCCCTAATGAAATATGACCTACATAGCATCAGTTATTAAAAAAACCCCAAAACTAATGTCCAAAAAACCTCCCTAAAAATGTATTTGAGAGAATATCCTCAAGCAGCTTTTGTTTACCTAGTTTTTAGGTTGAAATGGAAGCATGTTCTAGACATACACAAAAAGCCTTGCTGTGATATGCAGCAAAGGACTCACTAGGACTAAACATTTGCATTCCTCTCTGTTAAAGATGAAAAACATATACTTCTAATACCACAATAAGCTTAAAAGAACATCAAAACACTTAAAAAGGCACCAGTCATGTTTTGTTTAGTTATATTATCCTTTATTATTTTACAATATATCTCAAAAACTTTTACAGATGCCTTAAACTGTTCTACAAGAGCTGCAATACTGTCATAAAAGCACACCTACAGACCGAATGCACAAACAAACTGTAGTACCTACTGGTATTGAACCATTAATATCCAAAGGGTGTAGTCTTTTAGTAAATAGATGTGCAGTAATGCAAATGCAAACAGATGTTAATGCAGAAAACCAAAACTCTGCATTCATGGCTATAGAACAGAGGACTTTTCAAACACATTTGGTACTGTAACATTCTAGACAGCAATGAGTAGTATTACATATTTAAAGCAATACATGCCCTGAAAAGCCTGTATTTTCAATCTGTGCGTGTAAACCTGAATCAAAAATAAACTATATATATTAAAAAACATGAGACATCTAGTCTGCCAACAAGCTTTTGTTTCCTTTTTTTTTTTTTCCTAGAATTAACCTGGGTGGGTGAACTCTGACCTGCGTTATTATTTTACATTATCATACCCCCAGCATTTCTGTAGTACTATGATATGACAGCCTGTGATTTTTTTTTTTTAATTTATTCCTTGTGCACAGGCACAGGGAATAACTTTGATGCATTAAATTTCTTTTCTGAGTCTCCAAGTGGTAAATATAACTCCTATTATAGCAAACACATTACCACAAAAAAGCACTGTATAATGAGGTCTATAACGTTTTGAAGTCCTCAGCTGTATTTCTCCAGTGCAACAAAGCAGTGGCACTGCAGTTTTCAAGCACTGTTTTGAATCTTCTCACGCACAGTGTTTACTAACAGCTCAGATATATATTATTCTCTACCTACAGAAGATCTGCTTTTATTATCACTTCCGCTCACAGAAATTACTAAGACATCTCTAAACTTATACTGTCTGTAAGTTACAGGGCAAAGCCAATTTTTCGCATATGTTTTTAAGCCAAGCTGATGTACTTTCATGGGAGATTCATGAAAGACATCAGAAGAGAACAGTAATTGCATATCAAATTTGTTAGGGAGGGAAAAAAAAAGAGTTAAAGTCAAAATTTCTGAGTGTGGCACTGTGGCAAGAGGCATTCTGTCCTGCTTTATACTTCAAGTTTGAAGTTTTAGTTACCATTAAATATTTCCTAACAGTAAACACCATTTCTTAACCAAGTACAGTCTACATTCCTCTATTCTCTGCAGGCAGGGCTGCAATGAGTCATCACTACATTAGACCACAGCTTTTTCTGCTAGTCTTCCCAGCTAGCCTAAACAGCAGTCAGTGGTATTTATTAGTTTTTTATATATATATATATATCAGTCAGTCACACCCATCATTACAAATATGTTCTAGTTTATTTACTGTACAATGTATGTATACATATTTGTGTTTATTCAATCCCTTTTTTCTTATTTTAAGCACTCCAACAGTTAAGGGCAGGCTGGGAAAAAATTCAATATACATAAAAGGGTTATACATTTCAAGTCTGTAGTGATTCTAGTTTAATAGCAAAAGGAGAACATGGTGCTCACGCTGTGAACGTGGTTGGCAAAAATAAAGGCAAAAAAAGTGGCAGACTGTATTTTTCTCTGGAGTAAAAATCTAGAAAATTAAACAAAATAATGTTAATCCAAAGGGATGCAGAAACAAAAAGGGCGTTTTATTTAATGTACAACTAGAGCTATTAAGAATTTTCTTTCACAGAGGCCCTGAGACTTGAGTTGAATGGATTCTCCCTACCATGTGTTTCACGTGAAGTCAAACTTAAAGCTCTATACGTATAGCATAAACATTTGGTATATAACAGTGGACCCATTTTTAAAAAGTGATGCAATAAAATCTACAAGAAAAACAAATGGAAGAACAACTTGATTGGAGGCCTCTGTCCTTTGACCCCTGCCCTATCAGGCTAAACATCCAATAAAATGTAAAATGCAGCATACGTTTGCTTAATCTAAAATTTTCATGATGATTTATTGCAAATTGCACTTGGCAGTTCACCACACCAATGGAAAACTGGCCCCCCTGTTGTTCATTCACACAGTCTTTTAACACCAAATACAAGTCACCAGTAGAAAGATCTTGATAGAAAGTTTGCTGCCGTGCTGAGCCAGCTTGCTGCACCTTCTGGGTGTGACCCAACACGAGACACCGCTTTGTCCTGTTCCTTAGTAGGGCTTTCGTCTTCTGGTAAATATTCAGGTAGATCTGTGTTCTGCTCTACTTCCACTGGAGTATCTTGGAACGGAACTAGCATCTGATAAAACACAACAGATTAAAATTATGTCAGATGTTGTAACTTAAAAGATTGAATCAAAGTTATAAGAGATACATGTTCAGGATGACAGACATGCACATTGTGACACTCCTCCCCATGGCCCCATACACCAAGAATATAAGTGGAACCTAATATGCTTAGAAGATAACACAAGACAAGCTTTGGCTTAATATGGAAGAAAAAGTATCAAATAAATGAAGACATAGCCCTTCTACTGTAGTTGAGAGTCAAAAGCACATCAGCAACTCCAACCAAAAAAACCCAGGTTCATTGTGACCCTTTTCATACCATTAAGGAAAGAAACAATTACAGTATTTTTGTCCTTCTGAACAACAAGTTCTGTAAAACTGTTCTACTGATTCACGCCCTGACATAAGATACCCTTTATTCTCTTTGTTCTGTATGTGCTGCACTACCACCAGATGTTCCAGGCACAGAGGTGCTGACACTAAAGACACAGCCAAGCTGTAACAGCTGGTATTTAGAAGGATACATGTCCTACCTCCTCACCACTTTCACTTTTCACAACTTGCTGTGCCTTCATAACTTTGGTTGATGCTATTGCCGTTGCCAATGCCTACAAGCATACAGAAAAAAACAAGAGCTCAGTGCGACAGAATGCAATAATGTGAGGGTCTGGAGGATTACCAAACACTTACCTCTGCTTTTAAGTCTGAGCGAATTCGGACCACGCACCTTTGAACAGCCATTTGAAAGGTAAAACTAATAACACCTTTAATTTTCAACAAGGCTTCTTCACAAAGATTCCGTCGAGACTGAAAAACAAACAACAATCCCACAACTGAAGTCCTTTTGAAATACACCAAGTGAAAATGCTCACAATTAATTGTTAAGGTATTCCTGTACGTCTCAAGGCACATGGTTGCAGAACCACATTTTTGTAACAGGAAAACTAAGACTTACATTTTAGTGCACAAATATTACACTCTCTTGCCATCCAAAGAAAAAAAAAAATTGCTTACACTTTAGAAGTCGAAGAAGGATGGAATCAACTGTAAATAATTAGAGAAAAGTGCTGAAAAGCAAAGAATGTTTTTCTCCGTATGATCAGCTAAACAGTCCCCTCTGGTTAAGTTCTGATTGACTGAAGTGCTCATTGATGAGTAGTTAGTGTTTAAGTTGCTATTTATCAGGCACCTTGGCTCCATACTGACTGAATGCATCAAAGCAGCTGTTGTATTTTTCAGCTGCTTCATCTGTGGCAGCTCACAGACATCATGGCACAGCATAATTCTTATTTCAAAGGGAAAATATTTGGTTGATAACCCACAGAATGTTATGTTTAAAGCAAGTGACACTGCCTGTGCTGTAACATTACATTGACCTGTACTAGTCGCAACTGTTACAATACCTCAGAACGTTCTATTTTTTCCTTTTAATATTTGCACAAGATGGTTGTAACAAAAATAATTAAAATATTGGAGAGACTGCTAGAGGGATAAAAAAGATACACTGTACCAGAAATAGACTGACAACCTTTACACAGGTTTAATATAATGATATATTTAACTTCTACTGCAAGTTTCTGCAAGGTTTTATATAATTAGTTATTTCAAAGCATATTTTCATTAGTTATCAAATAATCACTGGTCAGTATTTAGGATAGCTTCATGCACAACAAGCAAATTAAATTCTTTTAACCTCTGGAAGAACCAACTGAAGCAGTGGGGGGTTTTTTTAGCAGTTTAGCATGTATATTGAAATAATGCATTTGTGAAAGTTTATGAAGTGAAATAATTAACATTTTTGTGTTTTACAAAAGATAACTTTGTCAGGTAGGCTACCTTTTCTATACAAAGGAAATATCTGATGCAAAGATGACAGTTGAAACTACTTCTGGACATGAGAAGCCAAACATTCATACCTTCTTAACCTAAACAAATAATTTATGCTTACATGAGTGTACAGCAATTCTGTGACAGAATCTGGCTTTCTACTCTAAGATCCCAGGTAAATCACAGGCACCTCAGTTTAATCTGAAATGAGGCTTTCAGTGACCAGATAACTGGTGAATTGCTTCTTAAAGACAAAACTTACTAAGGTCCTCATAAACTCCTTAAAAAGCTGGCAGCTGTCAAGCCTTGCTGCACAGACATACTTTGCAAAAGACATTTAACTATGGCACATAGCTGCAAACCCCAGCAATACACAGGTAGATATCTTTCTGCATGGTATGCCTGAAGCATGAGCACAAGGTAGGACAGGCACAATGTGGCTTATTTTCTTGCACACCAAACCCTGACTACCATACACTAACAAACACTGCTAAGATGTACAGACTAGAAAACTGACTGAAGGGCATGCCACAAACTGCTGAATTATTGCCTTGGTTTTTTCCTTTTTTAGTAATTATCACCAAATTTGATAATTAGATCTTAAAATAAAAACATCTGACTCCACACTAAACGACCTTTCCTCTGTCTTCCTCAAACAATCAATATCTACCATTTGAGGTTTCCAAATCCACAAGCATTTGTAGGATCTGCAATCATTCCTAACAGCAGCTTCTTGCTACAAATGTAAATGACTGAGAACACCATGTCTACAGCCCTGTGTTTGCTCACTATGCCTTTTAATGCTCATACATGCCACTTAATATTCTTTGCTAGTTAAGTCAGGAATAACCTAGTAAATGAAAGTGAGCTGCTTTTGTTGCTCACATTCTTCACCATCCTCCCAGTCCTACCTTATTGTGACATTTAAATCAGCATTAAAGGGAAGTTTAACTGCTGGGCGAGCACGTGGAGTATCGCTAACATTTGTACACTAGCCGTCTCAGCCAGTGCACAGCCAGATTTTCCTTTAACAACAAGCTAGGAAAACATGCTGGTCTACCTGCAGTTTTTCTCTCTGCAGATGAGTATCCTTTTTATCAATACCTCTGCCTCAGTATTGAAGAGAGAAAACTGCACAAATCTCGCTAAGCTGCACTTGTCGAGGAACACAAAGAAACACTTTTAAGATACAATGAGACTACAGGCAAAATATCTAAACTCACGAAGTAGAAAGGGTTGAAATTTCTTGCTTGGAGATACCTGTGAACAAACAAATCAGCTACAAGCTTAAAAACAGCAACGGATGGAACTGAATTTAAAAAAACTTCACAGAGCACAAAAGCCAATGGTGTTGACAAAGCATTGCCTTTCTAGATAGAGCAATTGCTGGAAGGACAAAACTGTAAAAAATATTTACTTTGTATAAAGTGAGCTAGAGCAGCATGTTATTTCTAAAGGAATTAGCTGTGGTCTTATGAAAACAGTACAGTGGGGATGCTGTTGATAAACTGGGCCTGTGGACACGCTTACTTGGCAAAATGTAAAGCAACAAAGCAAAGGATCAGGTTTGATCATTTAAAATGGGTACAAAACTGAAAGATACAGAGTCCGGAGGGCACTTGTGGATAACATGCTTAAGCAGTCTACATGCTGTTTGGCAGCCGTAAAAAGGCAAACATGGCCCTGGGGTGTTATCTACAGGGGTACGGTAGATAAACCCGTAGAAGTTATTCTGACATTACATAAAGACTCAGTGAGACCTCATTAACTCAAATGCCATTCTGGTCACTACGGTAGAAAAGATCTCACTGACAATGAAAAGATATATCAAAACCAACTAAAAAAAATTACAGCATTTCTAAATTAAGAGTAAGAAAAAAACCCCACAGTGTCTGAAATATCTGGTAATTAAAAGGAAACTTTTTTTAGATTTACACATTGATACAACCACAAGATACCTGTGAGTGAAAATGGTGAAGGCACCTTGTTTATTCCGCTCTTTCTTGAAAAAAGAAAGAAAATTAGGAGAGGTAGAAACAGAATAGATTTTTAGAGTAATTAAAAAACTATCAAGAAAATTGCCTTAAAACATCTTTAGATATTCTGAGTAAGCTCAATTTATGCAAGAATTTATACATATCTCCTGATTCAGAATATGATCCACAGAAATTGCTGACAACTGATGACGCCACACAAGTAGCCCAAGTACCTTATTTCTGTGGGCAAAACACATCTCACTACAGCATGCTTTATTTAACATGAACTCTGCAAGGTTTCCTTACCGAATCATCAAGGCCATCTATATGCAAAACCACTGTCTTGGCACGCTTATTTGTGCTTCCAAGGAAAAACTGTGCTTTCCGTCGACGATAATTCATCTCATTCACATTGTCCATGTCTGACAAGTTGGAAGACTGAAGGATATCATAGACTTCAGAAGCTAAAAGTTTAGTCTCTCCTGGTGTAGTGGTCCTTAAAAAAAAGGGTAAGATTTGTAAGTATTTTTACATTAGAACTCCAAGCAGCTGTTGATTATATCCTTGTAACTGGAACGCTCCCTGTCCTACAGTCAAGATACAGCAAAAATGTTGAGAGGAGAGCAGAAATTAGGTAAAACTGTGTTCTTTCCCCTACTCCAACTTTTATGTTGATCTGTTAATTCCAAGACCATTATAAACAACTCTGTTTTCAAACAACGTGAATACAGTTTACATCAGTTTGACAACTAGAAACCAAACATGGCAGTAGAAGGTCAGTGCATCTGGTTACTTTGTCTTGAGCTTTATTTTATTTTTTTAAAACAAAAATTCTCCAGTTGCCTTCTGACATGTTTTGTTTTCCACTTTCCTTGCTACCTCATAAAAATAATTTCTCTGTAGAACTGTAATCTTTCCAAATGTTTTCTTCTCCAAATTTACCAAGCAGCAACAGCACAGAAGAAATACAAGTTTTCTTGAAGAATCCAAAGGTTATTTCTGATTAGATTAAAATTTATAGCATGAACTATAGGATAGCATTTTTTTAAGGTAGAAAAAAATGTAGATAATAGGCCAAATATATATTAAATTCTTATGATTAATTAAAACTAATTTTAATAAGGTACTAATATAAATCTGTTGTCCAAATTCAGCTCTGTTTTAATTATGCCAGTGATTTAAAGCTTTGCACAGAAACGAAATTATTACCACATCAACTTGCAATTAATCTTAAAATGATGAATGACAGCTTTGCTGCTTTGTTTAGCAAACACTAAGTAAGTAACAAGTACCTTTAGATTTATTTTTTTCCATTTGACTTCCCTAATTACCAGACATTAAACACATTTTCCATCCTACCATATGGACAAGAAAGAACACTGAAGTAAGCATGTTAGGAGTTCTTGGCTTGTGGGGATCTCAGCTAGCCTTTTTTTTTTTTTTCCTCTGCACCTTGTTTTGAACAGCACCCATTTGGAGAGGAAAATATGAGTTCTTGTGATAATTCAGTACATTAGTAGCATTCCAAGGGAAAAAAAAAGAAAAAAAAAAAGTGGTAATAAGCAAAACAATCAAGGCCTAGAAAAGGAAAGAATTTCAGCATATGTTCAATTTTAAATACATGCTTACGTTCTGCTTTCCTATACTGAAAAAAATGCTTATGTTACTTCACAGAAACAAGTGCTGAGAACTCACAAACATTTCAACTTCATCCTTCCATAATTCATTAGACAAAGTAATAGAACAGATGATAAAGCCATGCAAGCTGATGTCTTGAAGTAGTAATAAAATTAGCTTCTGCAAAAATGACATCAAGATACTAAGAAATCACCTGTTAGTTTTGGCAAATTCTTTCAACAACAATCTTGTCCATATCAAGTGATTTACAATAGAGGACTTTTATTTTTTTGGTAAGTTTAAATTCAGCTCACTAAGCACACTGTTGAGAAAGTCATTACCCCATCTACAGCACCCACTATGCTGTTCACAAGTTTAAAAAAAGCAGAAAGACAAATGAGAAATAAAGTATACTTGATATTTGCCATTTTATATATATACACACACACCTACACAAAAGAGAGTTTAAAGTTGTCAATATGTCAGCAAATATAAGATATTTAAAGGACTAAAAGTAAAAAATCAACAGTGATTTTCATACACATTTTGTTCTCCCAACATTAGTTGGCACAGTTTTTGGAAAACTAATGACCTTATATTAACTGTGCTGTTGAAACAACCTGTTCATTTGAAAACACAAATGTAAATTTGTTCTTATTTGATACAGTTATTCTAAAGTCTTCCTAAAACAAGTCTATACGGGTCAATGTTCTGTGTTCACACACACACTCTCTCTCTTAAACAAGCTACTCAGATCATTTCCTGTATTTTTCCAAACAGAGGATTACTATTACCTACCACTAAGTTACAGATGATAACTGTAGTTACCACTACACATTAAAAAAAAGCCTAAACGCAAGACTTCAGTCTTACATAAAGAGAATCTGTAATAAGCAACTGATTGTGTAATAAAAAGCAGCAAGAAACTTAAGACGCTACACTACAAGGGTAAGAACAATGGATGTCATGTAAGAATATCAGATTGCAAAACAATCCCCAATAAAGGTATACACCAGTTTTATTCTGCAGAAATAAAATACTACACTTGCAGCAACTCACTTGAAAACAAAGATGCTCAAAATTCCTGACAAAACCCTCTACAGTTTTTAGTGCACTGGTAAAATGAGTGAATACAAGTTTTGCATCAACCTCTTATTCTTTTCATTAAAGCAATTCATACAACAGCTATAAAAAGAATGGAAACCATAACATCACACTAGACAAAAGGAATTTTTTTATGATGGCAGTAAACACTGGAACAGGTTGCCCATAGAGGTGGTAGTTGCCTCATCCCTGGAAATGTTCAAGGATTTTGGACAGAGCTCTGATTGACTTGAAGACATCTCTGCTCATTGCAGAGGGGTTGGACTAGACAACCCCTACAGATCCCATGGTGGTTCATATTCTATGATAATGCTATCACCTTTAAAGAAAAAAAGAAAAAAAAAAAAAAAAAAATCTATCTGGAAGTCACTATAATACACCCTCCCCATTGCAAAACCACGGTGACATTCAATGCTGACTCTGTTTCTTTATACACTATATTGGTAATAAAAAGATAAACACAATGAAACTATATAAAAAATTAAACCATAAAAACATAAGGATAACACATAGGCTGAGGTTTTATTGCCCAAAATGAGAAAATGCAACTTTAAAAGAAAAGGGCATGGACACGGGCCCTCCCAGCACCTGTGCGTCAGGAGTTTCAGACACCACTGCCCAGAGCTGTCTGACCCAGCCTCCTGCCATCATCAGAGCAGCACAAGGGAACTCTTGCACATCTTTCTCCCACTCCCATTCTCACTCCAGAATAGCACTTTATTCACCCCTGAAGGTGCAAGTACATACTATAAAGTCAGTATTCAGTTAGAGATTGTTTGAGAACAATCAATCACTGGAACAACCTCACCAGGGACATGGCAGAGTTCCCACCACTGGAGGTTTTCAGGATACAATTGGACAGGACGTGAGAGAGTCTCACCTAGGTTCCCTTTCCTAGGAAAGGCTGAAGTAGATGATCTTTTGAGGTCACTTCCAACCTGGGCTGTTCTGTGATTCTGTGACTAATGTTCTCCTACCCTGCTAGGGAAATGGTAGTATCTAGTTAGAGCAAAGTTGGCAAGAGTTGGTTACCATCTCTTTCAGAGGCGGTAACATCTTACATCACTTCAGCAACATTCAGAAGATGCCTGTCAGAGACCCAACCCTTTAGTTTTCACTGTCTTCTTGAATTCCTGTCATCCTAGATTGCTGCCTGTCCTTCCATCACGTTCACCCAAGGCTGGCTGTAAAAGTAATATGAACACAGAATCCAAGTGACATGTGCTGTATCTGTCAGAAGAGGATACAAGAAATAGTTCTCATTTGCTTCACAATTAAAAATAACTTTGTAAACGTGGTCCAAGTGCTGCAGGGGTTTTATTAACATAAGACTTTTTTTAAAGTTTTAGCTAAAGTTAAAGGACCCCAAAACCTACTGACTACAACTCCAAAGATGCAGGTGATGTAGGTTGAGTATGGATGCTTGGAAAGAATGCGTAAGCAGCATTTAGCATTATGCTGTACAACCAGTGTGTGACTTAAGTATACACAGAGCATTGTACATGATAATACTGAAGGGCCCAACAATCTTCCCAGCATTGCTGCATCTGATGCAAAGGTAACACAGAAACTTAGTTTCTCCCTTTAGAAGAAGCACAAAGTCTGAGAAGGACTAATGATTTTCCCCATTTAGAGAAGGACAAGACAAATATATTCATTAATATATATATACGGGGGGTGTAAAAGATCACCTTATCCTTTCTAAAGCAACTATGCATCTTTTTTAAAATAAACACATGCACATACATGTACATTACAGACACACTCCTGTATCAGAGGAAACAGATGCAACCATAACCCTGCTCAAAGTACAGCAGACCCTGTGCACAAGCACAGAAACTATTACAAATGCATTTCCTTGGTGGCACACATTGTCCTCTCTAGACACATTAGCCAAACAGTAACAAATATACTGTAACAGCTTTCATTAGAGTGTTCCTACTGACTTTATAACCTTGAGACAGGAGGTTTTCAAATAAAAAAAGGAAATTTTTCTTTACCCAAGACTCAATTACATCCCAGATTCTATCAAAACAAGATTTGCATCATTTAATTCCAAAAGTCTCACTTCCACACTGATTCTGTTTTTGGATGTACTTGCTCAGTTTGTCCAGTACCAAGAATAAGATGACAAAGTAATTACCCATCCATGAAATTTCAAGGCTCTTGATAATCTTTGAACCCCTAGGAAGGTGATGAAACAAATCTGGAAACTGTTTCTTCCAAATACGTAAAGGACAAGAAGGCAACCAGGAAGGGTGAGCCTGGATTCACAAAGAGGAAGTCATGTGTGACCATCCTGAGAGACTTCACAATGAAGTGACTGGCTTCACTGGGACGGGACAGCAAATGGATACTGTCTTTTGACATGGTCTCCTACACAATCCTCAGAGAAAAGCTGATGAAGAATGGACTGGCTGAACAGATTGCAAAGGGGACTGAAAACAGTCTAAATAGCCAGACCCAGAAGGTGGTGATCAAGGCCATGAAATCCAGCTGGAAGTCAATATTTAGCAATGTACATCATGGGTTAATACCAGGTCCGATTCTGTTCAATATCTTCATTAACAATCTCAACGACAGGGCAGAGTGGACCCTTAGCAAGTCTGCAGATGACACAAAACAGGCTGATATGCTAGACGGTTGTGCCAAAGGGACCTCAACAGACTGGAAAAATAGGTTGACAGGAACCTCATTAAGTCCAACAAGGGAAAGTCCAATAAGGTGCAAAGTTCTGCACCTGGGGAAGGAACAGCCCCAGGCACCAGCTCAATCCAGGCACAATCTCAGGATGACTATATGGAAAGCAGCTTTGCAAAGAACCTGGCAGCCCTGGTGGACATGAAGTCCAACATTAGCCAGCAACATGCCCTTGCAGCAAAGAAGGCTACTGGTATCCCGGGCTGCACTAGGAAGAGTGCTGCCAGCAGGTGGAGGGAGGTGATCCTGCCCCTTTAGTCAGCATTGTGAGGCCTCATCTGGAGTGCTGTGCCCAGCTCTGGGCTCCCCAGTACACAAGATATACGAACATGCTGCAGAGTCCAACAAAGGGTCAAGAACATGATTAAGGGGCTGATGAAAGAGGGGTGAGAGCTGGGCTGGGATTGTTCAGCCTAGAGAAGGCTCAGGGGAGATCTTATCAATGTATATAACTACCCGAAGAGAAGGTGCAAAAAGGACAGAGCCAGGCTGTTTTCAGCAGTGCCCAGTGCCAGGAATAGAGGCAGTGGCACAAACTGAAAAATCAGAAAATACTTTTTCACTGTGAAGGTGACTAAGCACTGACAGAAGCTGTCCATGACAGAAGCTGTCAAGACAGGTTGCAGAGTTTACAGGTCTTGGAGATATTCAAAAGCTGCCTGGACATGGTTTTGAGCATGTGGTTTAGGTGACCGCCTGAGTAGAGAGTTGGCCCAGATGACCTGTAGAGGTCCTTTCCAACTTCAACACCTCTGTGAGTCTGTGAACACATACTGAGAAGTCATTCAGTAAATTCATAGAGCAATGTACATGGAACACATCTATTTTTACCTACTGAGGGATATCTAATTTTTCAGGTTAAAAGTATTTTAGGAGATAGGCTTTTATGTAAAGCAAAAATTTATTTAATTTTCCTGGCAACTATTTTCCTTACACAGTCTCTTCCAAAGAGTTCTGCATGACAGCTTACATAACTCTTAGTGCATCTGATAATTAGAAAGACCGATTTCAGAAATTTCCTGCTCCCATATTTAGGACTGATCAGTCCTAAACTGTTTTATCTTAAGGCAACATGAACTAAAGGCAAGACTAAATGCAAAAAGGCTTCTCAAGGTCATTAAAACTTGTCAATTGGCATTCCAAATGTTTTCACCTTCACAGAATCCTCATAGAATGGTTTGGGTTGGAAGGAGGCCTTGAAAACATCTAGTTACAACCCCACTGCTGTGGGCAGGGACATCTTCAACTAGACCAGGTAGTTCAGAGCCCCGTCCAACCTGGCCTTGAACACCTCCAGGGATGGGGCAGCCTGTTCTACCTTAGCTTATAGCAAGTTCATATTACACACAATCATGAAGGAAAAGCTATTTGAGATTATTACACCTAATAATAACAATTTAGAAACTTTTAATACAAAACTCAAAACCCCAGTAATTCACTGGTTCAAACATGACATTTGATTTTAGCAAAACACTGCTCCCAGTCTTCTCTCTCAAAATATATGATTTCTTTGTTGTTCTACTTAGCACAATAATTGTATTGAGTAAATTTAGTATAAAGCCAAAAATGAGATCACACAGGCATACCAAAGAAATACTTTAATCTCAAGTAATTTCACAACATAGACCAAAATGTCAATATATACAAGCTTACTCAGGAATTTACATCTTTACTCTCTTAACCAAATCTAATGTAGTTCAAGAGTTTAATTTGTAATCTAGGGACCAATCTCAGCCTTGTGCCAAAGGATTCTTTTTTCCCAGGGTTGCTCAGGAATAAGAGATCCAAAGAAGACCATTCTCAACTTGTAGTTCTAGAATGGAGCATCACTTACAACTCAATGTTGACCTGTCAGTCTGTCCTCTGCAGGGCCAAGAGCTGGACTCAATGATCTTTGTGGTCCCTTCTAACTCAGGATATTCTGTGATTCTCAGGATACTCCAAGAAGTGCTACTGCAAAAGGCTGAGAAATCTCTGTGAGAAGAGGGCAACCAGAGGTAGACTCTTTGTGTCACAGAACTCACTCCCAGAACTCTGTTAAGATCCAAGCAAGAAAAATGATATACAGGAATAGTACATTTGCAGTACACCACTTATGTAATAGACAGTTTCACATACGAAGTGTCTGTACTATATATTTTCAGCAGGCATGGCCCCATAAGTGAGGGGGCATGACACACAGCCTTACAATTCATGGAGAAAGCCTGTAGTACAGATCTCAACCTTTTAAAGTCAATTCAGGTAAAATTTCTTCTATTGACAGCTCCAGGATTTTACATAGTAATGGAAAGTAGTACCTTAAAGCACAGATCTTTCAAAGGATTCCACTACACAATACAGTCTAACAAATATGAAGAGTTTGAAGAAGAAAAATGTCTTCATTATCTAAGTTAAGGCTCCAATAATTGGCAAGACCTCAGCTGAACCCCATCCTAGAAAACCTACTCATAAATGAAAAGTAAAAACAACACTCAGATTTAACTTAGTCTGTCACAGAAAAATCCTGCATCACTGAATGTAACAAAGGACCAAATGCATCACTTTTCTTAAACTACTAGTTTGAGAGACTCCATTTATAGAATGATCTAAGTGCCTTTCCAAAAAGTTTGAGAAAACTGATGATCACATAGAAGCAGATACTTTCACTTGATCCCAATCCTTCTCATACATGTGAATTCTGCCCTATCTGGTAAGCAGTCTACAACTTCCTCCTGACAGGAAGTGGGGGGCAGGCACTGATCTCTTCTCTGTGGTGACCAGTGACAGGACCCAAGGGAATGGCCTGAAGTTGTGTCAGGGGAGGTTTAGGTGGGATATTAGAGAAAGGTTCTTCACCCAGAGGGTGATTGGGCACTGGAACAGGCTCCCCAGGGAAATGTTAAAGCACCAAATCTGAGAGTTCAAGAAGAGTTTGGACAATACTTTCAGGCACATGGTGTGACTCTTGGGGATGGTCCTGTGCAGGGCCAGGAGTTGGACTCGATGATCCTTGTGGGTCCCTTCCAACTCAGCACATTCTAGGATTCTGTAATATTTTTCCCTAGCATCTTAAGTAGTGATATTTTCAACCATCATTTTATTTCCATAATGAACTTCATTCACTGCAATAAATGTAGTATCCCATATGACAAAAAAAGCATAAGTAAGAATTTCATGGATTGGCTTCAATTCTATCTAAATACATTGTTGAGCAGATGTATGTGAATTATAACACTTCAAGCATATACATAGTAGAGAGTTATATAATTATGGTTATAAATGGCTAACAAATGGATATTAAACCAACTATGCATTAAGACCACTGATGTATTTGTTTCCAGGTGACCAATTTCTTTTGGAGCCCATTCTTCCTCTAATTAAAGACAGGAATTGGTCTCCAGCAACAACTAAAGGGAGCAGTAAGCTGCAAAGAGTTGCTACATTCTGTAAGGGGTAGGAAACCACTAATCCTTTATTTTAGAAGTAAGACACAGTGATTGACGTGGTTTTGATAAAAATGTTAAGCATGAATGACAAGCCTAAAGAAAGAGCATGGTATTAGAGAAAAAGCAATCTGTTTCAAGACAGTTATCCGATCTAGCTGTTTTCCTGGCTGTTCTGATCCAGTGCCAGGGCAAAATTCTTTCTTACCTCCAACAATGCTGCTCTTTCTTGTGAGCTTTTAGTGCATCCCATCATACAGTGGGATCACTCACAAGCATGGCTGCTTCCCTGACTCATTCCAGGCAATGGGCACACCATTTGAAAACAACTTGAAGAGCCCCATTACTTCAGTGCACACCTTCTCAGATTCCCTGTACAGTGCTATTACCATGCCACACTTTACAGTACACATCAGTTCCCTCCAGCCCCAAAACACAAAGACCAGACAATATTATAGTGCAGCTGACAAACATGATCATCACCTGCTTTCTTAAAAGAAAGAAGTTAAAATCCTAAAGCATACAAGCAGTAGGATCCTTCTGTTGGCCAACAACAATATATCAAGCATAGTAGTGGGTTAATAACAGGAAAAACAATTCATATGTGTAGAACAGGAAAAACAAGAGAACCTGTAGGACTGGGCAAGTTTTAAGTGACAGAATAAGCAGCAGCACATGGAACTCCAAACCCCAAGACCAAGCAGGTGGACTGCTCAATGGACCTATATACAGCCTGAGTGCAGTTGTTACAAGTGACTGCACTCCAGTGGTATCAACTGTGAGCTCCAGGGCTGTCACACCACAGAAACAAGGCAAGGTCAGGCAGATTTTCCTAGAATGCTCTCTAGAACTGTAAGATGCCTGGCCCTTGGCAAGTCTTCCGGACTCTACTCACACTACTGGCTGACCAGGAGACACTAAACTGAAAAGCTCATAATGGCACAAAGAAACCTGACGTTTAGTATAAAATCAACCTTATGACAAGACATACCTCACTGAAATTAGGAGTGAGGGCTGGATTCCCAGTGCCACTTACAGCTCAATTTCCATTATATGCCTACTGACCCTGAAAATGTACAAAAACTGCATGTAAATGCTGAGATGTTCTGAAGACTGCTGAAAACAAAAAAACCTGAGCCTAAATATTAAATATGAGTTGTATATATGAGTAAAGTCACAGTACAGTCCCACTGACTGCTGTAAAATCAGTGACTGTGATACAGTCTTAAACATTTGGCAAATGGAGTAATTATCATACTTAGAACATTTTCCTGATTAATTCCATTGTCCTCTGATCACAAGAAAAGAAGGAACTTTCAAGAGTAGGATAACAAATTTGAACATACGCCATATGCTTAACCCAGCCATTCATCCAATTTTGTTTAACTCTTGCTATTTATACACTAAATGGAAAATCAACTTTTAATCTTCCACAGCTTGGTATCTACCATATGGACATACTCTCCATCTACAAAGAAAAAAAAAAAAAATCAGGGCCTGTTACTCAACTAAACTCAAAAGGCTTCATAGTAGCATTTGCTAGACAAGAGTCTGCATAACAGACACAAACTCCATACTGCATTTCACAGTAGCTAATTCTAACATCTTGCCTGCTAATGAACAGTAATAATTTCATGGATTTATATGGCAGAAATCATGTTTATTATATGGCTTCAACAAATCACATCAGGGTTAAAAAAATAAAAATTCTTAAGGGTAACAACTGCCTCTGGTCCTTTACAGTGAAAGACTCAAGATGCTGTCATTAAAAAGCGAATCCTTCCCAGCAATCAGGTAGCAGTATCAGTAGTGCTGAGATTAGGCTTGGTACTGAAACATTTTACACACATCTTGAAGGAAGCCCAATATCACTTTTGTGTGTTATCAGCATGCTAACAGCATTAAGTACATAATATAACAATAGATGATTATACTACATAATTATCTGGAAAACCCACTTATATTTTAAAAAAATCCCCACCATTTATTTTAATTTTGAGAAGTATGCTACATCTGATTATTTCCCTGAAATTTACTGTAGAAAGTTAAAAAAAAACCCAAACCAAACCAACCAAACAAAATCCAAAACAAAGCCAAAACACACACACAAAAAAACCCAAACCAAAAAACGTTTGCAAGCTTCCAGAAAAAGGCTTCCCTAAACAAAACCTGTATGAATAATAAGAATCAAACTACAGCACCAAGCTGTCCCAGAGAAAAAAAATGCAGGGTTTTTTTTTATTTTTTAAGCAAGCCACTATTAGTGGCTTCACTTCTAGCTAAAGGATTGCGCCATGCAAAATAGTTTGAAGCATATACTAAGGTTTAAAACAACACATTGTGGGAACTTGATGATGTACTGTATAAATACAGAATGTGCTAATAATTTTAATTTGTTCCAAGTTATTAGATAGGACTTTCTATGTGCAAAATTCAATGGAAATCTTGCTGAAAGATATTGTAGTAGGTACTGCAAAACAAAGTATCAAAACACATTCCTGGATAGAAATACATCTAATTCAGAATAAGATATTCACTTTGCACTAGTTGTTCCAGCGTAAAATTCACTTTCTTCTGAAATAACAGCTCCATTCAGAAACTGCTAATGAAGACTGTTTCATATTAATTTTCCCTTTGTAGCATTTACTGCCTCTAATACCCATGTGAAACTATGTAGCTTCTAATCATACACCAGCACCTTACTATGTTTATCAATCAAGCAGTACTCAGAAAATAAAAAAAACAAAAATAGAAGGGTAATCCCATGGTTTATTAGAAAAAGAATCTGCGATTTTTTTGGAATTCTTACCATGGAGGTCAAAAAACCAGGGACAAACATCATCTGTGGATAAACTCACTGTAAACCAAATACAGACACATGACACTAGCAAGGAAAGATGAGAAACTTCACAGTGTTATTTATCAACTTCCCTTTCATAAATAAACATCTCCAGCCTACAATATACTCAATCCACATTTGCACTAATATTAAATATTCACAACAGAACTTGCTACTTCAATGCTTCTTAATCCTTAATTTTTGTAAGCTGTCAGCAAAAGTCAGTATATGGAAGAACCTACCTAAGCACTGTTCTTGTAAATTCAATAGTAACCAATGAAGGTCACTGTATTCCTAAAATGCATTCGACACCAGCTGACAATGAGGTTTATCGAGTGTTAAAGACATCCTGTGTTGCCATTCTAATCCTGACTCTTCTGCCAATCCACTTAAATCTCTCCCCTTCCACCTCAGTACAGAATCCCACCACAAAAAGAAATGACAGCTGCTTTTTGGCACACCATGTCAGGTGGATCTTGAGTCACTAAATTCAGCATTACAGTATTTTTTCCCTACCCTACAGTCAGCAGTTATTTAAATATTAATTTAGATTCTATTATTTTTAACATATCATAACATTGTGTCTCACCCGGTAAACCACTTCAGTTTTAATAATCATTTCTCAGAGCTCCATATTTGTTTTAATATAAGGTCTGCAGAAAAAACAGGAAGTAAAAACACCTTAAACTTATACTGCTTTCTAAAATACTTAACTCCCTACTCAGTCAATTTCTAAACAAAGAAGAAACTGGCTAAGACATTGAGCACAAAACACTTTCAAACAGACGTATTTTTATTGAATTTATTTTCTATTTAACACACTTTTTTCAATGTTTCAAAGTTCTTCAATTTTTTTATTCCGCAATACTCATCACAATATTTCTTGCCTACAATGAAAAGCAACTAGTTAATTTTTAACTTCTCAACTGATTTTTTCCCCATTTAAATAGAAAGCATTCAAAGCAATTATGATTGTGGCCCTCTGTCTGTCAGAAAAGCAACATCAGAATAATGCCTATTCACTCAGTAACAGGTACTAAAAATTCTTTTCCAGGTTTCGGAACCTATGATTTGGTAAACTGGCTTTTCAATATTGTAAATAAATCACCACTGTAGAACTTAGGCACTTTCATGCTTAAGTAACTACTTGCACTGCTTGTCATAATCTTAAACCAGCCACTGTAAGCCAGCTGAAGTCCATGATTTTGAAGAACTTGCAGGTATTCTCTAAATCGTATGTTACATAAAAATACTGCATTAATGACTACTTACTTTGTTACCTCACTGTTTGTCAACTACTTTACTTGAAATTTTTGAAATGCCAAGAAAATGAAATATATACCAAAGTAAAGGGACCAGAGAAATTGCTGAAATGCAGGCACTGCAGTGTCAGAGAAAGGTCTGCATTAACTGCGAGTGCTGCACAGAAACCAGTAACAAAAGTTCTGCTGTTCCATGGAGTGTGCAAATGCATGGAAGTAGCACACTTAAAGCTGCACTGGTTGAACTAGAATTGTACTGAACTGGTATACTGAAAAGTCTATGGATGCATAGTACCCAGATTAAATTGATGCAGATGTCAGATGATGAAAAGCTGCACAACCGACAGTCCTGATACAGATGCCAGACAACAAGTGGAAAGTTTTAAGGTAAAAGTAAGCAAAAAGTGGAACTAAACTGCATATCTGACTGCAGTGAAAAACACTGTGATGGGGATTACACACTCGTGACAGAGAAAAGTAATAATACAAACACACAAAATCCAAAACTACAAGTTAACAAACACCTAATTGTTGAGTACAGAAACAATATTGATCATATAGAGCTCACTAAGCAAGTAAGTTGCATGCAAGTAGAAATGATGATTGTGGAAGGTCTCTGACTACAGAGAGGTCCTGAGATAAACAAGCAAAAAAACCCCCAACAACTCCTTCCCACCCCTGCCCCCCAAACATCAAGAGTAAATCTTGGAATGTGTCTGTGCCCTACATTTGGTCACGATTTCCTAATTTTCACAGTGACCAATTCTACACATGCAAACAAAACCAGTAAGCACATCCTAAATTGCACCTCTCGTAATAAATCTTTAGAACAGTTATTTATAAGACTGCTAATTTCTATTAACATCTGCAAAATATAAACCCATGGTAGTATTATTTCAACATGTAAATTACCAGCTACATTTGAATTGTGGACAATCCAGTCTTGGGCTACTCATAAAAATGACATCCATCTTTCCAAGCCTTTAAGCCTTATTTACTTAGCACACAACAACCGTAAGATTCTCCTAGAGAGCCTATTAGACCATGACTGAAGTGCAGGTTAACACCAATAGTGTAACACTAGGATTTTGCACCATTTCATTAGGTAATGCTTTTTGTGTTTTATTTATTGTTACCATTTGCCCCTGTGCCTCCACCTCTGTGTTGACTTCCTATATTGTTCATAACGCTAAAATATACTACAGGATATAGACAAAATACAACTAATACACAAAAAAAAAGGCCTTGAAACATGTTAAAACCAACTGCTGAACCATGATTAAGTCTGAACTCTTGTTAGTCTGCCATGACACACAAACAAAAAGAACAGGAAGTTTTACATGCCTAAGTGACTAAAGCAGCCCACAACATTGAATCCTCTCTCCTGTCCCTTCACTCCTTCCTAGACAGAATCTCTTCCAAATACCAGGAGGCTGTCTGACAGACAAAAGGAGCTTTCAGTCACTTAGAACAAATAACATGGTATATTTAAAGAGGGCATACTGATATCTCCGACATTTCCTAATACTGCACTGCTTTGGGGTTTTTGTTTGTTTGGGTGTTTGGATTTTTTTTTTTTTGGGGGGGGGGGGGGGTGGTGTTTTCTCAAAAATAACTTCCAGAAACCATCTATTTCCAAAAGTTGTAAGATTTAGAAAATATACAATAAAATTTTCTTCGAAGAAACTAGGGGTATCAAAGGGATAGGGGGATATTAAGCTACTTTGCCTAACAATGCTGAATAAAACAGCCTGGAGGCATCCTCCTGCCGTGACCATCTATTATTAACAAGCACACTGCTACAACACTGAATAAACACACAGAGCCTCACAGCCTGAGGAGATGCACCAGCAACCAGCGGTGTCATTTTCTAGAAGCACTTACCTTATAGCAGACAAAACATAACAAAGTGGGTAAAACAAGGAGGCTTGGGAAAGTAACAGGAAAGGAAAGGCCTGCCGGGAAAGTTAACACGGAACATACAGAGATGTGTTACTATTGTTCCAGATGATACTGCAATTTGTAAATAATTTCTAAAACCAAAGTTCTTGGAACCGCTTGCTGACATGAATCTTTAAGACCTAGGATAACCATATTTTTCTCCAAACATACAATTTTTCAGTGCAGAATCACAAGTATGGTAGAGTTCAAAAACAATCATGCAACCGAATCACGCTTCCCATTACCCAATCTCAACTATTTCTCAATTTTGATGTGTTAAAATGAACTCACATACCAAGGACTACAAAACCAACTTGACTAAGTGATTCAAGTATAGAAAAATAAAATCTCTACAGCCTACAAAAAGCTATTTCCTCCTCTTTTGCAGATCAGAATTTAGGTATTCCAATTAATAGCATAAATGCATTAAATGTGAAAAGTTCACAGAATTTTTTTTAGCTGTAGTTTCTCATAAAGTATTATCTTGAAGCTAGTTATATGGCAACATCCCTTTCATCATCAGATATCCCTTTAAATACATAGTTTGCTTACTTGCTAATTAATATATGGCCTTTTGCCCTGTCTTTCCCCAACCATTCCTCCTTTCTCACAAAGGAGAGAAAGTAGTATGTCACACAACAAAAATTATAAAGTTATTGTGATGCTATACCCTTACTATTTAAATTTCAGCAAACAATTCCTGAAACATTAGGCTTTTGCCTTTTTTTGTTAGACATCATAAATTTAAACTTTGCTGGTTTCAACGAATAATTAAATTTTCAAAAAGTGCAGGTAATTCAGACTACCAAAAATTAAAATTGAGTAAGAAGTCAGCAATTACAGACTGCATGTATTTTACCAGATCTGCAAGGGACTCTAATTAAACACATATTAATTGCCCTAATCTTCTTAGGCAAGTAATAAATTGGAAGAGCTGATTAATGCACTGGATTTAGTTCAGCTTGTTAAATCTGACACCCTGGCAAAGGAAGACTATCTTGAAAAGCTCTTTTAGCTAAGTAATTGGAATTTTACTCTCAGTAATTTGCTGTTCCATAATAAGAGCTATTTAGTATATTGACTCTTCATCAGTGTTTTTTTTAAATACATTCTAGTTATATTTAAACAGTACCATTATGCTGCTCATAAAGATTATGAAAAATTATGAACTTTGACCTTTACTGTCCATCAAAAGTCACTTTCACTCTGAACACAAATTAGTATCTTTCCTTGTAGGCTATAAATCCTAATTAATTTTAATTCTAGAAGCTGCTAGCAACATTTTAGGAAGTCCATACGGACACATTAAGTCCTCTATACAATTCATAAAGCCAGCAACTAAAACAGTTTTCAATATTAAATAACTGCTGATGACGGCTGGAATGCAATGAAACACCATTATCCAACGAGCTTCAATTTTTTTCTCTCCTTTTTACCTGTTTACACAAACACTTCTGCACACACACTTACTGGTACTCAGTCACCTGACAAGGAAGCGAAACATTTTTGAAATAGCCATAAAGCAGTATCAGCCAGTAAAAAAAAATACAAATAGAGAAGTTTGGAAACTTGCAGGTGGGAATTTTAAAAGTCTGATTTCTCTCCAACACAGTTGCTTACTCCTAGATTGTAACATGGAAAGATGCATGAAATTTTACTTACAAATAAGCAGATGTAGACTAACAGAAGAAAAAATCTCCCCTGCTAAGGAAAAAAGCAGGAAGTATGGAACAGGCCATCAGAAACTTTCATATTTGAAAAATGATTTGAAGTATTCCACAAAACTTGAACAGCTTTTCATATGTCCTAGAAACGTGGAAGTGTATGAAGCCTTTCATATGAAATATCTCAGAAAGTCATGTGTTCTAAATCAAGTTTGAAAAAAAGGTCCTAAATATAAATATATCTTGCTGCCTTCAAAGTTTTATTCTGTACTCCTCAGAGCTGACATTTCATATTTCTCCTCTAGAACCTGCAACCTCCAGTATCTACATTTAAGATCTGTTACTCTTCTGTTAGTAAAAAACAATGTTCATACATCTCAAAAATCAGTCACAGTGAACCTAAAACCTGTCCGTTGTTCCTTAGGTGAAGTGTAGTATCAACTAAGGAGTCAGCCAGACGTTCATTTCAAGCAGCAACATAATTTTCACTACTGAGCTATAACACTTATTATAAGCAAATACAAAAAAAAGTTGATCAGATAATACTAGAGAATGGGTAAGTCATGAAAGGAGATATTAGGGTACCTCAAAGAACTACTGTTAAACTTGGATGTCTCAAATATTTCCTACCCATTCTTCATGATGCAGTACGATTTACTGCTTATCGCTGAGGTCCCCAGCACAGGAAGGACACTGACCTGTTAGAGCAGGTCCAGAGGAAGGCACTATGATAATTAGAGGGATGGAGCACCTCTCCTACAGGGAAAGGTTGAGAGAATTGGGTTTGTTCAGCTTGGAGGAGGCTCTGGGGTGACCTAATTGCGTCCTTCCAGTACCTAAAGAAAGCCTCCAAGGAAGATGGAGAGAGACTATTTGCAAGACCATGTAGTGACAGGACAAGGGGCAACGGTTTCAAACGAAAAGAGAGTAGGTTTAGATTGGCTATTAGGGAAAAATTCTTTACTGTGAGGGTGGGGAGACACTAGGACAGGTTGCCCAGAGGAACTGTGGATCCTCCATCCCTGGAAGTGTTCAAGGCCAGGTTGGATGGGGCTCTGAGCAACTTGGTCTAGTGGAAGGTGTCCCTGCCCATGGCATGGAACTACTTGATCTTTTAGGTCCCTTCCAACCCAGGCCGTTCCATGAACGGATAAACAGCTGGCACTCAATTTCAACTCTCATCCTCAGTAGTCTTATGAAGGAAACAGTACTTTACCTTCATGATTATGAGTTTAGTAAGTGCTATATTCTTTTTCGATTGGCTATTACTTACAACAAAAGGGTTTGGGCCTGTTCCTGAGGCTCCCATGTACTATCACAAGAAGTCATCAATAGCAAATCAATTTCAACTACTTTCCAGTTGATGGCATTGACCATTTAAAGATCTGTTAGACTCATTAGCTAGGTAGGTTATGACAAAAAATTCCACACCTGAACTTGAGGTCTCCAATACAAAAATCTTCAAGGGTTATAAAGACATATATGATGAGAAAAGCCTTCATATGTCAGGATTTGCATCACTGAAAGCAAAGGAGAACTGGAATTTTAAACAAACTCAACTTCCTAAGACAGTGTCAGTTTAGCACTGCCAAACATCAACTTAAGTCTGAACTATGACAAATACTCAGCTTGTGACTTGCCTTTTGGTCCAAAAGATGCTGAGTTCGGCCTCGCTTGAGAGAACCAAGCAATAACTGGAAAAGCAGAATTCTGACAGAAGTCAGTTTTGGTTTTTTTACAACTTGTTACATTTTTGTAACACATCATAAAAAACCAAAAATCTAAATCCCAAATTAAATTCTGGAAATAATAAAAATATTTTAGATAAAGTGACGAGCCAAACGCACAGATTCTGGAAGTAAAAGGGAATACACAACATGAAGCCATTAAGATACTTACTAATGTTTAGTTTCAGTTCAGACAATATAATCTTTTGGTAAACTGAAATCATGTTAAATGCTAAAACCTACATTTTGTAAAGCAAATCTAAGAATGTAGAGACCTAGTTTCTCCCCTACAGACTTTGTAACAAAACAAACCACAACCCCAAACCTTTGGTTTTTTGTGACAAAAATCATTTTACATCTATCTTCCAGGCACTTTTCAACCATCTTTCTCCATATTTATGCAGGCAATACAAAACTTAACTTCAGCATTTCCTGTCAACATTAAAACCTAAAATCCTGACAAGCACATGACAAAGTCTTGTATTTGAAGATGCTATGTATTTAAATTTTCATGATATCACACTTTCCAAATGTTACAAGCATACAAATCAAACGTATGTTCTTACTCTTGCCAAAGAGCTTTCTAGGAAAAAAAAAAAAAAGAACACCTACAAGGTTTCCAGTTTTTATTGACTTCTCTCTCCTTCCCTACACATTTCTGAACTTCACGTTCTTTTGACCCTTGAAATTGAAACCTAGAAAAAAAACGTTGAAGAGATTTCCATAAAATTTTTCAATGTTTCCCAAGTAATATTTGTAAGCTGCAGAGACTGATAATGAACTAGCATTCCCCTCTCAACAACTTCTTCAGGATGTCTCTGAGCTCTAAATAGACATATAATCTATACTAAAAGCTCTTCTGAAATACATGCTTCTGCTATTACCTAAACATTTCAGGTCTTATTATAACAGTAGAAAGAAAAGACTTCTCTATATTTTACCTTAATTATGCTTGTCCTTAAAAAAAAAAAAGGTGAAATTGTAAGACTTAAATTTTATTTTTCCCCCATACATCATATTCAAGACACCTATCATTTTAAAAAGGTATAATTATTACATCATTCAAAAAATTTTGGCAAATCTTCTGAATTTTAGTCATTTTGGTCATTGTTCTTCTTAAGATTTTTTTTTCAAGTCTTTGTGTTTTGGGTAACTGGTGAATAACAAGATATTTGGGCATAATTCAGAATACCATGCCAATATACAATCTTCTTAGTTTCAGCAGTTACTTAATGAAGTAAAGTAAGGTAAACAGTTGTAATATTTCCCAGATCACGTATCAGACAGGACTTGTGTACAGACCAGAATCTTCCCTCCAGTTTTCCAAGTTCACACATACAGAGAGATAGTGTCAGACAGAGATACAACAATAATCCTTCAATATCTAATAACAAGAATACTGAATCCTGGGCTGCATCAAAAGGAGTGTAGCCAGCAGGTCAAAGGAGGTTATTCTCCCCCTCTATTCTGCTCTTGTGAGACCCCACCTGGGGTACAGCAAACAGTTCTGGTGTCCCCAACATAAGGAGCACACAGAACTGCTTGGAGCAAGCCCAGAGGAGGGCCATGAAGTTGGTAAGAGGACTGGAGCACCTCCCCTACAAAGACAGGCTGAGAAAGCTGGGGCTGTTCAGTCTGGAGAAGAGAAGGTTGCATGGAGACCTCTTAGCAACCTTCCAGTATCTGAAGGGGGCCTACAGGGAAGCAGGAGAGGGACTCTTCATCAGGAACTGCAGGTGATAGGACAAGGAGAAACAGATACAAATTGAAAGAGAGGGAATTTAGGTTAGATTAGGAAGAAATTCTTTACTGTGAAGGTGGTTAGACACTGGAACAGCTTGCCCAGGGAGGTTGTGAATGCTCACCCCCGACGCTGACAGTGTTCAAACCCAGCTGACACATTGTACAAAGATATCAGAGATTACAAACCATATCAGCTTCTACTGCACCTGCAAGATGCTTTCTCAACAGAGAGCTGCAGATACATTACGTTCAAAAATACATGGAAACAAATTCCCTTCCCAAAGGTTGGATTCAAAGAATAAATGTAGCAGATACCAAACAATTTCATTAAATGCACTACTGTAAGGCACCCTTTCACAATGATGAGAAGGATTATAAGAGAAACTAAAGGGAAGGGACAAAATTAGTTATCAATAACAAGGCAAAGACAACTCTTTTTTGCCAAATGACTTGCAAATTAAGATTGCTGGTAAGATTGTGGTCTGACTACTTTGAAATACTGTAAAATGAAAACAACTAATAGCTCACAGCCACATAATTTCAACAGGGAAGAATGAAATACTAGAAACACAGTCTACAAATTCATAGTCAAAGTTTCACTTAGCATCAGAACGTTACATTTATACTGTTTGGACCCAACAACCCATTGTAAACTTACTTTTGTATTACATTCTGTAAGCTGAGCATCATACCCAATTCACTTTTCATCTTTTCTCTGTTGACACGGCACTCAGCCAAATAGCGGAGAGCCTAAAAGAAAAGAGGACCACAGCGAATCAGCAATACCTCCAGTATGTTATCAGTCATTTCTACTAGTGCACATCTGCAAAACATTCACAATGGCACTTCTAGTAAGAAGAGAAAGTTTTATCTACTGTGAACATTAAAAAATTATTTTGTTCTTATAAATACATAGAAAGCACAGAATATCTAATCTATGAGAAAAAACGCTGAGAGACTGGGTTTGCTCATACTGGCTGAGAGTCTAAGGGACAATCTAACAGCTGTCTACAGCTACACAAGAAGCCTTTACGAAGATGATCAAGCCCAACTTTCCTCTACAGCAGCAGACAATGCAACAGGGGGGAGCAGCCACAAAGTGTAGCTTGGGAAGTTTAAATCAGGTATTACAACAATCTTTTTTCCTCTGAAGCTAGTACAACACCGGAACAGATGACCTAGTGGAACTGCAGAATCAACGAGACAAAGCTACAACTGACCTGACTGAGTGCTGGTGACAGTCCCAATTCAAGCATGAAGCTGAAGTGAATGACTTCCAGAAGTCCCTTCCAACAAACATTTATGTGACTTGAGATCTAAAGTAATTTTTATACATGATGCTTCTAATATAATTTCCATCAATTCTGTTGGCTTCCCCAGTACCAGAAAACCCAGCACCACCAAGTCCCTACTGTCCACAGGAAGAGGGCTCCCACAAGTGTAAGCTTTTGAAGATTAATTGCAATATTCATCATACCATGAATAATCCATCAACTCCAAGAACAAGAATGCAAACAGCAGCAAGCTGCTTATCTTACCGTTACCTAAACTGGGTATTTACACTTATTTGTTGCCCAAAATTTTGTTTATTTGACTTTGAAGGTAGATTCTTTGCACAGTTTCACACTCCTGACCCCAGCTGGCACCTGTACATCTGTGTGATCCTCCTAACATAACACTCTCTTCCAGTTACAGTGTCAGTCCTTCTTTGCACAAAATATCTCTCTATGGTTTGTGCTGAAAAAGTTTTCTTAGAAGGAACTTCCAAAGGTGTTTTATTGATGCAGGTACAAGAACTGCACCTGCAAAATCCTGCAATTCACAAATATAAGGATTTATAAAACGGGTTTTGCGATAAGTTTAGAAGTGCACTGATCCTTTAAATATAGTCATATAATAGCTACGCTGCTCAGTAACTGCTTTAAAAATAACATGCTCCTTAATCCCTTCAGAAAGAGAGAACTAATCACCTGAGGTGGTTTTTTTCCAAGTCATCTTCAGCACATATTAGGTAAAATTCACAAGACCATTTTATTGCCTTTTGAGAAACTCTGGCTGCTGTCTGGCACGATAAAAACTTTAGAAGTGATTTTTGTTATTTCCTGATATGGATCAGTATCAATAGTTGCAGTCTATAAATGTTATATATGCATTTATTATCTTACTTTTCAACTATGGGAAAATTAATAAATAAATGATAGCTCTGAACTAACTTGTGTGCTATGAAATGTATCCTTAATGGTGGAACAAGTTTTTCATTTTTATTATTCTCTGGCAATTTAGTAAGGGTACAATCCAGCTGGACAAAGAAAAACCTATTCCCTTAACAGCTGATTTTTTTGAGTCAAAACACAGGCAGTCTCTTTTTCATCTGCTACATACTCTTATCACACAAATGTAACTTCCACTAAAATAACACCAAATACAAAGTCGTGACACCAGCTTAAGTGACCCAACTTTTCCACATAAGGAAGTCTCTATTCCTCATGCCCGCCATGGGACATACAAAGGTCTCAGTCTTCCAAGAATTGAGATCATTTATACTTATTAAATCCAGTATACTGAAAGCACAGGGAAGGTTACTGTTATTAGCTTTGGCTCGACCTTTGATCAGCTAAACACATACCTATGTTACTTTTGAGGCTCACAAATAAGTTCATCATACTCAACAGGAAAATCTCCATACTTCAATATAAAACACACTCTTGTCAATTTTAATAACAAAAGGCATCTTTGATGGTTTAAAGTGAAATTTTAAGGTAGTTTCTTAACTTTAGAGTCCTGTTTTTTAAAATTTTAGTCCAAATTTAAGAAGAAAAGAAAGCAGTATTGCCCAGGTTACTTCTGATCTTTTTAATTTAAAACATTCAAAACTCTTAGCATTTGAAGTGTATGGTAAATAATTCCTGAAATCAAGATTAAACTACAGAAAATATATATCACTTCTTGATTAGATAGAAGAAAAGACAGAGTTGTAACTGCACAGGGGGAGGAAAACACCCTCCCTGAAAGATTCTATAACATATCAAAAAAGTTAAATAGGCAATTATTATGATTCATAGAGATTATTATAACTTCAGGTAGAGAAATCCCAGAATGGCATAATAAGAAATTGAAAATCAATGCTGTATATTCCTTTATAAGATATAAACTTGATGAAAGATCATTACATTTAATGATTCCCATCCAAATGGAAGCACCTTTTGACTAATGGGATGACTAGAAAAACAAAACACTTTTCAGAATAGAAAAATACAAAACATGAAACCTGAAAAGTTATCAGTGAAGATATTAAAGGCTACAGAATCTAAGCAGTTGAAGAACTCATGAACACAAGCAGTTTGAGTAGCAGACCAAAGCATGTTTTCACAGTAAACTGACCCATTTCTCCTTGCAGCCAGGGTCCTGGGATCTAGCACAGTCTCCTCTAAATCCCAATTCTTAATACACTCGAACTGTAGGTTATTCCTAAATGGAATAACCCAGCTGTCTCCCATTCTCGCTCAATGAGATGTCCTTACAACACAACTTGAGTACTATCTGGAGCTGTGAAACCACAATGAAAACTGCATTAGTCCTCATCACTCTGACAAAGCCAGTCTTTTTTGTGTAGAGTTACTTTTTGTAAGATGACCACAGACTGATTTCTGAATCTTATGCAGGCTGTGAGAATACACAGCCCAATGGAACAAAGGAAGGACAAAGAGTGAGACATTCAAACAAGATCTTCTTTTAAGAACACAACCTAAGGAAACCACACTGGAGAGAAAACCAATGCAACATATTCCCAAGTACAGTAAACTCAAAGTTCTCCTAATCAAGAACATTTTAATCTGACAAGTGCTACAGCAAGGCTAACCTAAAAAACAATTAGCAGGATACAGCTTTCCTGAATTATGGGACCTTATTCCTGAAAGCCAGAAGAATATCAGTCACTAAGGTAATTCCAAGAAGTCTATTAATATCTACTATGACAGCAACCCAAATGCAGAATAAAAAATTATGGTACAGAGATGTCTCAGCGACATAAAGAATAATGTTTACTTGCATGTAAAAGTCAGAGCTCTTTGTTCTTTCACATTATTTACAATTCAATGAGGACATAAAAATGGGGGGAGGGGCAGGAAGAGCACCACATAAATTTCAGTAACTTAAAATTTTGAAATAACTTCAAATAACTCAATTTTGACTTTTGTTTGTCTCGCTTTTAAGCAATAAATGCACTTTAAATTAGTATTCAGATTCAGGATAACAAACTGGGACTTCAGCGTTCATGATTTAGAATGAGAAGAAATAGACGAAAGCTGGAACAACCAATCAATAGATTTTGGGTTGGCTGGTTCTTTGAGTTTTGAGAGGGTTTCGTTTGGTTTTTAATACCATGAGGGTGGTCAAAGGCTGGAACAGGGTGCCAGAGAGTTTATGGAATCTCCATCCTTCAAGATATTCAAAATCAAACAGGCATAACCTTGAGCTGTGATTTTAGTGCACTTAATTTGGGCGTGGGATTGGACTACATCCCCTCTGGGGGTTGTTTCTAACTTAAATTACTCTATGATTTGGGGGTTTTTTTGTTTTTTTACACTCTAAATGTCAAATCACTGTGCATATTTACCAAGCTCCATGATTTCATCTCAAGAAAGACATTTAAGGGTCCTTACCTCCCTCCACACAAAAAGTGAAATAGCTGTATTAGGAAAAAATGCAAAGTGAATTAATATCTTGAAAAAAGCCAACCCTTGAATAAGGTGACATTGCGAAAAATTTTCTGAAATACATTTTTTCTTAAAAAGACACATATAAAGGAATATCAACATAACATAAACCCAGGTTTTATTTTTTAACTTGTTTAACCAAACAGTTTAAACAGTTTTGTCTATAAACTGTTCATTTAAACAACTTGTTTAACAAAGTTCGAAAATGCCCTACTAACATACAAATTTATCCCCAGAATACTTACTAGTAAAGCTGAATGAACAACTGGAGGGTTGGGATGGTCCAAAAACAGAATAAGACCTGGCAGGCATCCTTGATCCTGAACAATGGCCCGTCTGTTCAAGGGATCAGCTGCTAGATCTCGGAGTTGGTTAACTACAGAGAGTGCATCAGGCTCCTCACTCATAGCAGAATTCATTTTTTCTGCACCATGCATACAGAATATACCTGCTGGTAAAAAAAAAACTGTATTACTACTAACACGATACTTACCCTCAATTAAAACACAGATAAGAAAAAGCACTAAGGCACTGATTTGTTCTAAGCAAAAAAGTGTACAAGAAACAAGGGCTAGAATTCATAAAACACGGATGGAATTGATCTTGAATGGATCTTGAAACTTGTAAACTGGAAATCTAAACTTCCTATGCAGAGAGCAGGTATATTTGGTTAACAAGATTTTTATTTGTTTCCTATATGTAATTTCAGACCAGTTACACTATTGACAAACGTTTCCAGGAAATCCAGTTTTTTCACAAGGCACCCTAGAAGTCTGCAAACATACTTCTCTGTAAACACATGTAAATTCAAAATACGTATTTTCAGAGTAGCTTTGGCAATCAACAAATTTGACACAAAAACCAACCAGAAAAGCCAGCAAAATACTAACATTTCATCCAGAACAGCAAACATAAAATGTTATTCTGCATATACGTATATATAAAATAACTATTGTAATGCCATACTCAAAGGCAAAAAGGGTTTTAGAGGCTGGATTTGGGGTGTTTTTTTCCCTTTTCACTGTCAATACAAGAGCAAGCAGGTCACGCCTTGCTGCAGCCGAAGTCCAAGCCACCAGATCCATTTCAAAGAAGACAGGTGTCGGCTTGACAGTATCGGATTTCGCAGTTCTTTAATAATAACCACTTAACAGGCAACAAAAGCATAGGCTTACTCAGAGAAAATACTCTATCTTGGTGCAAAAAACTAGTTTGTTTCCTCAGATTGATTATGTGCCTCTGAAACTACTAAACACTAACTATGGTCCTGGTTGTTGCAAAGCACCAGCTCCTCCAAGTCTTTTTAAGGAACAAAAGTGCAAGTAACTAAATATGTCTTGTTATAATGTCTGTACAAACATTATATAGTTTTTTCTCACCAAAGGTTGGCCTTTCAGCAACACGAATTAATCACACTCATAAAAAAAATGAGCCACAAACATGCATTTAAATTATGATAATTTCTGACATTTTTACATAGGAAAAAATACTGCTGATCTCCCAGTCACCGCTTCTTCCTTCAGGAAAGGCAGTGCTACACTGAAAAGTACATGCCAATGATTAGTCTCCACACTATTTTTCTTGACTATCACAAGTCCAAGAGAGATCAACCTGGAGATACAGCAGAACAATGAACAAACAAGTTTGTACTTCCAAAGAAAACAATTCTAAACAAAAAAAAAAAAAAAAAAAAAAAACAAAACCACCAACAAAACAAAAACAAAGCAACTCTGTTGAGTATTATTACTTTACATTGTTCACAAAGGAACTAATTCAAAACTTAAAAATCAAGCATTGTGGAGCTGATGCCAACCAAAGTCTCTGAGTTCAAGTTCTGCATCACAAGCACCAGATCATTCCCACAACTCTTTCTATCCTGATCACCTTTTACCTTTTTCTTTCTAATCTTCTAGGGGAAAAAAAAAAAAGAAACTAAATTTTACACCCCCTCCTATCCCATTAGGCCACACTCATCTGAAGGGAACCTACAAGACAACTGGAGATGGACTTTTTACAAGAGCATGTAGTGATATGACAAGGAGGAACGACTTCAAACTGAGAGAGAGTAGGTTTAGATTAGATATTGGAAAGAAATCCTTTGCTGTGAGGACGGTGAGGCACTTGAACAGGCTGCCTAGAGAAGTTGTGGATGCCCCATCCCTGTAAGTATTCAAGGCCAGGTTGGATGGAGCTTTGAGTCTAGTGCTCACGGCAGAGGGGTTGGAATCAGATGACCTTTAAGGTCCCTTCCAATCCAAACCATTCTGTGGTTTTATATTCTCCCAGTCCCTTCTCCATCTCTCCTCAGACATAACTGCGGGGATACCTTCTCACCATGACCTGCAACAACCAATTTTACGAAAACTTGCCTTCCCCACCCCAGCCGGCGTTTTTTTTCATCAAAAACATTAAGCTGTTTTAAAAGTTCTGAGAAGTTATCAAGAATTCAGGAGCCTAGCAGAGCAGTGAGCCAGGTGCCGGTTCATCTCCCCTCCTCGTAGCTCTGAGACCAAACCCCAGCACAGGCACCGCAGCTCTCTCTCTCTCTCTCTGGGGCTCCGTGCCCCCGCCGGAGCGGCCCCGGGGAGGTACCTCCGCAGCCCCGCACCCGCTGCCAGCGGCCCCCGAGCGGCCGAGCCCACACGGCCCGGCGGTGAACAGGCCCCGCGGCTCAGATCCCGGGCCCCGCGCCCGGCGGAGGCTCAGCCCCGCAGCGCCCGGGCACCGCGAGCTCCGGGAGAGCGGGGGGACACTCGGCCGAACCCGCCGCCCTTTCCCGGCGCGGCCTGTTCCCCTCCCGGGCAGGGCCCTACCGTCGCAGAAGCAGTCTCCGGGAGGCACAACAGCTCAGCCCCGCGCCCCCATGTCCCGCGGGGAGGCGCGGCCTGCGGAGAGCGGCGGCAGAGCGTGGGAAGAGCAGCGGGATCAGCACCGGGAAGAGCGGCGGGACCAAAGCCGCCGCACCGCCCGCCGGGCCCGCTCTGACCCGGCACGGCGCAACACCGCGCGGCGCGATTGGCCCAACACCGGGCGCAGCTCTCCGCCAATCACTGCGCGCTTTGTTCCTGGAGGGCGCGATGCACGCCGGGAGTTGTAGTCCGGGGACAGTAGTCCGGAGCCCCCACCTCCCCGGCAGTGAGGGAGTGGCGGCCCCGCAGCTCCGTTCGGTTTTGTTTGTTTGTTTTTTTTTCCCAGAAGCTGATTTTACTGCTCAAGTAAAGTGTAGCGTGTACTGTAAAACAATATTAGCATGAACCACACCCGATGCTGCATGGAGACGCAGTGCCGTCTGCCCGTTTGGAAATCCGAAGCGGGTAGTCTCCACCCTATGAGACCGACCCCCAACAATTAAATTTCTTTTAAGATAGACTCAAGGAATCGTTAAGGCTGGAAAAACCCTCTAACAGCATCGGGTCCAACATCTTGATCCCTTATTGAAGGTTTGGGTCCCTGCGCCCTCTAAGCTGCAAAGGTTTTTCATTTCCACATTCCTCCACTCGTCACCTTTGCACCTTATTTTGAAATGGTTGAGCAGAGTTCTCAGTAAAGTTTGTAATGCTGGAAACACCCCCGAAGTAATCCTGAAATCAGTTCAGCACGAGGAAACAGCCGAGTTCCCCTCGGCCCCGCAGCCCACCCTGCGCCCTCTGACTTCCCGCGACCGCCATCCCCGAGCGCTCCCGGCGGTGCTTCCCACCAGGTGTTACTGGGACACAGCCGACAGCACCCAGGGAGCCCCAGGCGATGCCGCAGCCCGCTCCCGCTGGGGAGCCGGGAACAGGCCCCAGACAGGCACCGCAGGGCCGGCTCGGTGGAGACAAGTGAGGGCCGCTGCCCTTCCCCACCGCCTCGGAAACAGAATGAACTAGGTTGGATAAGGCCTCCGAGATCACCAATGTGATCAATGAGTCCAACCTATGAGCGAACACCACCGTGTCACTAGACCATGGCAATGAGTGCCACATCCAGTCTTTTCCTGAACACCTCCAGGGACGCTGACTCTTTCCACCTCCCCAGGCAGCCCATTCCAAAGTTTAATCATCCCCTCTGTGAAGAAATTTCTTCTCATGTCCAACGTAAACCTCTCCAGGCACAGCTTGAGGGCACATCCTCTCACTAATTGCCTAGCAGAAGAGACCGACCACCAACTGACTGAAAACCTCCTCCCCGGTAG